>WBMY01006820.1:777398-840361 GCA_013397315.1 Donacobius atricapilla
AAAAAAAATGGACAAAGTAGCAGCTTTGCGTTTTGCACGTGGGTTTTGCAGTGGAATCTGAAGCTGATTCCTTCAGTAGGGTGAGAGGGCTGGGATGCCTCTTGGCAACATGATTTTCACCTCTGCTTGCTTCTCAGAAAACCAGGTAAATGGAGAGGCACAGAAAACCTTGCTGAGGAAAGAAGTACTGCCCGCACTGTAGAGGGTTTGGTGCACAGCAGAGGTCTCAGGCTTTGATTTCAGGACCTACGGGTGGAGTGCTTCATATACACGTATGCAGACACACACACAAGCAGCATGCACATATGCATGCATGCACGTATCTGCGCCCATGTATCACAAGATTGTTCTGTCAATCTAGACAGGAAAAAGTTTTTTTGTAGCAGAGGAAGATAAAGAAACAAACAGAAGATGATGATGTTCTTCTACCCATTTCACTAATGCATCAGAGGAGATTTGCGCTGTTCAATATAGAAAGGAAAACAAACCAAAAAAATGATAGGTCCAAATAAACCAGGCAACCTGACTTGCACAGGATCCTGTGGAGGCTGTCAGAACTGATGCTATTTTATCACCACTCCCAGGTTCTTTAAAACCCTATCTTCCTGGCATTCACAAAACCCTGCAGGCACATTCCCAGCCTTTCTCCCAGCACAATGCAAAAGCTAGTTTGTTTAGGTGCCTAAGAAGAACCCAGCCCCCGAGGCATTCAGTGTTTGAAGGCAGCTAGCTACCAGGTTATATCAACAGTCAGAAGGTTAGGTTCTTCTGAAAACAAAAATTGAAAAAATCTAATCTTTATCATTAGGCATCAAAAACTTAAAAATAAACCCTGCTTCTGTATTCTTCAGGTTTTACAGCACTCAGCAGCCTCAACCCTTGCACTGTACTACAAACAACTACTAAAATTTTCTACTTCTTCACCTGTGCTAAAATGGAGTTATGGACTCAATCTGGGTATCCAGGCTTTTTTGTAATAGAAACATCAGTTTAACACTTGGGCCTTCCCTGCCAGGACACAGACGACCTGACGCTCCAACAGGTTCCACTAAGTGTGAAAAGTGGGTGAAAATCCAAACCTGCCAATGATGCAGGGTTTGTGTGTGTTTTTGTGTGTGTCACTTTAAGAACATGGCAGGGCATATATTTGGAAAGCCAGCTGTAAACCCCTTAGATAGGCTTTGGAAAAAGCCAACCCATCGTGCACAGCAGATGCTGGCTTCATAAATGTCACAGAAGGCAATGATGTAACCTGCTGTACTGTTTGGCTGACATAATTTATGTGTGCCATCATACAGAATACTAATGGTGTTTAAAATATATTTTTAAAAGTGTCAACCAAACTAAGGAACAAGTTACAAAAATATCAGCTAGTTTTAAATTTCTCTTATGATTAACACAGCAGTGTTTTACATCTATGAGGAATTTCCAATAACTTTTCACATTTTTCGTTCATGCAGTCCCTTTTAATCAGAAACTTTCTTTTATCTGCATTCAGTTGTGTGCTTTGCTAAGAACTGCTACTTCAACAATACCAGGAACTTCCTTATTATTATCCTATTTATGCCAAGGATTCTGATTGCTACCCCCCACTCCCATCTCAAATTTAAAGGAAAATGGAAAACTGTTAAGGAAAATTAAACCCTGCCGAGTGGTTGCTATGCATTTTGAATAGCCCTTTTGTGCATGTATTATACATACATACATACTACATGAACCTTTTATTGGCTAAATTTGTATCTAGTGTATGTTTATTAAACAGCCAAAAAAAAAAAAAAAAGGGCACTGTGAAGAGGCTGCCTGTTTTCAGCTCTTACTGGATTTGCAACAACACATGATAGCTGAATAAAGGACAAATGCTGAAGTGTTAAAGATCCTTTTTTTTTTAGCATATGAAGACTTTACAACTTCACACTTGGAGTTCTCAGAAGTGCCTCTGTTTCCAGGATCTTTTTGAGCTCTTACTTAAACCTGTCAAAGTTTTTTTTAAAAGCTGACCTATTGGTCATTAAAAAAAAGAAAACACAACAAAAAAGTAAACACCAGGATTTTTCCCATCAGCTTTTCTATTAGCCTATTAAAGATATCATACAATGGTGACAATATGAGTAGACAGGCTATTTTAACTCTGAATTCCACAGTGAGGAATTCTGTTATATGTGAGGGACATACAGACTCAGATCCCATGGCTGCACTTGGCTGGTGATAGAGCAGCCTTTTCAGTCTCTCAGAGCTGAAGAGAAGGAATTAAGTTCAGCACTGCCACTAGAGTCTTCTTCACTTTAGACCTATGGCTGGAGGCATTTTGCAGTCCTTACCTTAACCTTCTCGTCACAACATTTCCATGGAAAGCAAGGGAAACACCAACTGGAGTAAGAACCCCACTGGATTCAGCCTGTAGGTAATGCCGTGCAAAACAAACTTTTTGCTGAAATGAGATTGCTCTTGGCAAGTGTGGCACAAGGAAGCAGTTTAGCCTATGAAGTGCTACCCAACAGTTCAGGGAAACACCTGCAAGAGAGAACTGAAACCATGTGGATAAGATGGAGAAGTTCAGTTACTCCAAAGTTAGCTGGAATTTAGCTGCAATGTGCAAGCTGGCACTTGCCAGCTGTGAAAAGTGACAGAAGAACGAGTCAGGACACTGCCTTTACAGTCTGTTTGAAGGAGAAGTTCAGGCACATCAAACAGTATCTATGATGGATCAACTGTGTGCGTAGTAGACAGGAAGCATTCCTCCTCTTTTAGCCCATGCTCATTAAGGAGGGCAATTTCCTTCTGCTTCCTCTGGATGAGAAGGCTTGCTCTGGAGATATTTGCAAGTGAAAAATCTGACACTCAGATGAAGGGAAGGGTTAGAAAACCAGTAGCTGGTGGAGTTAATGACAAGAGGTAGCTGCTCCTGAGTGTTGGCTGCATCACGGTGTATCTGAAAGGAGCGACACAAAGCACTCTGCAGGATAGATCCCGTTGAACAGAGGGACACTCACCTGCCGAGTTACACTTTTCACCAAGCCCTGCTAGCAGGAGCCCTGCCCCAGCCTCCCTATACAGATCTCCTAGCTGAACACACCGATCAATCAGCAGCACATAGTACTAGCAATACACAGCCTCAGGACACAAGAGTTGGAGCTTTTAGAAAACATACATCTCTAAACCATTTCCTCATTTTTTCTTATGAGCTCAGGTGGAAGTATGTTTACAAGTAGTGTTAAGGCACGCTGTCTGCTAGGAATTCTCCAGGAATGCCCTGGGCTTGAACTATAACTGTTAAGCAATGTCTCCACCATCCCTCAACCCCTGCAATGACTTACAGCACACCCTGCTCCAAGTGTTTCCTGAGCTGCAGCAGGAGGGGCAAGGGAGCCATCACTCCCATGTCTCACCAGCCACTGGTTGCCATGAAAGGGACGAGTATGAGTGGCACCAACATGTCCCACTATGGTCCAAATGCCACCACAATGAAAATATTGAGTGAACAAAGGGCTGAAAAAAAGACAAGTGCAAAACATTACTCTTCACTCCTGCCATAGTGCTCCTCTACAGCCAAACAATTTTGATATTTGTTGCATCATCTCTAAGCACCTCAGATGATTTATTTCAGTAACATCTATATGTTTTTGTGGCAGATCAGATCCCAAATAATGTTGCCCACCCTATTGCCAGCAGTTACCCCATAGCCCTGCTCTGAGTGGAGGCAATTGCAGCAATCCCAAGGGATGCCTCTCACCCATGTTGCTCACTCAACTTGCAGGGCTCCCTTTCTTTCACCTCCTCTGTCCCGGTGACTAATTTCTGATGGGCAGTGAGGCCTCTGGGGAGCAGGGCTCAGCCTGCTGGGCACAGTGGCTTTTGTTAGCTCTGCTTTCTTACACTTCCAATTCAGGGCAGTCTCTTAAACTTTCAGCTGGAGTGTCAAGAGTTCCTGTAGTGGAATCTTCATCTAATCTCCTCTGGGATAGTCTTAAATGCCTTGTTTTCCTTTTCCTTTTGCTTGGGCATTGTTTTTTTTGGTTTGCATGTGGCTAAATTCTCAAGTTGACAGCATTTACTGAGAGTATGGAGGTAACTTCAATTACTTCTTTCATGGTGAGAAACCCCTCCTATTTTTCTCAGCTCTGATTTACATTGACTGAGTGGTTGCTTTGGCTAATTACCTTAATTGTCCTGCTCTAAGACAGATATACTACCCGTGTTTGACTCTCAAGTTTTCCAAGGCATAGGAAAAAAAAAGCGAGTGACCTATGGTTTTAAGCATGCGGAGCATGTTTGAAATAGGAAAAAACCTCACATTTGGAGACCTATGACTATGTTCATTGTACCTGCCTAAACTTTCAAAGGAGATAAGCTGTTAGAAGAAGTGACCTTCACACCAGATTCCTAAAAGGACACATCAGCAGATAGGAAAGTGCTCTAAGCATCAAGGATTCACAACTGCAACAAAGGTACTAGGAGGATGGAACGTTATGCACAGAGATAAGAGCCTGATGTTTAACAACCATTTTAAACCAAGTTTACTAAAAAAGAGGTTTGTCCAATAATTTTTCTGCACATTTGCCCAGATTCAAGTACACTCAGCTCTCTTAATGGTCTTCAAGTTGACTGGCCACTCTCCACCAGGTTTGATGGAAGTTGAAATTACACTACAAGTTATTAAATTCCTACAAGTCTCATGTAAATAGACGCTTGGGTTGAGGAAGGTGGTTCTGTTTGTGGTCTCATTGAAGACTAGCCCCTGTCAAAAGCTAAAGCATACTAGGTGCAGGGAATCTCTATGGGAGACATTACAAATTTCTCTGACATGGGGAAAAACCTTACCTAGAGCCAACATTTAATTAAACATCAGAGTATACAAACACAAAGGACAAATCCTGCAGACACTATGCTCCTCCAGTTCCTCCACTCTTGCCATGAATTTTTAACTAATTTGCTTAGTAGGATGATTCTCAAATTTCCCTGCCTTGCTCATTATGGGCCTTTTGAAACATCTAAATCTAAGCAAAAATAAAGAGCATTATACAGGCAGTCAATCCACCTTATTAATCAGATTATTTAGTCTTGCATGTTTGTCCGCCCATTAAACCTACCATCCAAATGCAGGTGATTAAAGAAAGGTGAGTGGGAGAACCGTGCTAACAGTGTTCTGCACAGGATATTACCCTTTCTGAGGGTAATATTTATTTCACTTATGGCACCACCAAATATTGCTCTCTGAGCCTGAGGGCATTTGCAACCGCATAAATTTTTGCTAAATATGTTGTTTTATTAAAGATTAAATTCTTCCCAGGAACATATCTATTTCAACAATTTTCTGGTCCAGATCCATCTAGTCACTTCTTATTACAGAGATAGTAAAGAATGAATGGAAAGCTTTCAGTTTTCAAGACTATGTACATGAAAATAGCATGTAGCAGGGGACTTCTCTATCTGGTTCTGAATGGAAGAGAGAGAAAAATAATAGCAATATCAGAAATTTACGTGAGTTGAATAAAGCAAAGATTTGAATGAAAGCAAATTGTTATGATGGAAATCCATCTTTGCATTATTTTGCTGTTGTATCTTACTGAAGTTGATAAATTCTGCCTTTTTGCTAAAATTTCACACACTCTGTATGATTAAGGGAGGTCAGGTATAGTGAAAAGAATATCTGTATTCCTCCTCTTATTTCTGTTTGAGTGTTCTCTCAGGTGGAAATAGAGCACTTTTCTTCTTAATCAATGACTCTGGTAATTAAGTGGTATAATTCAAAGGGCCAAATTTTGAGTTAGGATGGATTTATTATATTTTATTTTTATATGAATCATCAGGCTTTTCATTATCTGTTTGATCTGGCTGTTGTTACAGACTCTAAAACACTTCTCTGTGCATTTTAGCAGTTTGATGACAATTTATTGCTGTCAATCTGGTAAGCTTTTCCAAGATGGTAACCCATTAATTGAAAATTGAATGCCACGATATCAGTTTTCATTATACATGTGCTCATTCTGTTTATGTTTAATGGTGAACTTTGCTGCTGCCTCCTGTACACATCTTTATCGCAAATTTTTTACATCAGTGAAAGTAAGAAGTGGAGAGAAGAGGAATCAACGTTTCTGAAACAAGAGAGAAAGCATGTGAGGGTCCAAACATTTCACACAATTTTGGAATGCCAAGCTCTAAGCTAAAGTCACATTCTGAAAGCTGCCTAAATCTGCAACCAGATTCTGTTTCAGGATGCTGCCTGAGGCTTGAATGAAAGTGAAGATATTCAAGATTATGAGAAGTATGAATAACCATGGCCAAAATTAGATCTTTTGGGGTGTCCTTGAGTCACAGGGTTAAAGCAGCAATGGCTGCAGGAGGGAGACACTTCTAGAA
This sequence comes from Donacobius atricapilla, assembly GCA_013397315.1. Taxonomy (NCBI): domain Eukaryota; kingdom Metazoa; phylum Chordata; class Aves; order Passeriformes; family Mimidae; genus Donacobius; species Donacobius atricapilla. Next base: position 783,756 of record WBMY01006820.1, read on the forward strand.
AAACAAAAACACACGATTCAGTAGTATAAATTTGTCTTCAGAAAGAAAAGCACAACATTTAAAACCCACAGCCCCCCAAAACTTTCCCCCCACCTGAAATACTTGAGAAGACAGAGGAGTAGCAATTGCTTGTAAGATGTAATACACCATGTGCTGACGGACAAGGAGCATTGCAAAGAACCAGGGTCCTTGCCACTTTCAATACAGAAACTGAGGCTGCAAAAGTCCACTAATTTCTGGTGGTGTTGCTATTTTACTTTCAAGCAAAGGCAACCAAGAAAACAACACTGAAAAATACCAAATGGATAATCCAAATTTTGGATATTTCACAGGGAAAAACCCTTTTGCATACCAAGCTATCTTAGCATTTTTCACGAAGTGTCTTTGTCAATCCAGATATGATAGCAACTTTTATCTCAAAGCAAGAGTGATTCTGCTGAAAAAGAAAAAATAGAAACCAATAAATAATAGTACAGCTGAGAAAAAAAACCTTTGGAGCCCAAAAGACCAGGTTTGAAGGAGACACTAGGTATGTATCAGTCAGGGTGACAAAGGGAAAACAAATCATGTATCTAGACAACTTGTTGATGGATATGCTTGCCAAAGATAATTTAGTGCTGAACACAGAGCTGAAAGCAACCAAGTAAAAATCAATAGGCATCCAAGTGGTGCTGTGTAGAGCAGTTTTGCAGAGGACAGCAGACATCAAAGTACACAGTGAGAGTGAGCTGTGGCCTTTTCAGTCCTCAGAACTGAATTAAGTTGAACGCACATGGCTTCTTCATACAATGCTAACAGGATAGAAGGAAGACTTAAGCCCATCAGCAAGAACAGAGCAATGGATAAACTTCTTTGACTAAGACTTAGTTTATTTAGTCAGATGGAGAAAAAAAAAGCAATCCACCGAAGCCCCCCTGAAACCATCACTATCCCATCTGTCTGTGTTATTAACAAAGACTTGTCCAAAGGCTGAGTGGTGTTAACAAGACATTTCTGCTCATTTGAACTATATGAAGGTGCAGAAAGTCATAAAGTTAAAACATTGTTAAGCCTTTAACAGACAATAACAAAAGGTACTGAGAAATCCAAGAGGATCCACTACCAGCAAATATTTCAAGGACACAATTACAGGACATGAAATCCAAATTAGATATCAGTTTTTCTCTTGTCCCGTCAGCAAGTCAAACCTCATGAAATTCTTTCTTTAAAGATGGGGGTTGTGTGTGCGTGTGCAAATCACAACAGTTAAGTACATCTCAATTCGACTGTGATCCTCTCTTTCTTCCTAGTCAGAGATCACCCCAAGAACACAGGACTTCTCAGAGAAGGAAGATGCGTGTTACACTGCACCCTCAATGGGCACAACCCAGCAGAATTATAGATCTTGGCTAATGCATAAGAAAGTCAAAAAACAGCCACAAAGCATCACTCACTGACAGAAGTATAATAGCATGATCCCCTGGGACTGACGCATGCAGGGCACCGATTGGCCTGCATGTCTTCTGGGGATGCAATGCTGTTGCTGTTTTTTTCAGACAAAGGAAAACTGGGAACCCTAGAACTCATGCAAAGAAAATGTCATTATCAATATAACTTCTCAGTGTTTGGACAACCCTGGGAGCTTTCATCAGGCTTCTTTCAGAAATTACAAGAATTCACATGCCATCTGTTTGTCCCTAAAAGTGCAACAACTGATGCCATTATCAATCCTTCTCTGCCAAAGGGATGAAATTGACTCCATCCAGCTTCCCCCATGCAAAGATTGCTTATTCCAGCATGAACTGCATGCAAACCATTAAGCAGGCATTTGGAGATGATTCCTGCAATGTGAACCCACACTGCTGGATCCAGCAAGTTATGGCTGGACAACTGATGCCAAAGGGAATTTGGACATTCAGTGGATGCCTGAATCATCATCAGCAAAAACTGTCTTGAAGCTTATGAATTCCAGATGTGTAGTGTCCATTCCTGCCAAACTGATGAATGCTTATGCATTAGTAATGGATTCAAATGCACAGAGATATGCAAGTTCCAAGCCGTACCAAGTAACTGACTGAAAGGAACAGTTTGCAAGATCACTTCAGTGAAGATTTGGCAGAGAAAGATTAAAAAGTGAATGATCCTGTTATACAAGACTTGTGAAGCAAATATCTGACATGATTCCACAGGAGGAAAATGTAATGTTGTTTATTATGGTATATTTAAAATTATTGGCTTCCTACTTGTGTTCAGAGTCTCTTTTTTACCCAAGAATTATGTACTCCGATAAACTGAAGATTGTCAACAAAAACATGCTTAGCAGTTCTGAACTACCCCACTGAGGAAGCTTGCACATCTAAACAAAGTCTGGAGGTAGCAACACCTGCAAGGAGGTTCAGAAGAATTTTGACCACAGGAACCATGAGTAAAAGGAATGTTTGACCATGGCTCACCAGATGTTGGCTGGACAAGACACTTGTGCTTTGTAAGGTCTTCTCAACTCTCTTCTTTTGAAAGCTGATCCTTTCAAATCTTCTAAGAATGGGAAACTGTCCTTGTTAAATTGAAATAAAATAAACTTCAATGGAGACAATAAGATAGCGCTAACACAGGAAAAACTGGTCCTGACCTCTCTGTGTCCGGGCTGTCACTGCCCACCCTGCTGGTACCTTGTCCTGTCTACTGAAACATGGGCTTGTGTTTATGCAATGAATTAGACTGGGGAAAGTAGATTCAGGGACACCCTTGTTCTCTCCCAGCTCCAGCTGAATCTGCTCCAGTTCACCATTAAGCTACTAAAAGTACTGTGAAAGGAAGAGAATAGCACAGGGTGAGAATAAACAATCAGAAGCAGAGGAAGTGTGGATCTACTGCTTTTAACTATACTGACAACTTATGCCAGTTAAAATTATTTGTCTGACTACAATCCTGAGATCTTCCCAATAGCTTCTCATTCCAGCTTATATATTACTACTCCATCATCCTGTCATCACTGCCTGAAGCTGGTCAAACACTACAGGGAGAGAGATTTTGGAAAAGAGAGTTTCTTTTTCAAAAACTAAGCTCAAGGCTTTCTTCATGTGTGAAAAGGACTGAATACCTGAAGACTACTCCTGCACATCTGGATCACTCCAAACCCCACTTTGTCTCATTGCCTTTGGCAATCACTACTGCCTGATTACTGGACACTGAAAGTTTAAAGCAGAGAACATCCTGCCGTGAACATGATTGAAGAGACCGAGGAAGAAAACCAAAAACCAAAAGCCAAAGCCAAACAAATTGCTCACATTCATTTAGAGGCCAGCCTAACTTATCTTGAGCACTTCTCTCCCAAGTTATGGAAGCAAAACCATCCCCTTTTTTCCTTCTTTTCTTGCATGCCTCACACAGTTTCTTGTTGAACTCTGAGAGTGTGAAAACCCCATGAAGGTCTCTCATCTTCAGTGGGAAAACTAAGCATTATTCACACAGCTCTGGCTCACTCATTTCTGTTCACCAACAGTGTCAGCAACAAGTGCCAGCTTGAAAACTTTAGGTCAGGATTTTAAAGTAAACGTCTTTCTGTCCATCAGAGCCCCCACCTCCAAGATACTTTGATTTTTACATTTCTATGAAAAGAAAATCCTTATACTTTTAATTTTATTAATTTTGTCCCAGCTTCTTAGCTCAAATTTACTTTTTATTTAAGTAAATTGGCTTTTGTAATCTAATTATTTTAAACAGGTATTAATAAATATTTTGTTTTAAAAATTTACCATAATCTGCCCTTTTTTATCATGAATTAATATGCCTTTTCATATTGTATTTTTGAGTGCTATAATATAAGGAGCATAAAGAGACTGACATGACTGAAATAAGATTTTCAGCCTTATTGTAATAAAAATATTCACTCAATCTGAAAATGTCTCTTCTTTAGCCTAGATAAACACTTTTTCCTTCCATACCACTTCTGAACAAAAGCATCCATGACATTCATGCCCCATGCACTCCCCAGCCCCTGCAGAGACCCTGGCTGTGAGGCTGCACCTCCTTTGGACAAAGCACATAGCTTCCAGCGCTCTCCCCGAGATGCAGCTCACTACCAACAACTTTATGGGCATTGTGTTTTGGTGAAATTGATTGTTGGGCCGAGTTTCTGCATTCAGCACCTGCAGTCCTCTTGATATCTGCATACTCATTTGCTTCACTGCTGGAAATAATACCAGAAAGAACCAGGAATTCCTCCTCGAGGGAGGGCGGCAGGTAACGCAGTTCCCTCCCTGTCCCCAGCAGACCCTCCCCTCGATGGGAGCACACACGAGAGGTTTTATGAAGTGACATATGTCTAATTGGCTGAAAGGTAATATTCAAAGGGCTGCCGCTCCTCTCAGAGCTCTCAGAGCTCAGGGACTGCAGCTGGCAGAGTGTTAAATCAGTGAACAGTTGGGCCCTTTGCTGCGCTGCACCACTGCTGCTGCTGCTGCTGTTCCCGGGGCCGCTGCCCAGTTTGGCTCATTGAGCTCCCCAGTCAATGGAGAAGGCATCTCTATTGTGCACCTCAAAGCACGCTCACAGCCCCTGAAAGAGAAACAGGCCCCAAACTACTGGGGCAGATCGTATGACAGGATTACTTGCTTGTTGTTCCTCTTTCTTTCTTTTTTTCTTCTTTAAAGGACTTCTATTGGACTACAGGAAGGAATTACTTGAGGGGGAGACCGTATTACATAGTGACAGCTGGAAAACTGGGGATTGCAGGCCAGTAACGGAGCTGGGTTCCTTCTGTGTTGGCTGGACACCTACCTAAGGCATCTTCTAATTAATTTGTGCAGAGAGTGATCTCCAGAGCCCAGGCAGTGCGGAGCAAATCCTCGCACCACTGGTATCAGTGGCCTGCCCCAGCACTGGGCTGAGGATGGGATTTTTTCACAAAAGCACACACAACAGCTCCTTACTGCCAACCTTAGAGCACAGAAGTGCAAGCATTTATTGTTCTTACAGGATCCCGATTCGGGAAACATGTTAAAGCTGTGATTAAGCGGATCTCTGAATGCCTGACACTCCAGTCACAGCAGAGATCAGGTTCTTGGCTAGCAAGAATCAGCATTTCTCTAATGGTGTCAATAAACATTGCCCAGCTGATGAACTTCCTTAGCAGCCCAGCAGTGCTTCTGCAGCTGGCTCTGGTACACCTGCCTAAGCAACACTAGACAGGCAATTTGCAACCACCTCTCTGCTTTCTGCAGGCTGAGGCTCTGTGTACACCTCAGACCCCTGTACCTGTGCTTCCAGTAAGACATCTACAATTTGCCTTCCAGTGCTGTGAACAGGCACAGCACCAGGGACTGTCGTGGTGCCTTCAGAAACATAAAAATCCACACTGCTACAAGGGACCTCTGGCATTGCTCAAGAGGAGGACAGTAATCATTCCATAGGTCCCCACTCTGGAAGCAAGGGAATTGCTATCTGGAGTTTCAACATGACCCTTGGCCCCTACACTTCCCTAGAAACACACAAACATCACACATTTCTGGTGAAGTACACGTATGTGCCTCATCTTACCTTGTTAGTAGCATCTCAAGGCTTCAAAGCTCTTTAAATGACCCCTCTCACTGTTCAAATAGAACTCAGTTCAGACACAGCGTAATCTATCTTCTCAGCACATGTAGAAAGCAGTGCCACCATTTCATCTACGCCTAAAAACTGCACAGAATGTGCAGTCCTGCCCTGGGTAAAAACAGCACTTTTAGTTGGGAACTACAAATCTTTCTGGGGGCTGGACTTACATTAGCTTGTGATATTAGTATTCCTTTACATTTTTGGACTGAGGGAAAATCAAGCTGTCAAATCATGAAGCAAAGTGTTAAATTCTGCTTTGTTTTGATTCAAAATGCAGAGCTGTCTAGGTCTGTAAAGGCACCAAAACTCCCAAGCTCTATGACATTCTTGGAGAGGAGAAAAGATTGGCCCAATTTTCATCTACATTTTGGCACATTTGCACCATTCTGGCAACAAGCAAGGATACCAAAGTGGATTTAAAAGCAGACTGGCATGAAACAAGCTGCCACAAGAGAGGGTTTGAATTTAGAGTGCTCAGGCTCCGTTGTGGTAAATGTGATAAGCTGCAGATAAAAGTTTTTGTCATAACCACAATAAAGGCAAGGTAAGAGACCCGGCATGTAGCTCGACAGAAGCACAGGGCACTACCCCACACGTGCCACAGAATAAGACCCAACACTCACCATAAAGCAGATGAGGCAATGTGAATCCTCACCCTTGCTGTCTTTGTGGTAATTTATTCACATGCTTGTCCCAGGGGTGAGTAAAACCAGCCTGTTCTGCCAGAATGTCCTGAAATAGCAACATTTGCTGAAATTGTACATTATTATTAACACCTAGGATGACATCAGAATGGATCATATCTTATCCAGCTCTACCACACGTCATGTAGTCTCTGAGCACACAACATTATTGTACTATTCAGTAATTTAATTACAACAATAGTTGATGTATAGGATGAAAAATAAAGAGCCTTTTTTCTGAAAAGCTTACAACTTAGCCTCATGAAAAGATGGTATAGATATCTGACAAAAATAGGAAGAGGATTTTTGTGCTAGGAACAGAAGAAAAGGGGATTTTTAAAAGCATGAGAAGTACGGGGAGCTGGTAGAAAGGCCAGCCAGAGTACAGCTGACTGGCCAGGCTACAGGAATGACTAGATTGAGGTAGGAAACAGAAAGGATAGGCTGGATGAAAAAGTTTGCTTTTGCAAGCTAGGGACTGCAAAGGGACAATATATCTAAGGAAAGATTTTCAGAAAACTTGAAAGAGGCGGGGCTGGGGGGGGGAGGAAAGTTAGAGTAATGGAAGGATGATGGGAATGGAAGTCTTCTGTTCAAGGCTGGGGCTGAGAGATTGGGTCATTCAGGGACCAAAACCCCAGGTTCAGTGAAGAAAATACTGAGGAGTACCAACAGAGAAAGTGAAAGACCAAGACATTCCACAGTTCAGAGCGTTTAACATTCCCAAGCATCCAGACTTTCTGTATCCTAACGGCTGTCACATTTCACCCTATCTGTCGTGGTCAGCCTCACCAACAGCATTCATTTATCAGACGCTGCTCTATCCCCTTCACATATAAGATGGAAGGAACTACAGGACAGAGTCTTCTCAGCCCTGGTGTCTGGAACGCAGCTCCTCTTGGCACCCTGGCAGAGCCGGGGCTCGTGGTGTGTAATGAAGGGCAATCTGGTCTAGTGATCCCAGCAGGCGAGGCTGGGAGGTGGGCATGCCGTGCGTCTCGTGCCAGCTCTCACACTTGCTTCTCCCTCTGTAAAGTGGGAATACCACCTGCCAGCCCCACAGGCTTGTCATGGGGATTGATTAATGCTTGTAAGACATTTTTAAGAGACGGGGAAAGCTCACCAGACAGAGCTGCTAAAAGGCTGTGTGCCGGCAAATGGTTTTATCACTGCTATGGCTTAAACCGAGGCCCACAGCATAAAAAATTGGTTACATTTGGATTCAGTTATGTCCAAAAGATCTGTGGCTGTCAAGCACAACTACAACATTCAGAAGTCTCAGAACAACTGACTCTTAACCAAGGGAAAAATAGCCCATTCCTTGGCTTTTGCTTTTCTTCAAAAATCCCTGTGTAGCCTTGCTTGCCTTCAGGGCTATGGGTGTTTCTGCATGATGCCAGTCACAGTCTCATCACAAAAACTTTCTAACCACTACCAGACATGCTCCCACAACCCTGGGCCCCCACTGGAAAGCAAGCCTGGTCCTGTGTCCTAGCTATAAGCCAGCAGTTAATTCACAGGCACATTAGCTCTGCTGCAGCCTTTTAATAATTTGCCCAAAAACCTGCACCTTGAATTTTGACTGTGCTCCCTGCCCAGGCCGAAGGAAAATGCAGGAACAGGGTAACCCATGCCATGGCGGAGCTGCCATTCCAGAGCACAGATAAAAGTGAAACCTGAGCAGAAAATGTTTGCGGTGCCACTGGCAATCAAGGGCCGGGTTGTCCCAGCAACGAGAACACTTCATCAGCTCAGCTAACAGATGGTCAGTGAGCAACAGGCAGCATATGTTCCAATAAGCACTGACATCAGCACAGATGGAGGGTGGGCAGGAGGCTGGCCCTGAAACATAACCTGACATTTCCTTCTCATTTGGTGCTGCATTGTTATAACTCACACAGGAAGATTAGCAGGGAAAAGTGAATAGCATTAGGGAATCTGCTCAGGAACCGATTACTAACACTTCACTGCAGTTTTAGATTTTTACTTAACCAGAGTGCAACATTGTTAACAACATTCAGGGACAGAAAGGGAAAATGCACTGGATTTTAATGATGCGGCTTTATTTTCATCACAGACAGGTTTTCCCAAGAACACTAATTAACAGATTGCCACCTTCTAGGAGTCTAGATCTCCAGTTCCACTATTTCTACAGCTTTTTCTTTTACTCCTTCCATCCCTCCCCCAACAAAATGCACCCAAATACCCCACAGGATTAAACAAAGCTCCACAACACATCGTCACAAAGGGCATAACTTTCCTCAACCCAAAATAAACTTCAATGCTTGCTACAAAAGACAGAAAAACAGCCACAAAAGGAAAAAAAAAATCTCTTCCTGCTGACCAACATTTAATAAAAAATAGGATTCAAAGGAGACTGTAGTCCTTGGAATCAACAACAGATCAATCTGGGACCCAGAGGATGAGTATACCAACAGGTTACATGCAAATTGTATATTTATAGATTTGCACTGAAGATAATGGGCAAGCATGCTGCATGGCTCCAAAGTGCCTCTTTGTGACAGACAGCAAGATGTCAAGTAAGATACAGCCAAATGATGTGAGTGTACAGCTGTATCACAGGCAGATATTAGAGAGAGGCAGCATGTGCAGCCACAGCCCCCTGTTACCACGTGAGATACCTTGAGAAGCCTTTGCCTCCACTGGCGCGTGGGAAAGTTTAGCAGGCACCTCCCTTCAATGCTAATGGGACTTGTATGTACATCCATCTCTTGTGTCAGCAGAAGAACAGACCCTCCAATGAAGCCTGTCTGCAGTCCTGGGGGACTGCCAAGCTGTTTTGGAAACGGCAAATGCTTCCATCTCTGTTCCCTGTGCCTTTCTTTGGAGAGCATGAATTTGGTCAGAGATTTGCAGCCTGGATAACCCCCTGTACATCCTCCTGTTTATTCACAGTTTCTTCTCTGGAGCTTTACCCAGATGCTTTGCAGTTGTATAGCCCAATTCACAGAAGGATCTCCGGCCCTTCTGCAAATTACAATATCTCTGAGAGGTGAATACAGCTCTTTAGCAAAGAGCTGCACAGGGAGTCATCTGCTGATATTTTCAAATGGCTCCTAATTTTGCACAGCTCAGTATCTGGCCTCACCATTACAGAATTATTGGGGTAATATTCCACACATTTAGTGGCCACACACTGCAGCAATCACTTCTCATGTCTTTCAGCTTCCTAGAAACTTCTAAAGATGGATCTGTGCTCCAGCTGATGAGAACGAGTGTCACAAGATTCTGGTATATCTTGAGCATGGTCACAGAGTTAGTAAGTGACAGATCTAGGAGGGTGCAGGGGAATCAGTCAGGTTTCCTAACTCCGACCCCCATCCTAATGATTAGACAGAACTCTCTTAAGAGCAGAACAAATTAGATACTCATCAATTCTGAACATATGTGTTCAGTGAGAACTCCCTAATGAACCATGTGTGTCAATGTGTGGACAGACACACACGGTCTGCAGATCGCTGCTATAAGGAGCAAGGCATCCCAAGACTGCGCTGGTGTTGCTAACTGCCAGAGGCAAGCACTGCAACTCTAGCTAAGCCACTTAAGAACACGTTTAACCTGAGAAGACTGAGTAGCTGAGCCATTTTTGATAAATTTCAAGCACAAGGATGCCAAACTACTGAGAGATGCTCATTTTATGCTCTGGGCTGTGTTATGCTTTATGCCACCAATGACTTTCAGTATCAAAAAGGCAATCTCCAAGTCTGGGACTGCACTTTTGGAAGTCCACCTCTTTTAGTGCTGTTTGGGGAATGGTGTTCCAGTCATAGTGGATGCTTTGATCTATTGCATGTACAACCAAAACTGGTACATGCTTACTAGTTTGGTGCAGCCTCATTGTCCCAGTTACAGCAAAGACTGTATTTCAGTCATCACCACTTAGTCCTCTGGCTAATCTTCATTGATGTTAAAGCAGTGCAGATCCTTTATGGTGAATGGTCTTCTTAAGTGGAAGTTGGAGATGGTCAATGACAGCCAAAGTCAAAATGAAAATTCCAAACCATGTGTTTTAATTGCAACAATAATGCTGACTGCTTACAAAACAGCTGCAGGGTAAGAACATACAGCCAGTATCTGCCAGTTAAGAACATTTGGAGTGACATTTAACAAATGAAGTCTTTCAGGATCCAGAAGGACTGGTTTGGTTTTATATAATGTGCTTTTTTGAGTAAAAAAAATTTCCGTATCTCAATTTGCACTACATATGTTCCAAAATATGAGGCAAGTGAGGTATTTGGATTATTTATCCAACAAAACAGGCCCTGAGGGTGCTATTTCTGGACAGAGGTAGTTTTTCTAGGAAAACCAGCAGCCAAAGGATGTTAACATTGCTTAGATTTCCAGAAGTTCCTGCCTCCATGTCCATCAGTTAAGGAATCAACCTGGTCAAGGTGCCTCAGCATTCCCTTCTAGTGAGTCCCTCAGTTTTCCAAAGCAGCATGGATCATCTGATAGGTAAGCAGATGGGTAATCTGAGCAAGGAACAGAACAGAAAGCTTCCACTTCTCCTTCACTCTCCACTTCCTGATCCTCTGAATGACCAGGATATTCATGTTTACTGAAATAAGAAGACAAGGGGCAAGGGGTATAAGGTGCATCAGGAAAGGTTTAATTTCAATACAGTAAATAAATTCTTTACAATAAGAACAATCATTCACTGGAACTATCTCTGCAGGTATGTGATAGGGTCTCATCACTGGAGGTTTTCAAGATGGGATCAGACAGGGTGCTAAATAATCTCATCTGGGCTTCTTCTCCCACGGAAGGTTGGGTCAGGTGACTTTACAAGGCCTCTTCCAACATGGGCTGTTCTATGATTCTGTATCTCCCACTGCTTGAAAAGAAAAACCAAACAAGTTTTACAAAATGCTTTTGGGAAGCGAGACTGGTTTCACCTTAATGTGGAAGCAAGTCCTTCTCTTAAAGGGAAGGGAAGATCTTGTGTTCCCTCACCTGCTTCCAGCTACCATTGTCTGACCCTTCTTTGTGCTGACCACAACAGACAGATTAACTGATCAAACCCTAGAGTTTGTTGTTTGTATCTTGGGGATGTTAGCTCTCAGCCAAGTAGACTCCCTGACTTTGTAAACGAGGCATGAGCAAAGCGAGCCTGTGGACAGTTTTCAATTTGCTATAAAACAGTCTGCTGGAAATTTTCAGGACAGAAAAGAGTAATATTGTTTGACTTCAGCTTCTGCGGACACACAGCCACAAGCGTGTCCAAGCATTAAGTGACAGACATCAGTGGGTCCTGTCTTCTATTCTAACCATTGAAGCTGCAAAGTGTGACCACAGGCAGGACCTGTACTGGATGTGCTACACCCACAAGTAAAATCTCATTCAGACAGAGAAACGAAACCAGGGTATTGTCAATTCACGGGAGGCTTCCTGAACCTTTGCCCTGGGGGCTCTCAGGGGCCATAAAATACAGAAGAGTCTTTACTGAGAGCATATCTAGAGCATATCCTGAAAAAGCAGGGCGAGTGGTGCAGCTTCTTCTCCTGGTGTCCCCACCAATATGAGGGCTCCAGTGACAGGTTAGAGAGTTGCAAATAGAGAGATCCCAGTGAAACTTGCTCGGAAGCAGCATAAACAGAGCAGTTCTAGCAAGTCTCATGCAATGTTAGGAGCATATTTGTGCAGGGACTGGCAGTGTCTTACAAGCAATTGCAGGTGCCTGATGTTAATGCTAGCAACTGCTTCTTTTTGTCTGTACTGTAGCCACGACTTGTGAGCGTGAGAGAGATTGAATGCTTTGTAATGAAGGTATATTGTAACATTTCTCTCCAGGTGGCACTTTGTTAACAACAATTAGATCCTGATTCATCTTTGAAGGGCTAATTCTTATGTGGTTTGCAAGGGTCCTACAAGGAGCAAGTGTTGAGTGGGGGCACTTTAAAAGTATTAGTGAGGGGGGAAAAAAAAGAATAGTGCCATAAGAAATTTGCAATACAATGCCCAAGCCTCCTTTGCACCCCACAGTAATTTGTTCTTATTCCTGTTATTATCCCCTCGGGCACTAATGGTCACTTTATTAATTAGTTGAAAATTGCATTCTAGGTCAAATGGCAGCTTTTTTCCCTCCCATTGTTGCAAATTGCTAGTGGTATGGCCCAGTAAATGGCAGTGTTACTGCAAAATGGGAAAGATCCTTTGCTTTTCAAGATAAAGCCTATGGACCAGCTGCACTTTCCATGACATTTCTAAGCAGAGCATTTCCACAGGCCTGCTTTTAAGCAGTTAGGAATTAAACAGAACTCACTGTCATTGTTAGGATTTCTAATCATAGGCTGTTACTGTATTTGCTCTCACTCTCCTCACCCTCCCCCCCATTTTAATTCTAGCTGAGCCTGTTTTCTAAGGTGCATCTCTGCAGTGTTTAGCACCATTTTCCAGCAAAGTAGGCAGTGTGTTTAGGTGCCTTCATTTCTGCTGCTCTGATGGATACACTTAAGAGACATCTGCTTTTGTAGAAGAGGACAGATGCTTAGCTTATTTCTGAGAAATAAGGCCATGTCTGTAGCCTCTGAAGTTAAGAGATCCAAAAATTACAAATCACTTTTGAAAATATTTGCTGGCTACTGGATGTAGAAATAGAGCAAACCACAGTCTCAGCAAACAAAGTGGAAATTACAGATTTTGTGAAAGTTTTTTCGTAAAGAAAACTCCTACTGCGGACAATAGATGTTTAGCCTTTAAACCAGAGGATCAGCCCACCAGAAGTGAACATCAAAGCAGTCTATTTTCCATTAACTACTTTCTGCAGCCTACTGTGCTGGATGCAATCTGTCATGCCAGTTTGTAGTCCAGCAGTCAGGGAAACTACCAGAAGTCAGAAGGCCTGGGCTAATTTCCCAGCACTGTCAGCCTAACACATTTAGAACGACGGAGTTCATACGAAGTAAGTTGCACAAGCTGTCTAAGACAAAGCATAGCCTTTAATTTTTAGTTTTTCAAGCAACCCTCATATCTGCTTAATTCTCTTCTGTAAAATCACTTTTAAACTTCTGTTCTGGTAGTCCCAATTTAAAACCGCAGAATTCATGAAAAAAAAGACCCTCCCTCTGGCCCTTCAGGGATTTTACTGAAGTCATATAAAGAGCAAGAAAACTTTTTGTATGGGATAAAAATGCTACAGAGTCTCTTAGAGAAACTTCACACTGGCTACCCTCACATACCTAAAAGTACAACTGTTTTGTGACTGAAACTATTTCCTCTCAAAGGATAGATCACATCCAGCACACAGAGAGGTGTCTCATCCTCCAGCAGGATGGACACTCATCCTCTCAAAATCTAAATGCTTGAGCTGGCACCAGCTGTAGCCCCTAGCAAGAATTACACAGAGCAGTTAACAACCCCCTGAAACACTGCACTCCTGGATCATAAGGACAGAAGAAAAGCTTTATTTCTCTTTTTTCCTTTTTGCCCTCTCCTCTCCTCACTCCCTTCCTAATTTCTAACATCATAAATGGTCAGCCTTGCTTAGGTGGACTCTTTCTGCAGGCAGATTGGGGGTGTTTATGAGGGAGAGAGGTGGTGGAGTGATTAAGCAATAACACATCAGTGTAAACAAATGCACAGTGACAAATTTGGGATTTCTTTCCTGCTCTCAACAAGGAAGTGTTAAGACATGCAAAAGGGCTCTTGTTAGCACTTAATAGTTTTTCTTTGATGCTGTATTTTAACTTGCTTGGAGTAAAAGTTTCTTACGGCACTATTTGTTGCCAAGAATCGATATAGTAACCAGCAACGCAAAGAAGTAAAAGAATTCCCTCCTCTAAATAAAAGAAGGCTGGATTTGCAGGTTAGTATTTCTTTTGTTCAGAAACTTCAGAAAATCATTAAAATCTAGCCTTTAAAGCATTTAAAGCATAAACCATAATCAATGCCTAGACTTGCAGTGGTGTCACATAGTTAAAAGATGAGCCTAGATATGCAGGTAGTCAATAAAAACTACAAACAAATCTGCATTAAGTGTATTCCAAACCAGAATATACTCAGGATTTCTGATTTATTTTTAAAATCTAGAAGTTTTGGTCTAGATGCACTGACCAGCTTCTAAATGCTCTGTGCTACTGTATCTCAACTCTCTAGCTGCACTCCCACTTTTGTTTGGAAATGTAGTTTTATAGTGGATTTGTTTGAAATTCCCCCTCTGCATAGAGAAGGTGGAGTAGAAATTAAATCACACCTACAAAATGAAGTCTTTGTAAAACAGAGGAGTGTTGCAAGTTGCTCAAAGATAGAGAAGATTTGGAGGCAGCGCTATCACTCTATTTAAATGTGGTCATCTTTCATATGTGTATTATGTAACAAGAGGTTCAGCTTTGTCACCAGCACCCTACCTCAGATCTCCATAAACTTCACTGGAATTGAAAACCCTCCAGCAGACTGTAGATGAGAAGGACTGAAGGGCCTGATGGGTAATTAAACTAGGGGACAAAGATGATTATCAAAAGGCAGCACATTATACACTTACATCCCATTTAGATGAGCTGCATCATGATCACAAGTGAAAATTAAATATTTATTAAATTAAAATTAAATTAAATTACATTAAATTAAATAAATATTATCAGGTAGTAAATACAGAGCTTGCTGGTCTTCTGCTATTAGCAAACAACCTCTTGCCTAAAACAAAGCTGAATGTGATGGAGGTAACTCCTGAAGGGTTACCTTGATCTAATTTCCCAAATGTCATAAATACCATGCAAGTCACTCATCACTTTTCTAAAACTACGATTGTTTTCACTGAATAATGAATTCTTAAGCCACCTAAAGGATATTCAGGAAACACATTTGATATCAGAACAGCTCTTACAGTACAGTTTTGCTCTTTGATATGAGTCCAGAAGCCAGCTGCAGACTTGGCTACCTAATTTTTGAGATGGGGGCACTATTTTCTATTAAAAAGCCTGCACTTACCAAGCATCTTCAGAGACCTTATATTCAGGATTCAGGATTGGTTTCCATGCCTAGTATATCTTGTGTCTTTTGGCATGAAGAAGAGAAGCTTAATACATTTGAAATATCAATATATTATAAAATATGTCTATATAAAACACACAAATATTTTTATATATTTATAAATACATACTATTTATATTTATAGGTATTTATATATAAAATATAAATAATGCGTAGATTAAACAAATGAACAATATATCCCTGTTTATCTATGTGACCACTACTAATAAAAGGTCATTTGATAAGTGATCTAATGTGTAACCGGGAAAATAAGAACCAATACAAAGAAAAAAGGCTCAAAATACTAAATTGATGGGTTGCGTGCACCCATCCTTTGCATTCTGTCTTGTCCTTGCTCCCCTAGACTGTGTAACTTTCAGGTTTGTGCTTGTATCTGATCACCAAATCAAGTCCTTCATCTCCAAAGGAATGGTAAACAGTAGTCACAATCATCACCGAGGAGAGTCTTTCTGTGATTCTTATTGGCAAGATACACTTTTGATTATCAAATATCAACACCCAGAGCAGAAGACAACACTGTGTGACTGAAATTCTGCACTCAGAACAGTTCTTTGCCCTGAAGAAATGCCTATCTCCCCATTTCCTAGAATCACAGTGAATCACAGAATATGTGCAGTTGGATCAAGTCCAGCTCCTTGCCCTGCCCAGCATCATCCCCAAGAGTCACACCACATGCCTGAGAGCATTGTCCAAACCCTTCTTGAACTCTGTCAGGCTTGGTGCTGTATATTTTTATTTGTAATTTTTAGAGGTATGGGAGACAGCAGTTGCAATTGCTACAACTAACGTCCTGCCTGCACTCAGA
Organism: Donacobius atricapilla; assembly: GCA_013397315.1. NCBI lineage: Eukaryota > Metazoa > Chordata > Aves > Passeriformes > Mimidae > Donacobius > Donacobius atricapilla. Next base: position 799,827 of record WBMY01006820.1, read on the forward strand.
TTTCAGGTGTTAGTGAGTTTTAAGCTGTGACCTACCATAGCTGCTACCCAGGCAATGAGCAGCACCCAGTACAGCATCAGGGTCAGTAACTGGTTTGGATTCCTTACCTGAACAAATATTCCAGACTGTAAGGTCGACAGGTTTTAATACAATCAAGATGTATTTTCCCAGTTGGCACAAGCAAAACCAAACATTAGACCTCAAATTTGTAGCAAGATTAAATAAATTTAGGCTGGCGAGCACTCAGACAGAATACCCTGCCAGCTGCTCCTGCCTTTTACAGACAGCTCTTCCACTCATCATGTATTATCTCAATGCCATACTTCTAGGTAAAAGCTGTAGGCTAAACTTAATGCCTGATCATCAGCCTAGGGCTCCAAATGCAGTACAAGCCAGAAAGCTCTGTGAGTATCAGTTTCAAGAACATTCTCTTTAACAAGTGAGCTTCCATGTTCTGAACCAGCTTCACATTTGTGTTGGGCACAGTTGAAACACAGTGCCCAACCCATCAGCCTGTCTATTGGTAAGAAAGGTCTGGGTGTCAGCTGCAAGGTCTAGGAAAGCAATGAATGCAAGGTTTTAATTCTATAGGGATACACAAAGACACTTGGCTGGTTTGTAGACATTTTCAGTGTTTCCAGCTGTTTTCAGCCCACAGGCCATATCTATTTTTTTGACACTATGCAAGTACTTATGGCAGTTTCAGCCAAACTTCCTGACCCCCTGTGCTGTCAGGGTCTTAAAGCTGTCATGGAGCAGCAAGGGGGGCCTGCTCCACCAGGGAAGGCAAGCCAGAAGTGGAGGGGAATGTAGGGCAGTGACCCCACTGCTCAGGGTACAGTCCCACAGCACCTGAAGAACAGCAGAGCAGGTCTGATGGTGGTAACCAACTTCACACAACAGTTCCATGATCACTGGACAAGTCCACGGGGATGAGGGATGTCCACATCACTCAAGGAAGTCAAATCATCAAGGCAAAGGCAGCATCAGACAGGCACAGGACTGAATTCCTGCAAAGTAGATTAGGCAAGCAGCAAGGGAAAGGAGCAGGCCTTAAACACCGCTCTTCAGTCAGGGGTCTGTGAGACTCGCAGGAGACTTCCCACAGCTCTCGCACAACAGGTCTTCCCCACTGACCAACTGGATCCAGCTGTAGGCAGTCAAACCCCTTTGAGGACCAGGAGGAGAGCCTGGCAGTACCTTCAGGATGCAGGCATGGACCTGTCAGTCACCTCTGCACCAGGGACACCAGGAAATGCTGGTGCTTGTAATAGCCACCACCATCACTGAGCCCCGTGCGGAGCAGCCTCAGCCATCCTGAAGGAAAGGACCCACACAGAGGAGTTTCCCAGGCCATCAGCGTGTACCCAGGAGGGCAGCCTCAGCAGGCTCACAAAACCTCACGGCATCCCTGTGCTCTCAAGCATCACATGCCTTTATGGCAGAAATATACCAAGGTTTCTACATATTTACTGGGCTGACCATGCTTCCACAGAAGCAAAAGATACCCTCTAAGGAAGACGCTCTGCGCCACAGAGGAATATCCCATCAAACTTCCAAGTGAAGGAGCATATACTAGCCTGTCTCCCAGTTTGGCTGCCAATGGGGAGTCAGTGAACATGCGAATATGTAAACTTTTGATCTTCCTCTCCAACATTTAAATAAAGACTTGCAAAATAATACTGTATGTTGGAATATCCTTATAATTTTGCTCAGATAGCATGGCACAAAAAGATCTGTAGAGTTCCAGCACTACCATTCCCCTCCATCTCAGCACAGCACTTGCTAAGATAGCAGAGCAATTAAAATTGTAGTCTCCTGTTTTATAAAAGAGGTGTAAACAATATCTTTTGATACTTGCAGTGCCACAGCATTGTAAGATTAACTCATTGTTTCAGGGTTTTCTTCAGTCCAGATTCAGATTCACAATGTGACAGTGTCACAAATGAGCAAAGTAATTTGAGAGGAAGGATACATAAAGAGGAAAGATGATAGACGTGTTCCTGTCAGTCACTCTCTCACAATGACCATGTCACAATTTCTGCTGAGTCACTGTTGACTAAGTTTTTGATGTTATAGAACGTTCTCTGGATCCCCTTCCAGAAGGGGAACACAAAAAGCTAACAAATCAATCCACAATTTCAGTAAGCATTTGATGAAAGGCAGCTACCCAGTTCACAGGCTGGAGAAGACTAAGCACTACAGCTGAACAAGAATGCTTTTCTTCACAAACTTAGGTTCCTTAACTTCAAATCCGTATGTCTGTTTTTCTTCTGTTTTGTAACCATTCAAAATAACCCTGTGGCCCACATACTAAGGAAACCCTGTTAAACTGGAACCTGTATGGTCATATTCTCCAATATGATTTCTTTCCAGAGTCCATAGGCTTTGTGATATTGCGAACAATTCAAAGTTCAGTGAGACAGGAAAGTAGCACCTCTGTGTTTCAACTTCATGCTTCTGCTTTCCCTCTACTATTCCTGGTCGGAAAAAACCCCCCAACTTTTAGCTTGGAAATAATGGTAATAATAAGCAGCTTCTGCTTATGGTCTAACAAGAGACACTATCAATTCTTCAGTAGTCAGGGTGATTATTACCAACAATTCATACCACAGCAAGCACAGCAAAACTCCCACTCTAACCGTATTTAATTTTGTTTATTGAGGACAACAGACATCTTTTCTCATATCAAAGCTTGAAGAGGGAATTACCAACAAATTCTGGCACACAATCACATTTTTTTAAAATACACTATTATACATCATGAGATCCCTGAAACCAGAGAAGTTTCCATAAAATTCAGACCACATTATTTCAAAAGGTTTGGAGGGGATGGATAAAAACGATACTAAAAAAATTAATAGTACCATTACAGTCAGTGTCAAATGGATTGAAAAAGGAAGCAGGAATACCCCTGACAGTGCATTTCCTGAAATGCAAATCAAGACACTGTGTTGTGTGAAATGGTGTCTGCTCAAACTCTTAATAAAAATAGTAATCCTTATTGCTTAGTTATTTAGTTGGATTGTTGCTATATACAGAGTATGAAAAATATATTTATTGGGTTACAAACAGAAAAATACATGGGAGGAAATTGAGTTTGGAGTTATGGATGTCTGACAATGCTATTCACTTTGACATAACCTGGATGCTAAATAGGAATGAAATTCCACTGACAGTTGACTCAAAGGAGTTACCTGCACAAGGCCTAAGAAACAACATTCTGAATAATCACAGAATCACAGAATGGATCAGACTGGAAGGGACCACAGGGGGTCATCTGGTCCAAGCTCCCTGTTCAGCCATGGTCAACCCAGAGCACCGGGCACAGGACTGAGACCAGGTGGTTCTTGAACGTCTCCGGCAAGGGAGACTCCACAACAATCTGTTCCAGTGCTCAGTCACCTGCACAGTGAAGAAGATCATCCTCATACTCAAGTGGAATTTCCTGTACATCAGTTTCTGCCCATTGCCTCATGTCCTATTGCTTGGCACCACCAAGAAGAGCCTGGCTCCTCTCTTGACACCCCTTTGATTTTAGAACTAAACAAATACATATGTTACTGAAACTGAATTACAAAGTGAAACATACCAATTTTTAAGAAATAATTTTGAAGCTAAGTGCTTAAATTAGACTTCTGGATGGAAAAGAAATATTGAGTTCGCATATGTATTTCTCATTATACAAGTAGAGCATGATAGATTCTTTCCTCAGTTGAAAAAAATTATAAAAAGTTGCTTAACTAAAAGTATAGATTCGTTTAACTATACCAAATGTAAAAGCAATCTTCTTCCTTTGTAAAAAAGTGTTACATCTTACAAGAAGGTCACACTGTTTCACTGGCTGCTTACATCAGTGATGTCATGTTTCAAACTTTTCAGGGTTTCAGTAACAATGGTATAATCCTTAAGATACAGATATAATCCACAATCAAGACATAAATCACAATATGGCATAGACATGACACATTAATGATAGTGAGGAAAGTACTGTAATATAAAAACTATTACAAAAATATGCAAAAATTATAGTTTAAGTCTTAAATTTACACTCAGAAAGATCTCACAATGTTATAAAAACCAATTCAGACTTTCCTTTGCCAAATGGACAAAACAAGGTAGCTATACTGGGACGCCACTGTGCCTCAGGTACCTGAAACTTAAGTTTTAGTGGTTCTGGTGTTGTAACAAGCTTAGACCTCACATGATAAGTGATTAACAAGCTGAACAGCCTCAGCTTTGTGTGACTTCCTCCACAGTCACACCGTTCAGTTACTCTGCAAAGTTCATAAAAACAGGCTTTCATAAACAAAAATTATCCCAGTGGCATCTATTCCACCATCCCAGTTTGCCACTTGTAGACAAGAATTCTTTACCGAGGAGGAAGGTGATATCTCCTCCAGTGTGGATGTCCTGATCCTCTACCTGGAAAGAGTAAGAGAGGAATTAAATATATTCAACAAACAATAAAGAAGAAAAACAAGGACTTATTAAGATAGCCTGCAAGAAAAGTTACATTTATACATATCTTTAAAAAAAATACACGTCCATGTTCAGTTGGTGTGTAATTACGGCTAGTATTCTGCGATCTTGGAGGATAAAGTATATGGTGGCTCTTCTTAAAGCTCTTGGATGACTGTAATTTTTAAACCTAGTCCAATTAATGGTTTGGGATAGTGAATCTCATCTGTGGCTGGTACATCTGACAATATGAATTCAGGTAAGGATAATACGCTGTTTAGAACCAGACATAAGCTATATTTACGAATATGTTCATACTGGTTTAAGTGTGCCTGTGCACAATACTCCTTTAGTTAGAGAGTCCTATTAGCAAAACAGTACTCACAATGTAAATTAAATCTTTTCTCAGCACTGAAGTTCTACCAGGTCCCATCTGCATTACAGTTCTACCAAAATCCTATTAATCAGAAACATGCTTGAAAGCAACACCAGTGTGGAAGACTTAACAAAGTATCTTGCAAATGAGAGGATGCTTGTATTATCAGCAGTTATGTGTTTTACAGTGTTCTAAGACTGAAGTGAATGTACCCTTTTGATGCAATTACATCCTGTGAAGAAACAGATAATTAACAGTGATTTTCATGGTTCTTAATGCTCAGTTTATTTTTAGGTTCTTATAGAATGAGTTAACATTGTGATGTAAAACAATGTATTAGTGGTCTTAACTTCGGATTAATAAAGTTTGTCTACCAATAGGGTATATGGGCTGTGGTGTTGCAGCCACAAACCTAAAATCCATAAATTATACAGCAAGAAATATTAAGGGAAAATCTACCTTCCAGGGCTTAGATGTCCCACTTTGAGTAACATGGATGTACTTTTATCCATTTGTAACACAGAGCCAAGAAATTTATGGAGAGAAGTTAAATGAATAAAATCAAACAAAACCCCCCCCATCCCTCCCAAAACGGAAAAAAAAAAAGCCACAGCTGAATTCCCTGCACTCAAAACACAGCTAGAGGATGAGCTGCTTATTACAGCTGGGTGGTTATTATAATATTATAATATAATATTATATACCATAAAATGAAGGATGCCTGAGTCCAGTTCTTGTTCTGCCTGAGAGGATTCAAGCCATCCTCTCAGAGAAATTGGGTTGATGCTTTCTGGTGGAGGCATTCTTTCTTCCACTGGTGAAGCTGAGACATTGTCACAGAATTCTTAAACATTAACTGATAAGAGAGAGCAAAGGCTGCCTAATCATTATGTACACTCCTGACACAGAAGATACGGGTCCCATGGTTACTGTTCCATTACTTTTTACTGCATTTAATCCAATTATTTATATATTATATGCAACAGCAGGAGCCATAACAGGGTACCATGGAAAGGTACATAGAGGATGGGATGGACAGATATCAGTAATATTACTAGGGAGTTTTATCCAATAGCCTACCATAAACAGAAGAAAACAGCTACTTTTTTTCTCTCTTTGGAGAGAAACACATATAACAGAGACAACAGCTACATAGAGAAGTAACCCAAATACCTATGCTAATATTAGCAAATTTAGGAAAATAATTTTGTCAAAATGAGTCATGCTGGCAGATCACTTTAAAAGGAGCTCTAAAACATTGCAGGGCTCTTTTATAAGGACAGATGTATTTTTCCAATAAACCTGTTTTACTTAAAAAACAGGGGATTTAACTGCAGTTACAGGATCATGTTTTAAGAGTGTCCTGAGGGTAAGAAATAAGGCTAGTGGAGAAGAAGCCAAAATGTTGAAATAATGCTACTGAGACATTTATAACACAACAGCACACATACTGTAGAACATACTTTGTGGAACACACCTAGCCGTAAGGGCTCTGGAGCTGGTCAGAGATCATCTGACCCCTGAATATCAGGTTTCTCCAGATGGTCAAGAACTGGTAGCGATAACCAGTTTGGGTTTTGCTTATGGTCAGCATACATACTCCGTATTTTAGTTTTACATTTTACATAGAGGATCAAAGAATATTATTTGTGAATCAAATCCTACTCTGAAGCATTCAACAGTGGCAGCTGAAACACATTACTGACTTCATTGTGTCTACTTATTATTTATATTTCCTAATCACATCAGCGATCTTATTTGAAAACCTTACCTGGAAACATAAAAGAAATTCAGGCTCTGCAGACTTAATAAAATAATTGAAGTTTCTTAGACACCTCTCTTCCTTTTGCTTAGTTTCCTTAATCTACATGAATGTGCTAAAACTCACAGTAACGAGGAAGTAAAATTGAACTAAGTCAACTCAACAGTGCTCTCCACAGTAACGTTTCACTAAAATGTCTGTTCTTTTCAAGAAGTGAGACTGGTGAATGACTTAAGATTAATGCCAAGGCAAGACAGAAATTGCATTTGTATCACTTAGGCAGTGACCTGGAAGCAGAGACCCTGATCTAGAAAACCACTTAAGAATGTATTTAACTTTATTCATATGCTTGAATGTTTTGCTGAAGTATGAACGAGACTAAAGACTTCAGACACATTTCTGTGCAGCTGTGCCAATTTAAGAACTATCAGAATTTTAAACACAGTTCAGCTGAGACCAAGCATGAAAATGACAAATACCACATGAAAGCTTATTTCCCAGAACACTGTGAGTAGAAGATGACTGCAGATTACAATGCTACACACCACCTCACACTTCAGAGTTAGTTTTTGCAAGTGGCAATACACAACTGTGTAACTGATGCAAGTTTTGTTGCTGCTTGCTGTAGGGTAACTGCACACATAAACACGAACTGCAGGTAGATACAGAGCTATTATACTGGTGATATGGACAATTCCAAACCCACAAACATGTACCCATTTTTTACCTTGGGATTGCAGATGTCTTTGTGTGAACCCCCTCATCTGGTTCTGATATGGAGAAACAAAATGACTTCTGTGTGGCTGTTGGAACCTGGGATTAAAATCTCTTTGTTCTCTTCCTGAAAAACAGTATTCACCAAGCAACTCTGACAGTATGTAAGATTAAATGAAGAAAAAGAGAGAGAGTATATTCTTTTTCAGGAAACAGTATTTCTTAGTTTTGTGCCAAAATACTCATTCACAATTACAATTTTTCCAAACTAAAGTTAGCCTAACAAGCATGGTTCTTGTCCTCATTTCCATCTATGCACATCATGATTACAAGCCGTTAACAAGTGTATTTACAAACCAGATCAAAATTTTATGACACAGATTTGGAGACTGTAGTCATTAAAACAAACAGAATTCTCTCTCCAAATTGGAATAACAAATCATAATTAAAATGGTTAAATATAGATCTCAAGGAAAAGCAGATGTTACCAAGGTCTGGTATTACAAATCATCAACAGCTATCATCAGTTTTGAGTGTTCAGCATGAGCTTGTAGATGTAGAGCCACATCAGAAATACTGCTGCCACATGATGCAAAGTACTGAACTATCAGAAAGTCATTCTGCCTGTTGTAATTTGCTCAAGGAAATCTGAAGGGGTAATTTTTATCCTCAGAGACATTATAACTGATCAGGTATTAAGCAAGTAATAAATATAATATGAGCATAAACACTGAGATTCAGTGTAAATTGTTTCAAAGTCTCAAAGCCTCAACATTCAGGCTGATCTGTGCTTGATGTTAAAAACCTTTTAGATGTTTTTTCCCCTAAAGTCAGGCAGATGAAGTAGGGAAAACAAATTTGCAAACTGAATTCTTTAGCACACAGAGCCATAAAGTTGGGGGAAAAGTGTTGCTATAGGACACGAAATCAGACCCCATGACACTAAAATTTGTTAGAAGGCTAAAAAGATATTTATTCAAAGTCTGACCCCTGTATATACTAGATCGCTACAGGTAAACTGATTGCTGCTAGAAGTAACACCCATTCAATCACATTGGCCAACACAGAGAGACATCAAATTGTCTCCACCTCTAAAGAAGGAATAAAAACAAGATAGAGTTAGCAAAAACATCTTCTTTTGTTTACAGAAAATTCTGTGAGAATGGAGTTTTAGAAATCAAAACATCTCAGGCTGAAAAATCGGAGCTACAGAAAAGAGCAAGATCTTAAACAAAAAATCATAGTTCTTCAAATTGCCCAAAAGCTCCCTTCTATTATGAAATATGTCAGTGAGTCCAGTAAGAAGTATTTAATCTTCAATGCCTCATTCAGACCTTCAACTATCAATGTCAAATAACTCCCCTGAGGGAATGAAAGAAAAAGCTGAGTCATTTAATTTCTCCGATAAAAATCTCTTCAGTCACTGAATTAATAGCGGTGTTTCTGTCAATGAATGATACGTATTGCATATATCTCACTAAGTATGTACCTTGATGGAAATATTAATCTGTGTGAACTTGGGTAATCAAATACACATAAATTGCTAAAAAGGGAAATATTTTCTTCAATCTATTCATTGCTTCTTGGAGAAGGAATTTAAAATTTACTTAGCATGATGGGCTGCCTATGTAATTGCTGCTGCTGTTGAAGGATAATTTAGCTCATTGATATATTAACTTTATTGAGAAAATTCACACAATGCCAACCTGTGTTAAATCCATTTCCTCTTGGTCTGCTCTGTATCGTTCTGTTCTTTGCCATGCAAACCTTGCAAATGAGAGACTTCAGATTCTGGAAGGGTGTGTACAAAGACTCCTGCGGAAAATACATTTAAAAAATCCATGACTCTTCTGCTCTTCTTTCTTTAGGTGAAAACAATTATAAGACTTGTCTTAGCCACACTTGTGCACTCATGAAGGTGGTAGATCTGGTTCACACTTTTACAGGAAATAAAGTTTGAACATTTTATATTAAATGCTGATACTTGGAGGGATGAGTAAGGATGCAGAAGAAATGCTTCCCCCTTTCTCAGTGAAGTATTCTTTCCTTCTCTGCTCACATCTGTAAATCCCTTGCTGTCCTATTCTGTGACCTTGCACCTGTAGATAAACTTCACTAGACTTCCATCAGCAATACTTCAGGCAGAGATGGTTAAAGCCTCCAGATAAGGACTTAAGAACTCCTGGAAAATACACCAGTTAAAAATCAGTCTCTTAATCTCATACATTAGAAACAAAACTTAACTTGACAGTAATACCTCTGCCCCAACTCCTGACTGATAAAACATACGTAAGTCTAAAAAGAAATAGGGGATTTAAATTCAAGTGTTTACCTTGTGGTGTGGTGAAAAATTCTACTGTCAAAAGGACAAGCTGAAGCTATTTAAGGATGTAATACTGAGAAATGTGATACATCCTAAACTTTCTCTTATTCCTGTGAGATTTGAAAAAGTGACAGATGTAGAATGTATTTCTTATTTCCTGATTGGTACCAGGCATGTGGAATTTACTACACAATGAAGAGAATTAGGAAAAGAGAGATTTCAGAACAATAGCATAATTTGTGACTTTCATAAAATTGAACTGATTTTTACAGGATGACAATTCCTTTTTTAGGAGGAGGAAGAAGATGACAGGATAAGCTAAAAAATCTAATAGGTAGCAAGACTGTAGTAACTAAAGAGGTTTCTTAAATCAGAGGTAGTGTCTGACTCCTTGAACTTGGCTGAGAAAACCCCTAATAGATTTTTGGAGTTAATAAACCTCTTTAGAGGTCGACTAAAACCCACAGATGTTTTTAAAATTTTGTTTTACCAAAAAACTGGGTCCAGCCTGTGAAGAACACCCTCGAATGAGAAAAACCTTTCATTTTATTCTTGGGAGAATAAATTCAAAATGTATGGACGTTGGATGAAAAGCAAGATCAGAAAAGAACAAAACATATCATTTATGCCAACCCCATGATGTAATTTGGTTTTAATTTTAAAAAATTGATCATGAACATACTCATTAGTGAGAAGCACAATAAAAAGGCTAATAAAGTGATAATATCATTGCCTCATTTCTTTATGAGACTATTACAGGCAATTTTCTGTGTGGATAAACAAACTAATATGATTACAGTTTTGAAAAATAGATCTAGCATAATATGAGCTTAGCATAATTTTTTTAAAAAACAAGATGGCTCTGTTTTTATTCTTATCAGAAGCTGTCCATTTTCTTAATCTTTAACAGCTGTTAGGCTACAAAGAGCTGCACTACACAAAAACTTGCCCACAAAAATATCAACTTTAATGTACACATTTTCTTCTTTTGGTATAAGAACCTGTAGGAAGCAAACCCTAAAATGTTCAAAAACTTTGATATACATGTAAATATCTAACTAGGATTGTATTTCCACTGTAATTGTCAGAAACCTATTAACTGTATTTAAGCCTATCATATTCAAAATAACACTGATTCTGAGATTGCCTCAAGTCCCTGAGGTAATGCAAAAGCTGGGTCCAGCCTGTGAAGAACACCCTCGAATGAGAAAAACCTTTCATTTTATTCTTGGGAGAATAAATTCAAAATGTATGGACGTTGGATGAAAAGCAAGATCAGAAAAGAAAAAAACATATCCAGATAATAAACAATGGACCCTAGGACACAAGCACTGAACAGCCAAAGGAATAACCTTTTCGTATTATTTTTCTTTTCCTTAACAAAACATCCCATATAGAATAACTTTTTTTCTGAATACAATACTGTCAGTATCACCAGATTAGATTTATGGTGCTCAAGGTTAGACTGTTAACAAACAAGCGCTGAAAGATCTTGGCTTCCAGCAGTGCATGAAGCTCTGCCAGGAACTAAGTACCATTTTTATTTATTAAAGCTGAGCTTATAATAATAGGAAAAAACAGTCACATATACTCGTTGCCTTCCCAGTGTTCCCAGCTAAACTGGCATCTCTTGGCAATTCTCCCCAAAACAGATTCTTGCCTCAAACTGATTAGCTGGAAAGCTATTTTATTAGTCTGGGTACATATCTCTGCCATATATGTACCATAAAATTGTAACTAAAAAAGAAAAAGGTATTTAAACTACTCTAAAAGTTCACATAGCTAGAGTACTTCTCCTCACAACAGAGCAGTTTATCTGGGGTTTGTTTAAAACAGAGCATCAGGCCTTTAAAAACCCTAAGCTAGATATTTCAGTTGACCAAGCATACCCCTAACTCTGTTCTAGGAAAGTAAGATCTTTCTTCATCTTCATTATAAAACAGAATAAAACAGAACTCCTACACTAACACAAGATTTTAAAATGTTAGCTAAAACATACTACATAACACATTTAAAAATATCTGTATCAATTATATAGAAGTTGTACAGATTTAAATATGCATTGTCAAAGTTGTTCACTAACCTGAATTCTACCCGAATGGAAAACAAGTATCAATCTCACAAAGATCTGGATACTTTTACATTTTCCCATTTATTCTTTAAACCCTCTATTGTTTTGCAAAAGTCTTGCATGAAATTCCTGGATGAACCATTAGCCCAATCCAAAATCTACTGAAATCAACAGACCAATTAATAGGAACCACAGGATTTGGATAGAGGGTATGGTCCTAATCATATGATTGAACACATATGGAAAGGATTATTCTCCTCCTTCATGCTAAAAACATGTTCATTCCACCCACCCACAAGAGCTGCACTCCTCACTCCAGACCAGCATGGTATGCTGGACACAAAATCACAAGAGAAAAGCAGTTATATGAAAACAACAGGCATTGAATGCAAGAGATTAAAATAAATCAAAAGCTTTTTTCTCTGTAATTTCTTTACTTTAACCTCAAGTGATATATCCAGTAGCAGGCAGAAGCATTTCAAAGGTAAGATTTTCAAAAGTAATTAAATGTTACAGGCTTTTCAGACACATTAATTTAAAAAGACACATTAATTGAAGGTCTTTGGAGCTACCTTCCTAGATAGGTACAGATCTACCCAAGCATCTCTCCACATATTCTGTGCTGGTGGGGCACGAGGCAATTCTGGTTTGAGGCTTCACCAGTGCATCAGTACAGTCTTGCACAGAGCCTAGCTGACCCTACCTCTGAGCCTGGACATGATGCCACAGTGCAATGCACTGTGCTCAGCAGGACCCTGGTACCTCCCTGCCCAGACATGTTTGAAATCATACTCGTCTTCTGGTAATACAGCATGCAAATCTTATAAATGCCCAGATTTGTACGATAAAGTGGGACTGAGAACTAAATAAGTACTTAGAGCTACAGGGAGGTACTTGGTGAGATTCTAAAAGAAATACCCATATTTACCTATTCTAAAAGAATGTACCTTCTTCTGACTTCCAGTTCCTTGTTGAATTTGCCAAACCTTCATGTCAAAAATTATGTTCCTTAATGCCTTTAAAAATATCAGTCTTAAACATTTGTTTTTAAAAGATGTTCTTAATATGTTGCTTAAATTCTTATGGGAGAAAAATCTCATCAATATCTCAGTACTAGAAAATTATTGTGGGCATTTTCATTTTTGAAATTGACAACTATTTTCCTTATTTTCTGAGTAGTGGGAACAAAAATAAAGGATAGAATTACAGATTCCTTCATAAGCTCGGTATTTCTACTTTTTTAAAAAATTACTTTTTGTGGAGAGAATGAGAAAGGAATAAGAAAGAGAAGAAAAAAAAACAAAGGGGAACAGTGTAAACGTGAATATTAAAACAACAAACAAAATGGACAAGTACGTTTTTACAAAGATGGCAGAACTAAAAGGAAGTGATTACTTACATTGCCTTCCAAAAGTTCTTCCATGGAGCAACCTTGGTGCGACTGCTGGTATTTTTCTTGAAAAAGTTTTCCATCAAACACTGCCCAAGGCATCAGATCATCCATCCTGAACGGAAAGCCGCAGGCACTGTTGGCCATGAGCAAAGTTGTAAGGCCACGGATAAGGACAGCACCCAGATGTACACCTCTGGAGTCTACTTGGGCAAGCTGTGAAAACACACACACACACACACACACAAAGGCAGATCTCACAAATCAGGAAATATGAGCCATCTTACCATCATCTTACCATATAAATATGCAAACAGCAGAGAAAATTATCAACTGTCCTGATGTTGTGACGATGATGGCTCTCTACTCCACAGCAGAATTTGTCTGAGGGTTCTGTATCTAGTTTTATTCAATAAAGTGAAAGAAGTGAATTTTAACAAATACAGCATCTCATTCAAATTTGTAAGACAAATACATTCAAAATGTAAATGGAAAGACAAAATCAATGGCTCCATAGTACTTTTCAAGCATTAGCAGTTCTGCAGCAAAAAAAAGTTCTGTTAGTGGAATGCAAAACATGAACTGGGAGTACAAATTGATGTGTACAGTGATCCACTGACCTTCCAGAGTTTGCTTACCCCAGAAATGTTACAGTGTTTAGAGATCATTTAAATTGCAGGATCTGACAGAACAAAGTTCATTGCATCCAAGCTTTTTTTTTAAACACTCTAGAATTTCCTTTGACTGTAATCTGAAAGTCAAATTATTTCATTTCAACCTGAATTTCTCCAGAAGACATACTGGAATCATGCGACAACATTTAGAAAACGCAAAATGAGAAACTCAACAAGACAATTGAAACTCACAGCCAAAATAAACTCCATGGGTGAACTTAACATCCTGTTGTGGCAGAGGACAGCAAAATATAAAAATCTTTAATCCAGTATGGGGAAAACTCTGATTTTAAGTATTGTTTAAACAGTACAAAGCTCCTCAGTGGGCAATGCCTTTTCCAGTCTGTACCAAAGCAGTCTGTTAGGATCAGGAGAGATTCACAACCATGTGGCCATCAATACTGGAATCCATGGTAGCTGTTGTACCCTTACAGTACAAATTATACCAGACATGGAATAGTATCCAAAACACTGTGGAACAGAAAGGGCAAAAAGTGACTCAAATTGTCTTAGCCCTAACTCCTGGAGGGCTGTGACCAGTTTGTCTGAAATGCAATGGAAAGGGTTGGCCATTATTACTATATCTTACATCTTGAAAGATCTCCAAAAGACTTAAAAGTATGAACATACATCGTCAGTGCCTGTGTTTTAAAAAATGACAAGTAGTAGCAAAATCCATGAAATGTAGTAGTAATGAATCGGATTTTTCCCTTCCTAAGGTCCACATAAAATCGGGAAACCATTGATAGCAATAAAGACCTACAAAGCTTCTTCCAAAAATGAAAATCACAAATCATTTGGAGAATAGAGTCAGACCCCGGTGAAGGAGTTGGATTTTCTGCACTATTATGCAATGAGCTAAATTCTGTTGCATAATTTGCCTAGGTGAAGCTGACTTCTGTGATGGGGTTCTCCCTAACCACAGACAAGGGGCAGCAGCAGCATTCTGTTAAGCTGCTTTGAAGATAAGAGGTGCATCTCCACGGGCTGCTCTGTAAAATGCAAAAGCAAAAGAGGACTGAGATATGAAGCTGCAGGCAGGGAGATGCCAGGCAGGGAGGTTCAGAGCCCTCTGGGAAGAACTTCTGTCTCTAGCGATTCCTGGAAAGGCATCAGGCTGGCCACCAGGGCACTGACCCAACATGACAGTCAGTAGCTGATATTCATCCAGTGCAGACAACTGGAGACAACCACTGACATCCAGACAAATGCAGACAACACAAGCTAATTTCACAAATTGTACAATGGTTCGGGTTGAAAGGGACCTTAAAGTTCATCTAGCTTCAAGCCTCCTACCATGGGCAGGGGCACCTCCCACTGGAATTTGAGCAGTCATTTAGAAAATGAAAGGTCCATATTTTTCTGATTGAGACACTTCATATTTGAGTAAGGAGACTCTCTTCTGCTCTCCCTTTAAAACAAATGTATTTTCAGTAGGGGACCAGGCCATTGAGTTTCAGGAAGTTATTGCCTCCAGATGTCAGCTACCATTTTGCCAGCTGAGACTAGTAACTACATGCACACTTGTTGCTCTGGCAAGTAAAGTAGGGGTTTGCAAACTGTTTGACAATGCTGAAGGGTACTTGAAATAGGAATGCGGTTTAAGTGAACCAGTATTTGTACTAAAGTAAACTGCTAGAGTGCACACAGTCACTTATCATGTTGCAGCTGAGACTCTTACATTGCATTTACTAGATTGTTTCTGATCACCAGATCAAATCTCAAGACCTGCTAAGGAAGTGTGTCCACACAATTTACAACCCTAGCTGTGTTCTTTTCAGTTAAACTTGAGACCTATTGACCAAAACGATAAAATAATGTTGATGGTGACAGGTTCTACAGTTAGAAGACTTCATTGTCTAGGGATATCAGTCCAGAACTTTCCTAAAGCACTCTGGTATCAGGGGGTGGAGGGTTTGTTATGTGTGTTTGTGTGTGAAGATATCAGGTAAGGTTTGGTGTTTTAATGGAAACTAGTATAAGCAAGACCAATGCAAGAGCTATCAACAGTGATATCTTTATTTTATTTTAATACAGGGAATACCTTTACTAAAGGGTAGTTTCTATTTTCCATGTCTGGCAATGAAAACCAAAGAAAATGAAAGCACAGTGAGTCTGTAACAATGAGGCTGTGCACATGGCAAACCACAGAGTTGCCTTGCCATGGGAATGCTCACAACTGCTTGGTGTCTGCTATGTTAAGACATCATGATGAGAAGTGGAAAATTCCAAATGAAAAGAAGTCTTGTCTTGCAGGGCATTACACCCTAGAGATTACTTCCTTTCAGAAATTGTGTCTGTTCTTTTTACCATTTCTATGAACTCAGGACTCCAGTGAACCACCTGAGATACAGCCCTGTGATCTCGCTGTTGCTACTTCTACCACCAGCTGATGACATTTGTGAGAGAAACACAGGGAATGTGTGAGAACTGCTCCTCCTACACCAGCTGCCTGTGCTGTGCCCCTGCTGCTAAGTCTACCAATAGCAGCTCCCCATCCTCCCAGCACTTGGGGAAAAAGATAACTTTTCCTATTTGGCAGCATTAACTGAATTCTGAGAACTCAAAAATTCACAGTCCTCTAGCATCATTGCAGCACAGGTTACGGGTATCAGAGGCTTGATCTGAACCGGGTAAGCTACTTGAAAAGAGCAAGAGAAGTGCTACAGCATCCACAACAGTCTGTATAAAGTTTTTTTCTAACAATTTCAGAATTCTCTTTGCTAGAAGACTTACAGATTTATCTCATATCACCAAGTTCAGGCTGATCACTGTGGATGTGTGCATGTGTATGGGTGAAAGAAAGAGGCTTGGCAGGGTAGAAGGTGTTTGCTCACAGCAGCACTTTGCAAGTCTAGACTGAGAGACTGCACATCCTGCTGAATAGTTTTAACTTACAGGAAGAGAAAATACATTGATCTTGTATATAAATGCAAATTTCTAGTTCAAATTTCATCTAATGAAATAATTTAAAAAATAATCAGAATGTAAAAATACCTTTCTGTTTTAAGGAAACACTATTAGTGTTCTGATTCTTCTTTGTAGATTCACAAGGGATTTTTTGATATAGGTGTAAACCTTATACTATGTATTTTGAAAGCTGCACAAACTATTTCCTTGAGCATACTAAAAAAAACGTTTGCTCCTCAACTGATTGGAGTTTAAAGGCTTCAAATTCTGCCAAAATGATAAATAGGTTCTATGGTAGTTGAAATGTGAGGGCAAGTATCTGAATATGCCAGATGTCAGCAGACACAGCAAAGCCATCTCACCATCTGAATTTCTTGAAACCGAGGAGAAAAGATACGACGACAATTTCACAGTTCTTTACTTGTGCTACTTTACATGTCCTCTGTATCTCAATGTACTAAATACAACATTTCATTTAAAAACTGGTTCCTTTAGTAGGATTTTCAACAATATTCTAGGCATGCTCTTTTCAATGTAAAAAGTCTGTATCAATAATTGTTACTTAAGTTAGAGTTTACTTTTTTCCTGTTCTGTTGCCTTCTTCCTGTGGTGAAGTTGGATACAGAAGATATGACTATGGCTAACATTTTGATATATAAATTTAAAAAGAAAAACTTTAAAATTACATTTCTCCCACTCCTCCCTTCCCCACCTTCCCCACCAACCTACAAAAGAACATACCTGTTTTTGTGATAAAAGGTAAACATAACACTCAAGGACAGGTTAGTAGTTGATGATTTCTGGTTAAAATGAATCAATTCAGTAACAATCGTTACAAATCAATGTAATTTGTCCCATGCAATAAACTGCTGGAATTCAAGTGGTAGTGATCAAAATCTGTGTACTTGTCTAGTTTAACCAGTTCCTTTTAGATCCATTTGAACTCGGTATATTATCAGTATTACTGCTTCTTACATTAACTCCCCCAGCAGCCACCTGTATCTTAAATGATCAAATATTTAACCATAGGCAATTTGTGCTTGATCAACAAAGGCAGCAGGTAGATCCTATCTCAGGAACTTGTCATTAAAACAGTAAGGCTTAGCTTTGCCTGACAGCACTAAGGCACACTGTGCTCTAAATATAGAGATGAAAGCTCAGCTGATGACAAGACTTAGCAATGGAAAGCATCACAAAAAAACCTCAAAGACAGAGACCAGATTGTCCTGCCTTCAGCCATTAGTATAAATTCCCAGTGGGAGTTGGCAAAGGATGCTAAAGCCCCGGCACACTGGAGCTCTATTCTCTGTTCTTGAGAAAATGATAACCTAAACTGGTGCAATGCTGGTAAGTTACAGGAGTGTCACCCTGCAGAGGTGGGCTGGTGAAATAGTGCATTTACTAGGCATCAGTCAGCTTTAAGCAATAAGCTGCTGGGCCCTGTCAAACTGAGGGGGTAAAGAAGCATCAGTATTTTGAAAACAGGCTAAGGTTTATTCTGATAAAAGATTACTGCTTAAATTAAGCTCTTCCTGCTTAAACAAGGTGTGTGCAAAGCAGAATGGGGATTGAAGAGAGATCCTACGAGGGCATTGGCTGCAAAAGAAACTAGAAAAACCAGTTTTAAGCACTTCTGAGACCTTGAAGTAAATATTTAGCAGTAAACAACCCAATTGTTTAGTATTTATATGTTCAGGAAAGTTTATTTACTGGGTTTTATCAGGACTTTGTTGTAAAATGATACCTCTCAGTGTAACAACACTCATATTTACATTAAACCAAAATGACTAATGAAGTAAACTTAAAAAAAAGAATGCCAACTTGCTTTTACCATTAAGCATTCTACAAAAAATAACACAAAAGTACTACTGCTAACCAATTTGCAACTAGACAAAAAATTCCTTTAGTTCCAAAAAGATTATATCTCATTTCTTGTTTAATTTTCAGAAACAGTTGCCTTTATCAGAACTCTTAATCATGTCCACAACAAACCCCAGCATAAGTGACACTTCTGTGACAATGAATTAATTTCACAATTAAAAAGTTTAGTCCTCTCAGCTTATTTATTCAGTTCTGCAATAGACAGCACATTAAGATGTGCAGAAAGACTGAAATAACGTTACTTCTCTTATTTTAGCCACAACTGCTCAACTCTGATCTCAAGTGCTAGGGGCAGTCCACAATACCTCTGACATCTACAGAATGTTGACATCAGTTTTGGATTTTAGTCACCAGGCTAACCATCTGACTAGCCCAGCCAGCGGCCATGTGCCTTCTACAAAAGTGAATGGATTCATGTGGATTTTAATTTTTAGTGTCTTATATATTTGCTCATGTTTTTGGTGACATACTTATACTTGAATCTCCTCACCCTTCCATCACATAGATAATACTGAATTTACTTGGTAAGAAAATACATTTTATTTTTTTGGGACTGAAAATTCTTGTAGCCTGTAGTGATGTCTCCCTTTCACATGGATGCCCTAATAAAAGTGATGCCACAATAAAGTTTCATCCTGTGGGGCAACTTAAGAGTGCCTTCTCCATGTTCCCTGCTGTCTATTTAAAACAACCAGCAGTAAGTATTGCTCTCCCAGACTCCTATATTTCGGTCAAATGCAGCTGAAATTGGCCAGCACATTCAAACATTATTAGGGGACACAGCAAAAAAACTGAGAAAGCATGCAGAAGGTCACTTCCCTCCCAGTAACTTTCCATTGTAAGCCTTCAAATAGCAAACTTTTTCCACTCTTTTCCTTTTGGACACTCACTATATATTTCTGTATTCTACTCTACTCTGCCTAGCTCCATTACCAAAATCTTCAAAATGAGGGTCTTCATTTGCTGCTGCCTCATCCTGACCATACTCCTGACCTAAAGTCCTTATCCACACCTTAATCCAGTGCTATCCCTTTGTTTAATCATAGGACTTGCCCATGGAACACGGTTTTAGAGGTAAGAATTCTGTCACCAAGAGAACTACTTGGCAGAGTGCAGTTGGCTGCCTTTGCTAATGCAGTCTGTCCTTCCACAGCCTCAGACTCTATTGGGAAATGACAGCTGGTTAGGCCTGCAACTGCTCAGTTCACTGCTACAATTGTCCCAGGCTTAATTAGCCAAGCTTAAAAATGAGTATTCTTTATTTTCCTCCCTAGACTCAGTGTGGAAGTTCAAGATTTATACAACTGTCCTAATGTAGGACCACCTGCTCTCTTAAGCTGTTTGAGTTATTGTTTCTTAAGAGTCTGATTTATTTCCCACTGAAACCATCAGAAAGATTGGAGAATTTCAGCAGAATTAGATCAGGCAAAATTTAGCATGTCTGAAGAACTGCAGCTTCCAGAAATATTATCACAACTGTTAGTTATGTCATAAGCTCTTCAAATAAGACTGTCATTGAACCAAGATGCCTTGTGTAGAGAATTCCAGTAGAAAAATATTGTTTGCCCGTGCAATATAGGTTTTGTTGTTTTTTTTTTCTCCTTGGGTTTCTTTGTATTGCAAAGCAGCTGCACAATAAGACTGTTGATACTGCGGTTCACCCTTTGAAGTGATATGGTCCACAGTAAACAGTTCTGGCTCAGGAATTTTCTAGGTGTTAAGTCCACAGGTTGAGGAGGAAAAGAAGAACTTGTCTGCTTTTATTTCATGACAATCCCAAACTCCAAGACAAATCAAATGAGTCATGCAGCAGCATTTCAGATGACCTGTGAAGGGAACTGACAAACCGTAACCTGTGACCAGGTATGTTAAAGATATCAGGATTTTATTTGTAACTAAGCTACAATAGAGTATCCACTTCCAGAACACCTATCCCCTTCGAAATGGAAAATTGCCATACACAGTTTGAATGTTCCTGCCTTTTGGCACAAGAATGCCAGTCCTGTGCTATGGTTTAGATGAATACATACGGAGAAATTAGAGAATCCTTGTTTGATGCACACAGCTATTGCACAAAAATGGTCTTCTGATCTATTAAAGAATTGACTACAAATTTAGGTTTTAAAGAAAATAAGATACAGGTAGTAATCTACAGTTTCTAGTATTAGCACTATGTTGGAGCAAATTAAAAATAAACAGGGAAAGAGTTTATGTGAGAGTAACTTGGCCATTTTTAAAGACTTATTGAATACAGAGAAGAATGCTGTTTTAAAGAAAGTGCATGCTCTGTAATAAGCCCAACTTTGGCACTGAAGCCCTTCAGCCAGCATTCAGGCACTTTGCTGATAACATTTCAGCCTCAGGAACTGATCTGCAGCCATTCTAAAACAAAGGGTACCTTTTTTTTTTTAATGCAGAAGGTGCTGCGCCAAAATAAACTTCCTGCAGAACACCACTACGCTTTCAGCCTCCTGTAATTGAAAAATACTGCTTACCATTGCTCCTAGCCTGAACTACTCCTCAGGGTACAAATAAAACATACAATTGTACAATTTTGCTAGAAAGTTAAAAGCAGTGAGCAGATTGAGGGACAGATTTTTAAAAGTGCATTGGCATAGCTCTGTTTTTATTACATTCAAAAGTAAAGCGCTCATTGGGGAACTTACAGTAGTTAAGTCCTAGCATAGTAACATTTTCTGCCAAGATGTGCTTGTGCATTCTATATAGAGAGAGTATATAGAAAACTATTGCTAAATAGGAAAAGATACTTAGGTGTGCCTTATCTGTCCTTGCTAAAATCAATACCTATATAGCTTTGGTACTTGGCAAGGAACTGAATTTCTCTTCTTTTAAATCTATCAGGGTAATATTTAGCAGCCTAGATGAACGTAATACACCTTTTTAGTTAATGTGCATAGTGCTGGCGTGACACTAGACATGCTGATGAGATTACTAAACAATTAACTAAATTTCTCCATAAATCACTAATTTTCTTCGGAGGTAATACACAACTTACTTTACACGTTTGATGTTTATTGTCCCTGAATGTTCTTCCCTCATGTGTAACACTGGAATCAGAATGTCTTAACAGGTGATGATGCCTTGAGATGCCAAAAAATAATGCTGGTAAAGGATATTATAATGTACTTTTATCACCTTTCTCCTCACACAGCCCCATTTCTTTATATAAAGTTCCTTCAACATCTCAGCTGTTGCTCAGTGAGCATCAAATGAAATAACCCCAAAACAAAGATGAAGGAGAGGAGAATATATGTATGACACTACTATTAATGTTAACATATTAAAAGTTCACATTTACACAGCACTTTTGGCTAAAAAACTTACATTAGTGAGACTACTGCTGTATGACTGTTACAAGCAACAACTAAAATACAAGAAAGAACTGAACAATTTGACCAAACTCATGGAAGAAGCAACAGATAGGAACTGGACACTGCCTTGACTTTTAACCCCTGGACAATGGCCATGTCAATCAAGAATACCCTTGAAAAGAAAGGGAACCAATCAGTTCTTGGTTACACTTGCTGTTTCTGGTATTTTCCAGATGCAGGCTTCTACTATAGTAGTTTGAAAACCTCCAGAACGTCCACCAAAGCACTTTAACCGTAGGCCTAAAAATGCATCCACCTCTATCTAAGTGGCTCATTTCAGCAAACACCAAGCTTCTCTGAAGCCACTCACAGCCATCTGCTCCTGCAGGGACAGCCTGGACAGATGTGCAGCTCGCATTCCTGCTGGGGCGCGACGGCAGCGCGCGGGCAGGTGCAGGCGGCCCCCAGCAGATGACGGGCAGGTGCGCGCCTGCCACCGCTCCCTGACAGCTCCGTCCCCTCCCTGCTCCAGCCCATGGATGTCACCTGCCCCGGGGGACACAGGTCAGCCCTCAAAGGCAGTGCGGAGCAACCCCACCTATGCCATGCAAACACCACCTCCAAGGCTCCTGGGCTGCTCACTCCCTCCAGCATACAATATGCAAGGAAGTGAGAACTATCGAACTCAGAAGTAAACATACGTTGACCAGCACAAACTTGGCAGGAAAATGTCAGTTGATACCAGAAATATTTATTTTCCTCTCTCTGTAATAAGTTATCTCTGGCTTTTTCAAAGCTGTCAGTTTGCTTGATATTTTGGGAGAGCTTTATTACCCTCATTACTAATAACCATGTTTCACTTCCTGAAATATTATTTGGCATGGATTAAAAATTAACAGCAATTTTGTTATCTGAAATTCCAGAGTATCTTTTACCTTAAGCATCCTGAAATATTCTTTAAGCTATATGCAGTCTAAAAGCAATTTATAACTGAAATATTGCTGCTACTTCCATGTTGTTGAAACCTGGGTAATTATGGGCTACAGGACAAAGTAATTATGGGCAAAGGACAGTAAAACGCACAGAAACACACAGCAAACTTACACAGTTACGCAGAAAAATGCAAGACCATCTTCCACAAAGGAATAAAAATCCTCTTTTTAAGACCCTTCGTCAAAACTTCGTGCAAGATTTTCTCCCTGGGCAAACAGAATCCATCTAAACAAATGAATATTTTTCACAAAGTAGAAGAGACGACCTACAACTCAGCTCTCTACAGCTACCTGAAAGGAGGCTGTAGTGAAGTAGGGGTTTGGTCCCTTCTGCCATGCTTCAAGTGAAAGGACAAGTGAAAAATGGCCTTAAGCTGCACCAGGAGAGATAAAGATTAGGTAATAGAAATTTAAGCTGTACCAGGAGAGATAAAGATTAGGTAATAGAATTTTTTTTTTTTTTACTGCAAGAGTGGTTAGGCAGCGGAGTAAGTTGCCCAGGGAGGTGGTGAAGTCTCCATCTCTGGAAGTGTACAAGAAGCATCTGAAGGTGGCACTTGGGGATGTTCTTTAGGGGTGAATATGGTGGTGCTGGGCTGATGGTTGGACTAGGTGATCTTGGAGGTCTCTTCCAACCATGACAATTCTGTGATCTAGTTATGCTGTGGTCTGTATTTGTGTCAATTTTATATAATAGAATTTTACATAGCTATGTGAATTCTGGTATTGGGGCTCACATCAACTGCAAAAAATGTTCAGGGAAATAGACTCTAACAATACTAACAAATATACCAAATTTTGTAAAGAAGAAAATGGGGAGAGTGGGGCAGAACACCAATCTTGTCTGCAAGTTGAATAGGTCAGTTAAGCCTAAGATTTCTTTTTAATATGCTAATAAACCAACAGCAGCAAAAAAGGTAGAGCTAATTGTCAGTGGACTAAGGAAACTTTCTTCAGAACTTCAAAAGATGCTTATGAAAATTGCCACAAATTTAGAGATGGGCCTTTGAAAAGTGATGTAAGCAGTGAGTAACTACAGCTCCTGAAATGTAATTGTATTTGCACTAATGCTTGACCCATGTAAGTGCAGTTGAATTGTTCTGTTTGGACTGGTTCATTTAAGACTATCTTGAGTATATGAGAAGAATATTTCTAATTTTCAACAGGGTCTGAACCAATCCCAACTTGAAATCACATCCCATACTGCTGCACTTTAATTCCAGATTAGCCCAGAACACTGAGGAAACCTAAAGACCACAGATGAAAAAATGGGCTGGGAAGCAATGCCAAGACCAGCAGATCACCTCAATCCCTCCTGTTATCCACCACCTGCCAGTTACAATCTTGCCTATAATTTTTAAAACACTTTTGACAGATGCAAATTTTGAGGGAATATAAACCCTGATTCAGTAAAGCATCTGGGAATGCACTCAAACTCCATTTTAGTTAATATTAATGTACATCACAGAAGCAGGCCCTTTGTATATAAGAAGGGTTTATCTGTAAGATCTTTACAATATTCTTACTTGCATTTTGTGTTTTACTCAATCAAATTAGACTTCAAACAAATATTAATTAGGAAACATTCACACAGACACAATAAACATACATTCCCTGGGGGAAAAAGGGATTTTTTTCAATAATCATATTTTGAAAAATACAGATAGCTCACAAAGGCTGTTTGGGATCTGTTTGAAAAATATAACACATAATGGTGTTGACAAACATAGCTTGGCTTGCCTACACATCAGGAGATTGAAATTATCAAGTGTTCAGAATCTGGGTATTATTTACGCTTTTCTGTCAGCATAGCATAGAAGAAAAAACACAGAATAGATGTAGCAACATTCTTCTTTAAATCTGAGGGATCCCAACCAAGACACCTACACTATTACTTATGACTCTAAAACATACTGCTATTTTAAATGGATGTGGCCAAGTATCCCTCAGGAAAATATTCACAGAAAAATACCTTGTGGAATACTGATATAATACCAAGGCAAACCAAGGTATAAAACCAAGGTATAAAACTAAGGTATATAAAACTAAGGTGATCTTGCTTCCATGAGACTGTACAATGAAAAATACTCAAAAGTTCAGTGCAACTAAAATTCTTGCTAAAGCTATTTCTAGCTTTCAAGCTAGTTAACTAGTTTGCTGAGTATTTATTATTATTATTATTATTATTATTATTATTATTATTATTACTATTCCAAAAGCAAACTAAATAATAGCTAATATATATTGTGTGAAAGTTCATTTACAAACAAGTTGCAAAGACTCTCTGAATCTTATAATTTCATTTAAAATGATTGTGCTCACTTCACATCAGTAACAATTTTAAATAATAAAAAGCTCTTAAAAATTGACTGAATATATTTCAGTGCTTGACTGTCTTATATCTCATACGCAGCCAAACTGCTCCTTTTACAGGTGGTACAAAAGATGTTATTACTCTTAAGCAGATATTCTGGCATAATGGGACATTTTAAAGCAAAGCTATAAAAGGGTTGCAAATACCCTAAATTCCAGCAGTGATGTGTATGCCCACTCATGCACCTACTATTAACTTTGATTTCCTATTTTCTGACATACATTTCACTTTTAAAATAATTCATCAGGACCCAACATTCATCTACCAATTTCCAGTTTGTATTTCCTTTTTAACCAAATTTTTCCATCTCATCTTTGGTCACAACTTCCAGAAAAGATGTGATTCACAGCTTTACACCTTCAATACATATTTTTCAAATGGCCACATATTTAGAGAAATCTTACAAAAAATGTAATTGTGTTTATAAGTCATTATGTTTTTTCCTGTTTGGACAGTATTTTACATGCTTTACTGGTGAAAGCTGACCTGTAATTGCACTTGTAAACAACCAGGGCTAACACAATACAAGAAACAAGTCTGGAAGCACAACTGCTGGTGCCTCTTTTTCTCTGCAGTGGCCTCAAAGTTAGACTGATGGCTCTCTGGGCTTTTTGCCAACACCAAATACCAGATTATATAGAAAGAAGGGAAATAGACAACCTGGGGTCCAAAATTTAATTCTGACCTTATGTATAAGCTCTATGGGAGGCTTGGGCAAAGTAGAATGTTAATCTACCATATAAGGTGGGCAACACAAGAAAACTAGAAAAAATCTAACCAGAAAAATGTCTTTTCTATCACGTGCACATTTTGGTATTTTGAAACCACTGATCTTGAAAAATAATCAAATCTTCATGTATAAACATTATGTTATTCTCAGAAAGTAATATTTACTGTACAATGTAGTTACATGTTCACAGCCCACTTTCTTTCAGCATGAGATAAACTATATTTTTTATGGCTTTAACCCACTTTATTCAAACCATAGACTTTTCTGTTCCATAGACTTGTGGGTTTATGGATCTCATTAACTATGAAATATGGACAGCATATTAGAAAGTAGATTTGAAAGTGAAGGCTATAACACTCTCATCATTCCATCAGAAGGGCTCTATTTATATTTTCTCTAATATTTCATAGCGGAAGTTAAGTATTCTGCTAAAACATATTTGCTAATGGACTTCTTTACAGAAAGAGAGAATTTTTTTTAAAGTCAAATTAGTAGTGTTCACAGAACTGTTTACAAGAAATAAACATTTTTTCTACATTTAAATAATACTATAATGTTAAGTCCAAAATGGCAAATGAGAAAATATCTCCATAAAATTTTGCAGACGCTGACTAATTTTACCATAACTTCCTTGGAAGCTCTGTGATTAAACTGGTTCTAGGCATCACTTTCAACTTTTCAATGGAAAATAAAAAGTATGGTAAACAGATTAAACTCTATTCCTGATTTCTTACTATAAACTCCATTTATTCATCAGCTACATGGTAGTGTAATTGCACTTGGATCCTTTGATTTTAAACACAAATATCTAGAAAATTAAGCTGTTAAATACCTATTGATACCTTATTCACTAACTATTAAAATAACTCAGTAACTCCACTGAACATAACTCAATTTTGTAAAGTGACTAAATAAATACAGTAATGAGTAAAAACAGTTTAAGCTATTCTGAGATGGGATTTTGAAAATTAGATGCTTGAATGGTAATTCTCAGAAAGCTTGCTTTATTGATCATTATTCTTAGAATATTTGTATAAGATCTTCTGTTTATTTAGTCTCCTGCCCTTTCAAGAGAGAATTCCCAGGACATTATTAAATTCTCTGTACTTTGATACGGCTTGACAAGACACAGATACACATACAACTTAGAAACAGCAACTTTTTTCCACAGGGAAATTTAGGTCATCAAAACACAGGAAAAGAGGTTAATTTGAAGGCAATGAGGGAAAGATTTGAAACTCTTATTTATGTATTCGCAACATAAGAAGAGAAAGAGACCAAGATCTTTCCTCACTATTCCCTTCAGAAGGATTTGTTCTGGCGCAAACTATTGCCAAAGGCACTATAGTGAATTTTGACAGAATAGGACAAGGAGCAGATCTACAAAGTGGCCTGGTACAAAAAATTTCAGCTATGTTACATGAATCTTGTGTTGGTTTCTAGCACAGCAGACAGAAGGCATTGTGGGACAGTGCATGAAGTGCTTATATAAGCAGCAGAGCGACGTAACTTTGGAAAGGACTTGCCAATGGCACGCAGAAGTCAATTCCAACAACATTCTGTCCATTTCATAAAGTGATACCTGACACAGTGTAGGATGAGCTTCACACTTCATGCACTTCTGTGTGCACAGCTGACCTGCCACAAGCTTTGTGGGTAAGTAACAAAATTTTGTGAACAGCTTTCAATCAGCACAATGCTGGTAAGTAGCATACATTGATTAATGTTACATGTTCGGATGCAGATTTATATTTTCAGAAATGAATCACACGAAGACCTCTAATTCAAGCAGAATAAACTTCAAAACACTTTAGAAACTTTTGTAACAATCCCTGTAAGAGCATCTGTAAACAAGTTGTTTCAACACTTCCTGCTTGGGCTTGATTTCCTTTATGCTGTTGCTGAATGACTGCCACGCAGACTTGATGAAGTACTGATCTTCCAATGTTGAGTGCTATACAGTGTGCAGTAATGTATCTGACAGAAATAAATCCTGCATTTCTTCTGTATTCCATATTGCCTTCATTTCATTGCTTCCTTTTTACACAGTCAGCTACAAATCACATTTGTGATGAGTATGAAGAAACTTAGAGGAGCCTAGACTTCATCTGTTATAAGTAATCAAATAATGGGACTGGGATCACACTGGTTTTGTTGTTTTGGTACTTGTGCACTAGAAACAAATGCTTAGTAACAGGAGCATTATCTTGAGATCAACAAAAAGTACTTTCAAAAAGTCTCTCATGGACTGTTCAAAGAAACAGGGAATTTCTTGGAAATTCCTTGCCATTCTTGGAAATTTCTTGCAAGATTTACAGAATGAAGATATATTAAGGTTCTAACCATTTCTAACCCTTTCCCACTTACTTTTATGTAAACCCACAACTCAAATAGCAATTGACATGTGGAGTCTGTGCTATACACTGCTAATACTTTGATTACGGTTTTAGGCTACGAAATTGAAAATACTCTTGCATAATTTCATGCGCAGGAAGAGCTCTTTAAATGGTTCTTCTGCAATAACCATCTTGGAACCTTCATTCCACACATGGAAAGGCAGAAGATAAGAAAGGAAAGAACATATTTACATGGAGTATATATAAGATATTTAAAAGAACTTTGAAATAGTTACAGAACAGTGTAATCCAAATGGTTTTCACTGCAGTGAGTCACATTAGGTAACTTTTTTCTGGTTAGGTTTATACTGTTTATATTTTCCCTCAAGTAGAAATACCGAAATTTAATTCAATCTAGAGATTTTCATGCAACCTATGTCCAAAACCGAAATCCTCCTCAGTAAAAAAAATGAAGCAATGTTGTAAGACAGGATTCACCATTACCAATTTTTCATCAGAAGGAAGTGTGGAAACTAAGGAAGGAAGAAATCTGCGAATAATTTGGTCATTCTTGGACTGCAACCACTACAAAACGTCCCTTCCATTTTAATTTTTTGTGTGATTAGCAAATATTAGTATTCACACAAAATATAGCACATGAAAAGTCTATATATTTACCTTAACCCTTAGCTCCAATATCTGTAAAAAAACTAATGTAGAATGATTTACCCCCAAAACATTTATCACAATGTTACCATCAGTATTTCATTCCAGTCCATACCTGCAGGCCTGTCAGCTGAGCTGCTGACTTCCCTTTGAGGCAGAGAATGAGTGCCAGAAATGCATTTAAATCCTCCAGAGAGAGGCTACTGACCTAAAACAGATGAAAAAAAGATCCATTATCTGAAGGCTCTGAAGAGAAGCTTTCTGAAAATTGAATCATCTTGCTCAAGCACATCAGATTGGGAACAGTGACCTCATGTAACGACGACCACCATGAACGCATCATCTAGGAAAACACACAGGGAACGAAATACTTTCTTTCACAGCTTGAATGAAATGCATACCCCAACATTTGTGTATAGTGTATATACATGGATTTCCACACACCAAACAAAATGTCCACCCTTCATTTATTCCCTTCTCCACTTCCTTTGGAGTTTCTTAATAACAGGAAATTCCTCCCTCTCTGTAACATCAAGCATAGTAAAAAAAAAAGGAGATTAAAAAAAAAAATCCTTTATAATCAAGACATAGGCTAAAAACCACCTCAATGAGCCACAGATATGATGACCATTAGGAATTTTTAAAAATGCTTACACATTTATCTGTTAGAAATTTCAAAAATATTCTAAAATATTTCAATTACCTATTTTAACTTAAATTTCAGGATTTATCAAAACATTTTTGATTTCTTTCAGATTTTAAGGCTACATATGGAAGCAGGGAAAACTCAAAACTAAAACCTAAAATGTTCAAGTGGGGAAACGGAAATGACAATTCTAAACCGATGTGACAGTTCACTTCTATCACTAAAGGGGGAATAGGCACATTTTCTGCTGTGAAAAGTGTTTTGAGATTTTTCAGAGGCACATGACCATCTCAGAAGAAAGACAACACCTTGAGAGCAGTTGGCATAATTCCATGACAGTACCAGTCGAGTTCTAATTCTTTCCTTCCTCTTATAAAACACTATGTATTTGTGCACCAAGACCACATATCTGTTACAGCAGTTGAGGATATACAGAGAGCTCCAAAGTGAGATCCATAAAGCATTACAATTCCTTATCAATTGGAACTTGAGGAATCTCTGGCAAAATGTGGGAATGTGCATTGTGGGTGTACAGAACACTTAAGAGGCAACCTAAAACTCTGCATTGCCTTTCTTTTACCGGGATAATAATCATCCAACCACTATTTAGGACTTTTTTTTTTTTTTAATCAGGCCCCACTGCTTGTCCCACTGTAAAATACTTTCCCCTCTACGATGCCGTTAAATTTTGCATAAAGCACAAGAATGTGAGGGATATCAGAAACATTTTAAGCTTTCAAAATGCTCCTTGGTATTCATTAACTCCACCTGTCTGCTAAGATCTGATAATGGCCCTACTTTACCCTGTAATTCAAGTCAAGTGTCACCTTTGTGTAGATGGCAACAAGAGAGGTTTACTAAACCGCACATTTTATACAATGAAGTAACAGAAAAAGTGACTTTTATCTACAAAACAATTCATAATACTTGCACAATTTTGTCCTAAGAAAAGGAAATTAAAGATTGCTTGCAAGTACAACTGCCGCTAACAGAGCAGATCCGCCAAAAATAATTATGAATGTAAAAACATGTCTTTAGAGAAACATTTTATTCAGTAATCAAGCTTGGTGAGTTATCACAATTCTACTGATTTAATACAAAACTGTTAGAGATTTAAAGAGAAAATTCCCCTTTGTCTGGAGGCTTCACTGTTTGATTTGAACTCATTCACTGCTTTGCCAACTTTAAAGACAGACCTAATATTTTGTAATTTTTTCACTATTTTTGTTCTTAATTTAGAGAATATTTGAAACATACCCTTGAAGAAAAATTTTTCATATCAACGCTTTTCTACATACTTAAGGTTTGTTCATTGGAATTTTTTTCTTACTTTAAAAAAATGCATCTGAAGTTTTCATAAAATACTTGCACATACATTCTGAGGAAGCCAGATGGGTTCGTCAGTATGCTGGTTCCTGCAAAACCCTCATTTTTAGCTTAGGTTAAATTATAAGTAATGAATTTTTAAAGAAGTTTATTTTCCCTCATACGAGCTGAAGGAAGACCTCAGGCCTCCTTCAAGGTAACCTACAATTTTCTCAACTTAAATAGTTTCTGAGGACACAATTCCCCTTCCTTCTCTAATAAAAATTTAAGACTAAAGTATAAAGACAAGAGTCAGAACACAGCTAGACAAGCCTTGTTTTCTCAGCTATAAAACAAATGGAAGCAATAAGGCCAGCTCAAAGCATGGCTACTGACACTCTTGCCCTCATGTTTTCCTCTCAAACATCCGAAGAGAACAAACAGACAATATCAGAGAAATAAAAAAAGTTTAAAATAATTCAGCAATGAAAAACATTTTACTCCAAATCGATTCCCCGGTCCGGCTCGCAGGGTAGATTGTATCAGTGCAACTCCGAGGGCAGAAGAGAATCAGGAAAATGGGGCAGTTCTTGAGAAATTGGCACTGCCATGAAAAACCTTCCATCAAACTGAGCCCTTTGCAGGATTTCTCTGCTATTTCTCCTGTTGAAAGCAAGAGCTATAAATATGATCTCGTCTCTGTTTATAACAGTGGCCATTGGATAATAAGTTCTGAAAACCATTTTCCTAACAAGCATCTTTTTTTCTATTTACTAATATCCTGTGATCAAGGTTCAGTAAATCCAGAAACTCTGTAGGTGTTCTATCCTGTTACTCCTCTTCTTAACCCCACTAAAGAAACCCTTCTCAATTAATTTAGTTATCATGCTACAAAAAGGTGCACAGAATAACTCAATAAATAAGTGAAACAGTGATAAATGAATTTTCATATTCTAATAGGAAAAACACTTCAAGTAAGTTAAAAGGTAGGTACATGATAGGTATCTTGCTGACTTGAAACTGTAAAGCATGAAATGATGTTTAATAAGTATTATCTTCAAAAAATTTTTAATTTGTATTCTATTACAAAAAAATTAAAGAAAAATAAAGACCTATATGGATCATTTGTGTAATACCCGTATGTACTTCCTCAATATGTCATCTAACTTTGAGTAAACACACAATGGGAAATGAAAGGAAAAGTCAGGGAGAACTTGTTTTCACGTATCACACACCAGTACAAATCTGTTATTGAGGAAGTTGAAGGCTAAAAAAGCAAAACAAAAGACAAAATGCAGTTCAGTTTAAGTACAAGGGAAGCTGAGCTTATCAGATTAGATAAATGCATAATTTGCTCATCCTGAGAGAGGAAAATCTGCTTGTGAGATCACCATTTGAAATGTGGCAAGTACAGACAATATATTAAATACCTAAGAGAAAAGTAAATAATGAAGCAATATTGTATTTAATCTTTTGTCCCTTTTTATTACACATAAGGTAGTCTGCAGGTTGCCAAGCATTTGGAATTATAACAGAAGTGCTACCTAATGATCCCCTATTACTCAGAATTTAATGAGAAGAGCCATATCCTCAATTCTGGCTAAAAAATTAGTAGACTGACAAGAAGGCATGAAAAAGTAGTGAGAGCTGACTAAATATTTATGTTGTCTGTTTGCACAGTCTGCAAAGTCACCTGAGGGAATGTCTCCTTTTGATGACAAAATGGAAACACAAAAGGAGCAACTTTAATTTGCAAACAGGTCCGAAAGAGCAGGGGAAATCCCTCAGTTTATACTCTCTTTGCTAGACTGCCCAAGGGGTTTTGTCATGGGCATGCGAGAGTTATGATTAGCTACTAAAAACACCAAGTATTTCTTGAACAGGATGGTGCACGTTAAGCGGAGTAATTAAAAACACTGTAATGCAGTACTATTATATTTGATCAGCTATGCCTACAGTAAGGATTAAGAGAAATGTCCAGCACAGGCTGGCAAAACCCAGTTTATTTGTCCTTTGCACATCTCAGGGCTGACAGCTGAGGAAAAAGCAACCGTCCCTCTTACCTGCATCATAAGATAGGCCAGCAAGCAGCAGAATCCTGCAACAGGTGCTTCCAGAGCTTGGAGTTCCTCCATCTCATCTTGAAGGTGAAAGCATGCCAGAAATGTACTATACCGTTGCTTCTCCACTTCAGGCCCTTTGGCAAGCCACAGTGTTTTCAAATTAGGTGTTCCACCTACAAGAGAAATCCATTATTTTATTTTGGCAGCAACAAGATAAAACATGTCTACCTCATTACAATCTGAAAGGAAATGACTGGCAGGAAAGGAAATTAAATGCTCTTGGCACTTGCCAGGACCACAGAGTCAAAAATAAAATGTATTTGACAAAACTTGCATTTAAAAAAAAATAACAAAAAAATAGCCTGTAATTTAAACAAAATTTATTGAATACAGGCATGTTTAAGCAGAGTGGACTGAATTCAACCCTTACAATAACACAGACAACCTTGAGACAGCAAGCCTTTAACCTATGCAAGGGCACAAAGTTTGCCTGCAAGCATGTTCTTTCCCTTGGGGATGCACAGCATTAAATGAGGCTCACTTCATCATAAAATGTGATTCAGCAGAGAACGACCTGATCTGTTTTTCTCTCTCTCTGCTAGAGTTAACATATCAGGGGTCCCTGAAGGATGCCCACACTGTGTCCCTCATGATCACCTGTTTTAATGAGCACCTATGCCCCTCGGTGGTGAGCAGGCATTCTCCACAAGGCACTGTGTGGGTTTCACTCCCCGGCAGCTCGTTCCAGCTTGGGAACAAAAACCAAGGCAATCTGGTATTTTTCACTTCCTAGCCTACTGTACGAAACACTGTTGCAAACACACACAAAAGAACTGTCATCAGTTATGAATAATGGATCTTTCCAGACTTTCTCTAGTATCATTCATACTTGTCTCTAAATCCTTAATATTTACCCCATGCTGCCATTTCCCAGCTTGTGACATGTGTGGGCTAATGCAAAATTTGCTCCTCATTTAAATTACTTTAAATCTGTTATCAAAATAAACACTAATGCACGTGAAATAACAGAACAGCTAACTGGTTATGCCTGAGAATCTCAATAAAAGACAGAATTGTACCATAAAGTATGGCTGCTTCTGTAGTTACATAAAACGAGGTGTGAATTTTAAATGTGGACTAATTATGCTACATTTGGTAACACCTCTTCCTTTTTTATGTGACATGCAGCAGCTGCAGACCAGTTAGGAACACTTGGTGGTAATAAATGGTTAAAGTGACAAGGTGCTGAAATCTACATAGATGATGTTTATTTAGCCAGGAAAGCCCATTAACCAAATGGTCCTAATTCTTTGGAGAGGGGGAAACTAGAGGAAAAGTTAGTATTTTCTTTCTTTATCTCCCTGATGGATGTTTCCTTTACTATTTTTAAGGCTAACTCTCCTGTCAAAAGTTTTAACCATAAAAAGAATTACTATTATATAAACCATAAGTTTCTAACCTTATTACTAAGGGCAATGTATTATTAAGGAAAAAAATCCAGTTGCTTGATTTGAGGTAGAAATGCAGGTAAGAGATAACACAAATAGTGGCAGTGAGTGGGACAGTACAGACAGCACAGTAAGACTCACATTAATGGTTCTGATTTTTGGTAATTGCTGCCGTAAGAAAAAAAAAGAACAGAGACCGACTTCCAGGAAGAAAATCAAATATAACACGCACAAAACCAAAGCAAATCCAACTTTTCCTACCAAGCCTAAAGAACCCTTATGTGTGAGACAATTTGTACATGGGTAAATTCAAACAGCTTGGTGGTTTCTGCATACGAAACAATACACCAAGAATCAGTTAAAAGGAAAGTTCTCTTTTGCATCCAAGGGTATGCCTAAAAACAGAAATCCTTCTTTCTTCAGAGTAAAACCATTAACTGCATCAATATTCAAGATTATAGATCTATACTGAAAGAGCTCAACAAAAAATTCAAGACATCTCTTCCATAAATAGCTTCTTACACTTTCAGAAACGTCTGCTTGCGCCTGGGAAAAAAATGGTACTGATAAATTATGAGTTATTTCCTCTGGGAAAGAAACCTTGATGCGGTCTCCTTTTGGAACACATCGAGAAAAGGCACTGTTTTTCTGAAGCATTCTCTTCTTCAAGAAATAAAATTCCATGTAATACCCAATACTAATCTATTATATCAAATGAAAGATAAGTAAAACAAAGAAACAAATACCCTAAAGTTTAATGACTTTAGGATACCATACAGTTCCACCATACACACAGTCGACAGCAGATCTAAGATTCATCTACAGTAGACCCTCAAAATGTTCTCTGCTTTAGGTACATCCTCACTATATTATTTACAGTAATTAGAAAACATTTCTGAAATAGAAATTTACTTGGATAGGCAAGAGAAATACTTTATTTTGTGAACATGTCTATATTTAACCTAAAAAAACCCAAAACTGAGTAACAAAAGGAAAACACAGCAAAACATATTTATACGTACCTAATTGAAACACCTTTACTATAAAGACTAGTAGTGATAAAATGACCTGTTGGGGTTGTAGGAACCACAATTTCCCATGAATTACACAAACATAATTACTCTCAACATACACAAAATTGTGAGAAAACCATATTCAGCACTATGTGAACTGCAGTCCTCAGAAGCAGAGGTTTAAAAAGACCTCCATGGAGGTGAGATACTGCTTGCCTAAACACAGAAACAGACAACCCACAAGTTAAAAAAAAAAGCATGGACAAATCACTTTTTACCTTCTCCCTTTATATTCACACATTTAATACCATTATCATA
The DNA here is from genome assembly GCA_013397315.1 of Donacobius atricapilla. NCBI lineage: Eukaryota > Metazoa > Chordata > Aves > Passeriformes > Mimidae > Donacobius > Donacobius atricapilla. The sequence goes on from WBMY01006820.1 coordinate 835,612, forward strand.
TAGAAAGCAGCATGAGAAAAGCACTTCAAGGGACTGCATAAACATTTATTTCATCTGTTTGAATTTCAATAACTGATTTATGGATATGCAATAAATGCAAATATTGTGGAATGCATTAATTCTATGATATCACTTAACTCACCACTTAAACAAAGGTGAGCCTCATATTTGTACCAACTTTAAACACATCTTTACTATGTATACAGATGTAAATGTATAATAGTAAATGTTCACATACATTTGAAGTAATCACTATTGAAATTTTATTTTATAACACCAGTAATAGAACATCATCACTTCTTCATTTTTACATGCTCATGTAAATACCGAGCAATAAAAATAAGTTTATAAAAATGTACTTTCTAGGAACACTCAATAGTAACTTCTCAACAACTGTGGCCAAAAACTCAAATGCCAATTAAATCTGACCATTAAAGACAGAGAGCATTTTGAACTTAATATTCATGACATATTCATGAAGGATGCAATGATTAGAATACTGAGAGTACATCCAAACTCTGTGGTATAAAGCTACAGTATCCTATGCATTTTCACAAGTAAAATGAACAGCAGAATCTAGACATTTCCAGCAAAGACTTTAGAACTTTTTCTGTTACACATAAACTGCACACATATCAAATATACCTGCTATGTTCACAAGACATGGATGTGAAACAGTATTTTCCTAGATCATGGATCTTCTAACAAAATTGATTTGCCAGTGACACTTTTTATCAATGTAAGTGCTGCTCTGTCAATGTGTGTAAATCATGATCATATTCACTCAATTGAAACATTCTAGAAGGAAGGGACACAGACATAGCAAGCAAGCACAGATGCTAATTCAGAAGACTGTTTCTCAATCAAAAATATAGATAATATAAACTATATTTTAAATATATTTTAAGCTATCATCTTACTTACCATCCTGCCTTTAGGATTCGATATTTTGTTTTTAAGAAAAGCTAATAGTCAATCTATCACCTGCAATCTTTCCAGATACAAGGCACTTCTGCTGTTTTATACACACACAAAAAGTTAGTAGGAATTCCACATTTTTTTTAAGATCAATGCAAAATTTAAAGTATGTATCATTATATACACTTAAGTTCAAAGTTCACAGTTTCTTTAGGCTTTTTAATCTAAATCAAACTGGAAGAGTTAGGATTTTCCATATATTCTCAGTATAGCTTGAAAGAAGTTTTAATGATCAGGTTATCAGTTTTTTCAAAAAAGATAAAGAGCCTTCCCAAATTAATTGCACTTTTGATGTTGCAAATAGTTTTTGGTACCTTTTTTTTTTGGTTTTTTTTTGAGTAACCTGATCTTGATTGACAGCCTTGAACTCTAACTTCCTAAAACAACTTTAAATTTAGCTCTAAATATGATCCCTGTCTGAAAAATGTGATGTGCTGTTGAGAGCCTTATTTGGTGAATTAGAAAGTCATGCAGTGGAAAATCAAAGATGCATGAGCGAATGTAAGGCATACAAATATGGACTGCAAAAATTTAAGAAAAATATTTGTCTGCTGAAGGAATGACAACAGGGCACTAAAAATAAACACTAGAAGTCCTCCTCCCATTTTTTAATAGTCTGCCTGAACAGCCTTTCATTACTGAGTTAGTAAAGATTGTATCTGAGAAGATTCTGTTTTTAAAAACTCCACTTCTGTGGTTGCTATAAACAAACACACTTAAAATCCTGTTTATTGTCAACATGAAGGTGGGTTCTATGTGTTGTATGTTTGCAGAGCTATAGATCCAGAGTAGATGAGATTAGGTGGATTCCTCTCCAGAACAAGAGGAAGTATACTATCTAGGATGGAAAATTTCACAGCAAGAAATACAGTATATTTTCCAGACAATTTGAAACGTAACTACACAGGTACAGTTTATACTTTGTTGGGTTTTGTTTCCTTGTGTTGCAGCATGTTCCCAGACCACTGTATGCTGAAATAAAACAGTTGCACAGGACAGACTGATCAATTTTTAATCCACATATTCATATTCCATTTGGCAAATTTCACAGTAATTTCATGCTATCATATAGCCAATTAGATAATCACTCTCCTAATATTGTGTTGGGGCACTGGACAGTGAAAGTACTGTATATCAAATAAAAACTCATTTGTATGTTGTCTATATAACCTACTTCTTTCCAAACAGTCCTTTAAAAAGGATTTTGAAAAGGCTGATATCTAAAAAGCAACTGGTTATATCATTAAATATGAGTTTCAAACATGAAGATAAATGTGTAATCTTTGGGCACTTAAAAAGAAAATTTACTATAAATTTACAAAGAAGTGCCTGCATTTCAGCTTCTGAATTTGGATTTAGACCAGATCAGCACAAAAAAACTACAGAAGGCTCTGGATGCTGAGGGAAGATGCGCTGGTAATTACTCTCCAGAAGTTGAGTAGACAGAAACTTTTCTTAACAAGATATCAATGGTATTATAAATCAACAGAACAAATACATTTCATGTCAAAGACTAGAAAAAGCTTGGAGCTGCTGGTCCATTTGATAACCAATGATAGAGAGAGAGAACTGTGAGAACCAGCATGACTACAACTGCATGGACAAATGAACACTTAGAACAATTTTCCCCCTGACATAATGAAATTGTTTACTTCCCATCCTACACTTATACTCCATGATACAATTGTGTGCATATATATATATATATATATATACACACAGTGCCCAATCTTTTCACTGAAATGTATGATAATTCCTCATAAATGTAACACATTTCTCTAAACTCCAATTTCACTAAGAGTGTTCTTTAATGTGTTTTTTTACCGAAGAGAAGTAGACAAAACACACAAAATACATTAAGGCTTAAGCGAGTAGAAACAGTTTCATAGAAACAGATAGCACATTTTTCTTTTTTAATTAAAAGCTGGAATTTCTCTCTGGGTTGTCAGAGATGATCTAAAAATTACTTTTTTTTTACATTCTCCATTATTCTCATTAACACAATCTGTCAAACAGCTTAATGGATGAGTTTTAATATGGCCCTAAACATCACTTATCCTGGCCTTAGAGCAGCATTTAGAACTTCTAAGAAATTGTCTACATTTTAGAACTGATTTTTGAATTAGCACTGGGTTCAACAAGACCCAGCAATAACATGTAACTCAAAGCTGAATCCTATCATAATTACGAAGGGTAATTAAAAGCAACTACAACCATGCAGCTCTTTAGCTCCTTGTTCCACAATCGTCCTGGATTCTATATCAAACATATGATGGATTGTCCAACCTCATTTTAGTGAAGTGATTCTTTCACTTTAGATTTATACACATTTTTATTCTACCTTTAACAGAAGGTTGTACGGGTTGTATCAGGTCCGGCTGCTTGAGAGGATTTCCAAAATAGACAAACCACTCTTTTACCAAAGGATAGGTTCCACCTAAAAAGGACAGAATTGGATCAGTAAGTCAAATGCAAGTATTGACACTAGTGTAACAGCTGGAATCAGCTGTGATCAGGATTCTAAAGTAACAAAAGGCACTTTGTGATGACTTGTTTGCTCAGCTTTAGAAACAAACGAAGAAAAAACAGTTTTAGTATCTTCATGACTAATCATCAGAACAAATACAGAGAGTTTCAATTACGTACTATAAACATGAGTTTGGACTGGGGAACTGCAACCAAAAATGTAAGTACAAGAGTCTGTGGAAAGCATTCTCAAACAGGCTTAGGCCTTCCCACTCCAAGGCAGCTCAGGAAGCTCTGAAGGCGTGTGGCACAGCTCAGGGACCTGCATGAGCTACCTCAGTCTCTCAGCACTGTCACACTGCCACACATCCAGGCCCTGACATTTCCTGTGTCAGGGTTTGAGCCAAAATCCTCATAGGGAGGCCTTGACGGTTATTTGAAAGCTGACAGCAATGGAGTCATCCCACCATCAGATGCACAGCTTTTACAGTTTATCCAGCATAAAGGAGTTGTTTATACGTAATACTTTAAGTGGCTTTCCTAGTCTCTAACCTCAACCCTGCTCAGCCCCTTAAAGATGCCCCTTAAATTAAAAAATTCACTGCAGGAATTGTACCTCTAACTGCTTGATGCTTAAAAATACCCCAAACAAACCAACCCTCAGGAAAAAAAAAAAAATCATGCATTTAAGACTTTTTGAAATGCAAGCTATCCAATTTACAATTGTCAGCTCAAAATCATTCCAATGCAAGTCCTCATTAAAAAAAACCCCAAACACAGAATCAGTGTCACTATCAATGGTGTTTTGCATTCTATCCAGATTTTTATTTATGGTAGCCATGTCATAGTGCCCTAAATTTCCACTCTCTGGAGTCTGGTAAACTGTATGAATTACAGAGGTTTAGCTAATCCCGGGCATTTGGAGTAGTGTTTTCAAATATTTTCTTTTTTGCCTTCCCTTGTCCCTTTCCAGATTCACAGAATTGCATCTCTAATTTCTTCAAGCTCTCAACCAGTACTGAAGCCACCATTCTTAAAAATTCCTGCCTTTCATCACCAATTCCAATCTCCCTGAAATTTACTGTACAAGTATTTCTGATGCCACATTGTGAAACTTAATCAAAAACTTCCACTAGATTAAAACAAACCTTTCCAAATAAATCTTTCCAACACTGTCCTTTCCTTGTCCACCCAAAAAATGTTTTGTCACCTTAATTTCCTGATCTCACTCGTAGCTCAATGCTGGAGATAACTGTTGGCATGAATGAACAAGTAGTGTGCTATGGTGCAAGGGCAGGAATTCCTC
>WBMY01006820.1:840521-853199 GCA_013397315.1 Donacobius atricapilla
CCTTCCTTCCTTCCTTCCTTCCTTCCTTCTTTCCCTCCTTCCCTCCCCCAGGACCTGCAGCACAAACTCCTAATAAAGGTGAAGAACTGAAGAACAAACACATAGACTGTGAAGGACAGTATTACACCTGGCTTGCCATGCTTATCTGTTCAAAAAGCAATGACATTAAAAATTAAAAACTGTTACACTGTGGGGGGGGGAGGGAGGGGAAGCCTTAAACTGTACATTCCAGTACCTGAATAGTCTCACTTCTTGGTTATGAATCATTGTCCATGATAATGCTATTTCATGAACAAAACCTGCCAATTAAACAACCAAAAGTCACTTTCAGAAACATTCTGATATTTTTAGCATTTGGTTTTAAGATTTAGTGTGTAGATTACTCTGCTTTATTCAATTTATTCAGCTCATGCAGACTCCTGAATTTTAGCCTGGTTTCTTAAGGAGGCAAACCTAATACAATTAGGACATCTGTCTTATAATTAATTCCTGGATTCACTGCTCTGTTTCAACTAAGTCTGACAAAGGAGAAGTGATTTCAAATGGATTAAAGTCCTGAACTTTGTGTGGGATCCTATTAGGGCATCAGCTGAAAGAAAGGCAGGAAAGTCAACTTACCTGTTGTATCTAAACAGACTGAATGGCACATCAATACACAAATAGCTGTAGAAGAGCTAGAGCTGAGCAAAAAGGTACATGGGATTTGGGAAGGGCAGGAGGCAATAGGGAACATGCTTAGGAACAGGATATACTGCTGGAGGGAGTTGTCAAGGACATGAGGAGAAGTTAAGATGGTAAAAAGAAGCATGGAAATAGCAAAACTTTGCTGGTGGGGAGCATTTTTCTTTATGAGTTCCACAACTCAGAGAAAAACTTATCAAAATGTGCCTTGATTCTAAATACCAGTGAGAGATTATTTTTAACAACAACCATAGAACTCATGCACAGTAAAAAGTTGATAGGAAGTCTACAGTTTCAATCTTTAAATGTTTGTGAATGTAAGTACAGGACATAGCACCACGTCAGCTAAGTGCTATGTTACTATACTCCATTAGTAACGAAAGTATATTACTGTTCACATAAACAACCAAATAAATATAGCTGAAAGCAAGGTCCTGCAAACTGACAGCACATTAACATACCAAGAACAAAATGGAGATATGATTACTAAATGTCAACCCTTCCTGCATGGAAATGCCTTGGGGGAAAAATAAACCCACAAATTTTTTGAACTTTTTTTCCCCACAATGCATATAAAGAATATCACCTACAAAATGAAAAAAAAAAAATAGCAGTTCCTTTGTTTAAATAGATTCTGAATGATCTGTGAAAGCACTGCTTAGGCAGCCTAAGGAAAGCTTCAACTATGTGCAAAACACGAGACAGTTGGAAAATGTTGTTATGTGTGTTCCTCTACCCCTGCAACAACGCCAACTCTCCTGAGCAGTCACTGGTGATAACTGGCAAAAATTCTGCTAATGGACTGTTTTTGACAGTGTCAAAGCAAGGATCAGTCTGGCCTGCTAATGTTAGAACTAGGAGTGATGCCAAGACTTCGAGGAGCTGGCCACGGGCTCAGGCTACATTACGTAACCTCCTAACTGGCAATGGACATGCAGGTGCAGGTATTTCCATGGACTGCACTAGTGCCAAAACCTGCTGGCTTTGTTCTGACCTTTTTGCACACATAAGAAAGCTTGGCTGGCCTATCAGGGTGTATTATTTACTGTTATTTTCCCCTCCTACTTGAATTTTTCCAAAAGTACATTTTCTCGGAAAGATGCTAAAACATTGACAATTTCTATCACTGTATGCAATATTTCACATATTGATCAGAAATGGCTCAATTAATCATAAATGTACTTTTGAAATACACAGGCAACAAATGCCACGTTGTCAGAATCACCATCAGCCCTCCCATTTATTTCTGTAAGGTCAAAAATAAGGCAGTGATTCTCCAACATTTCCATGCATGCTTACCATACACCAAACTAGACCAAAGGCAATTCTTTCAGCAGCACTACTACCTTTTACAGGCAGGCATTTATTTGCTCATTCCCACTCCCTGCCATTCCCTCGGGGTGTCTCACCACAGCTGTTTGTGGCTACACAGAGCCAGATAGGGAAACAGAGCAGGTTAGTTACCTGACTACAAGAAAGGCAGGGAAGAGAGACAGAGGCTATTTTCAGTTTCTCAAACTAGGCCACCACACAGCTGCACGAACAGCTGCACCAGTACAACTGAGACAATGCACAGGGCCCGAAACAAGCGGCTGTGCAAGAGAATTATTTAAAGTGGCACTGATAGCAAAAGCAACACTTATCCCACTATGGCTTCAGGCAAAGTGGCATGGTACAGGCTGATGGTTTCAAAGGATATGACATCCTGCTCCTATCGATTTGTGGGTCTCTTAGGCACCTTTGGAAATCACAACCTAGACAGTTAAAACTAACAGTCCTTTGTTTCAGAGTAGGGCAAATAGTTTACATTAGCTTTAACCTGTTCTTACTACAACTGTAACCACTGCTTTTACCAAATTTTGGCTGCTTTGCCAATTAACAGTAAATAAGCTGATCTGCAAACTGCAAAGAGGTCAGTTTCCACCATATTTTAATTGACAATATTAAGGAGTAAAAAAGAGGACCACTAATACATACACCACCACTGCAAACTGGAACATTGTGTAGAGTTAGTTGAGTTAGCTTCAAATGTGCTCCATCAGCAGCTGTATAATGGTGGCAGACTCCAAATGGACTAATTTAATTTGTTGTCGTGTTCCAGTAAGCTTTTTTAATGCTAATCCAATGTGATTCTACATTATACTACAACTTACAGACAGTGTAGACTACTGCTTCCCATCCTATCCCTTACCATATTACAAAAAACAGTCAACATGATCTCATCTGTGGGAAACTGGCAAATGATTCTACTTACTTTGTAAAGAAAAAACTTCTTTGTAGGTCTATCAGTGAATCCATAAAAAGATAATGCTTACACATACCTATGCATTCCAATAAAGACTGTGACTAATGATCTATATTCTTGACTTAGAAGCAACTATACACTGGAATAAAAAATAACCCATGAACTACTAGGAAGTGACATGGTTAAAGCAATTAGTGGTAGATACATGCACTGAAAATGCAGATTTAATAGAAGCACCCAAGCAGACACAATCTACCTACCTTTCTGGAAGGGTTAAGAATTGAGGGTGCACTATGACTTACTTTAGAAAATTTTCACTGCAATTGGAAGCCTGAACTGAGAATAAATAACACATGCTATTTGTGGTTTTATTCTAAAATCACTTTCTTAAAAGAAGACAACTATCATATTAAAATTTCATTTTCAATATGGCTCTAAATAAATACTTCTGTATTTCAATTCTAATCTTCTTTGAGTACTAAAACCACTGTAACACAAATGCTAACCTGCCTACTACCCTGCCATATTGCAGCAACAATTGTTAATTAGGAATTTTGGTCTGGGTGTTTCTGAAAACATCAATGAATATCCTGCTGTTTAGATGAATAAGTAAAACCCAACCAAGTTATAATTATCTACAAAATTTGGAGGCAGTACACCAAAAAATGAAAAATGACAGATGTGCATGATTACTGCTGAGATTTTTGTTATTCTCTCCAAATTGCTATGTAAACTCTGATTCAGTTTTTCCTATTATGGCACAACTTCAACCTCTGGCTGCTGAGGGAAGTCATGTACTTAATTACCTTTTTGTGCCTTTCTAAGCAAATAGTTTGGATATTAGGTTTGATGGCGGTGCACTTTCATCAATAAAATGTAAAGCGATTACCACGGAGAAATCAACACATTCAAAAGAATAAATGTTCAGTACACTTTTAATTTTCAACTCACTGGCTGAAAGACACTGTAAAGATAACACTTAACTAATGGAAGTCTTAAGGACATGAAATTGGTCCAAGGATGTGAATAAAGAACTCTCTGTCTTCAAGGAGATGAATGCAAGCACAAATATAAGTACCTGCTACCGAATCTGTTTATACCCCTGGATAAGGAAATCGTATTTTCTAGCACTTGGATGAAAGAACTAATAATCACTGGCACGACTACTCGCATTTGTGTTATTACAGTAACTGTATTTGACTGTTCTTAAAACTGCAGACTTAAAATCAACAGAAGGTAAAACTTTAACAGTGCATTATTGTTCAGTAAAAGTGTATTACAACTCACTAATTCATCCAGAGCCACACTTACCAAAACAACATTACATTTCATACACTCTCAAACTTCCAAAAATCTCCTAAAGATCATTGTTTTGCTCAATCTTTTGATCGTTAACAACTTTCACAACTTCCCATTTAGTGAGGGAAAAAGCTCCAATTTTTAAAATTCAGTTTAAAAGCACTAAAATGGAACAACATGTAGAAAAAGCCCCACAATTTCCCTCTCACATTTTCTCTTACTTCCGTAAGAATTACATTTCAGCTGCTTAGAGTTTTTAGCCTAAATGTATTTTCTATCCTAAATGCTGATAGAGACACTGAAGCAATGAATTCAATATTTGATATTTCAAAATTGAACATATTCTTGAATAATAGTGCAAGTAGTTTAATCCTTACCTTTTTCAGATTCCAACAAGATAGAATAAATATGCTGACGAGCAGGGCGGTAGATAAGTGCCTGTCCAGGAATCTCTGTATCAAAGTCATCTTCCAAGGAGTTGCTGCACTCAATCTCTCCATGACTCAGGATATTGAAGATGGAATAATTTTCAGATTGGATATGCTGTTCTTTAGCTAACTGTTCAAAGAAGGAAGAAGGCATTATCTCCAAAATTAAGAAGAATTAAAAATTAACAAAATGTATTCACTGTTTGAGGAAATAGATGTTTCTCTATCAGTAGAAATGGAGCGAATAGCCAGGGAGGGAACAAGCGCTTTTCCAAATAACACAGGCATTTTCAGACATCCATCTTTTTGTGGACAGGAATCCCCAGGAAAAGCATCATTGCCTTTCTTAGCCCCTCCCTTAATCCTTAAAACTTGGGAGCTTGAATAACAGTTTCCTAGAAAGTAATTATTCTTAAAATTAATTCTGAATTCCAGCATAGCTGCCCTCCTTTGGTCACCTGAAAATGTATCGTCTTTCTTTAAACAGCGAGTGAAGGCATGACAAAACGAAAACTTTTAATTTTATTGCAAGTTGAACTATCTAAGACAGCTGTATTTCTTTACCAACCTGACTTGGTGTAGTTGACATTCTGGTAAAATTAGAATACTTAACCTCACCCCAATTTTACTTTGCAATAGCTCTCCACGGTGCTAAGAAATGCCATTTTAACCTAGTGAGGAAAACCAGGTCTCCAGGCATGCTGCTGAAAAGCAGAATTAACAGCATCACCCAGATTAACCATGGACTGGATGAAGATACATCTGGCTACAGAAGCTGGCTACAAGCAGCCTCAGTACCAGCAGGATCTGCTGGTCTGGAACAGCCTAGGTGAGAAAGCAACAAAGATGCTCTCAAGCAGCACAGAATTCCAACCAGTAACACTGGCAACCTGGATTGGCCAAGTGCACAGCCAGACAGACTTTCAACTTCACAACCCCAGACCAAAACTCTGCCGGTGTTCAAACAGCTGAGCAGAGTGAATACTTCCATGGGGTGCCACTAATAAATTCTCCAGGACCTGTGCCATATGGTGAGCAGGCACTGACGTTTCTCTGCTCTGCATTCCCTGCATGTGTTATGCTATCTGCACTGTTTGGGTTGTGCCATCCCACCACAGATGCTGTCACCGGGAGTGACTGGACCACCGGCCAGAAACAAATTCACCATTTCTGCAGAATTTCAGAATCTGCAAACCTGGCAACTCAGCAGGTCAAAGCTGCAGTCATTCACTGGGTCACTGAAATGTCAAACTTTCAGTGTACAGTGCCAATCAACAGAGCACTTATACAATAAATTAAAGATTTCCCTGCAAGAAATGTTTCAGTACTCCTAATACGTGTAAACAATATAATCCCCCAAGTATAGTTTTGTATAAAATGAAAATAGAGCATCAAGTATTTCTAAGCATTATTTTAAAGAAGCACTGATCTATTTCACAGAAACCAGCCACAGATATGAGATCACCAACAATTTAGTTTATTACAATTTGTCAATAATCTACACATCCTTATGTACTGAAAAAACTACACGCTGATTTCAAAAGTATTGCTGTATTCAATGTTTGTATCTTGAAAAATGTTTCTGATTCATACCTACAATCAGCTAGAAAATTATGCTCTTCTGAGAGAAACAGCTATGCCCTCATGGTTGGAACTGAGCTCTGTGCGCCATTTACGTGCAGTTCAGACAATGTGCAAGGTAAGCAGAACTACATATGGGTTTCAAAATATAAAGCAAAGCACACACATTACACATACAAATATTTGAACACTTGTAGCAAAAAAAAAAGAGAAGTTAACGTGTCTGACATTTTGGCTGCAATTTCCTTGGCCCAGAGACCAGCTTCATGTAGGATTCGTGCAGCAACAGTGAGGGACTCTTCAATGGAGTTTCTAAACATTATTATTTTATTAGAGCAGTAGCTCAGCATGGTGCTTCAGAACTTCAACCCTTCAAATTAAAGACCAAACCAAGAAATAATGACCACTTGTCATAAAGACCACATGGTACATTCTCTTAAGGAATAAGGATATTGCCACTATTGTCCTGGCCATAATCCAACCTAGATAATTGCATTCCGGCTATTTTTCCCTTGCACTTCAAGCAGAAAGAGTATTTTTCAACACCTTATTATGATATATGGCTGCTGATTTTTTAAAGTAACTTCTATTTAACCACAACAGTCAAAAGTAATATGCATTGTATCCATGTGTGATTAATATAAAAGCCCAAATATATCAACAGTTTAGTTGAAATGAGCATTGCATAGGTTACAATGTAGTTATGTTCTATAGTCTTTTTAGAAAGGAAAATGTAAATTATATTACTACTTTAGAGTAATATGAGGAAACAGAAAAATAGTTTTAAAGAAAATGCTCAAGATAAGCAAGAGAAAGAACAAAACCTTCTGTTTGAAGTCTATGAGGACCTAATAAAATAGGGAGTAACAGATGGCTAATATAGGGTCTAAAATACACTTCCTTGTATAGATTTTTTTAAAAATCTCAATATGTTATCTTAATTGCCACGAATTTACAGAATTGTACTCTAGACTTACTATTATTCCATAAACTCTGATGCAAGGTAGCACATTTTCTATTAGCTAGGTACGTCACCCTAAGCTAATATTTCCCAGAGTGACTCAATCTGACATACCATATCTCACCCCAACACATGTGCATCCCTGTCCATGTGGGATGCCATAATAAAACTTGCTACGCCCCTGCCCTTAGGGAATTAATAAACCCATTGAAGTGCTTTTGGGTCATTCAGGGACAATGAAAACAAGGGCAATTTAACCTGAACCAAAAATGACAAAACACAGACTTACTGCATTTGATACTGTCCTGCACAACATCCTTGTCCCTGGAGAGGCATGGATTTCACAGATGGACCTCCTAGTGGATGAGGAACTGGTTGGATGGTTGCACCAAAAGAGTTGTGGTCAATGGCTCGATGTGCAAGGGCAGGCCAGTGAGAAGGGGTGTCCTCAGGGGTCGGTGCTGGGACCAGCACTGTGTAACATCTTTGCCAGGAACATCGACAGTGGCACTGAGTGCTCCCCCGGCAAGTCTGCTGGTGACACCAGGCTGTGCGGTGCCACTGACATGCAGCAGGGAAAGCATCCATCCAGAGGAATCTGGACAGGTTTGAGAGGTGGGCCAGTGCAAACCTCATCAATTTCAACAGGGCTGAGTACAAGATCCTGCACTTGGGTCAGAGCAGCCCTGACCACAAATACAGGCTGGATGGAAAATGTATTGAGAGCAGCACTACAAAGGGCTTTAGGGTGTTGCTGAATCAGCAACTTGACCAGCAATGTGCGCTCATAGCCAACTGAACCCTGGGCTGCATCCAAAGCAATGTGACCAGCAGGGCAAGGGAGGGGATTCTCCCTTGTCTACTCTGCTCTGGTGAGACTCCACCTGGAGTGCTGTGTTCGGCTCTGACATCCCCAGCACAGGAAGGACTTTGACCTGTTGGAGTCAATCCAGAGTGCTGCAAAGATGATCAGAGGGCTGGAGCACCTGTGCTATGAGGCTGAGAGAGCTGGGGTTGTATAACTGGAGAAGAGAAGGCTCTGGAGACACCTTAGAGCAGCCTTCAAATACCTAAAGGGGACTACAAAAGAGCTGGAGAGGGACTTTTCACAAGGGTGTGTAATGACAGGATGAGGGGAAATGGATTTAAACTGACAGAGAGTAGTCTTAGATGAGATATTAGGAAGAAGCTCTGCTGTGAGGGTGGTGAGGCACTGGCTCAGGTTGACAAGAGAGGAGTTGGATCATCCCTGGAAGTATTCAAGGCCAGGCTGGATAGGGCTCTGAGTAACCTGGTCTAGTGGAAGTCTCCCTGCTCAGGGCAGGGGTTTGGAACTAGGTGTTCTTTAAGTTCCCAACCTAAATCATTTTATGACTTTACGACATGATTCTGTAGGAGTTTCCATGTCTCCACCACGAGCAATTTCAACTTCTGCATTCTTAGCACAGCTGCCTTTGATACCTCCACTGCAAGGCACAGCCAAGAAGATCACTGACCAGCTTATGGCTGACCTGTGGGTTCTCAAAGCAAAAACCAAGCTGATACGCAAATCATATAAGCACAGGAGATCATATAATACATGGGAAGTACATTTCTGTGCCCAGCTGCTGGCCTATACAGGAACTGCTCCCCATTATTTGACCTACTTAACAACTCAAAAAGAGAGAAAACTTGATTTTATTAAATGTGCTGCATCTGCACTCATACTAATGCATGCAATAGTCCTAACTGGGGTTCTGCTTAACAGACAAAAGTCTTTTGCACAAGCAAATTTAAATCAATAGTATTGATGCAATCATTACTAACTTCCACTAATTAGTCATGGCAATGAAGTGATCACTTAACTTTAAAAAAAAAGTTACCTGAAAGATTTCTTTATCTCGACAGAGTGCTGATGGTTGTTGAAGGGATAACATTTGACAATTTGTTACATTGGGAGGAATCCATGGAGACTGCTGCCCAGGCAAAAGATAGGAGTTCACTCCTCTGCAAAGCAATGTCCTGTCTGATCCCAGAGGTAGAATCTCTTCCAAGTGTTTCAGGCTGCTGTACGAGCATGGAATTTTTGAGATGTAATTTGCTACAGATAGCAGTATGTTTGTTCTTCTGTTGTAGCTTTTATTCCTGTGGGGACTGGTGGTTAAACATTTGTGCCAAAAGCCTTCCAACATGCTTTCTGGAACAACATCATTACCAAGCAAGCATGCAAAGAGAGGAAGGTGTGTCAAACTAATACCCAGCACACGGCAAAGAACTTCTCGAGAGTACATAACAGTGACCAGTCTGTCCAAACGGAGGTTCTCAATGGAAAAGTAGGGACATGTATTATAGATGAGGTAGTCACTATCTTGCCCCAGAATTCCTATACAGTTGTGCTGCAAACCATATGCAGCCACCTCAAAGTCTGCCTCTTGCAATGTGCAGACTGTTTTTTGACCAAGTGATTTCAGGGCATAACGTGTAAAAGTAGGCAGAGCTGAAGGAAGAACAAACATTTCCCTCCCTGGCTGTTTCTTGTGAGTCTTGATAAACTGAAATAATCTGGCTATTTCCTCAGTATTCTTCATCCTCCGTTTGATCCACTCATCTCTCTTTTTCTCTTCTACCACCCCATCGAAGTAAAACACCAACTTGATACCAGCTGCCATAAAAGCATTGATAAAATCCTCTAAAATGGCAAGGTATTCCCGCCACTGGCCACCGCACACCCAGGATTCTGGCGTGTACCAGCGTCTAATGCAACTCATGGCATCTACTACGATAACAGGTGGGGAATCGGGATGATCAGTGCGATGCTTTTCTGCCATTTCTCTCAGATCTACCGTTTGGCACGCATCAGGGCAAACTCTTGCCACAAATCCCTGCAAGCCTTTAACACCCATGGCTGATCTCCGAAACTCACAGCAGTCTGAAAGAAGAAAAATAAAAACAACGTTCTAAGATGCAATTCTACAGTAATAAAAAAAAGCTGCTTAGAAACAGAACTGTTATTCTTCTGCTTTTGCTGATAGCTCATCGCTGTATCCCCGCTTTTAACAATTTGAAGGAGTTTACTTCCCCTCAGCAAACCAAACATAAGTATTCATTAGGTTCTCCTTCCACTTCTGTTTTTTATATCAGTGAAAAACATAAATATCAGAAGACTTTCATAAATAAGACCGAACAAAATTCACAAAATCATTGCATGAGCAAGGCTGGAAGGAACCACAGGGTCCAACCTCCCTGCTCCAGCAGGGTCATCCTGGAGCACAAGGAACAGGATTGCATTTGGACAGTTCTTGAGTATCTCCAGTGAGGGAGATTTCAGGTTATTAGCGTATAGAAAAGTACACAATACTAGAAAAACAAGGATTGGGCCTTTTTTATTATTATTAAGAAACAGACATGCTTACGGTATTCAAAAGGGAAAGAAAAAAAAGCGAATTTACAAGTATTGTGAACAGACAGCTTTTTAAAAGCATTCCCGAAACCTATCAGCTAAAGCCAGAGTTCTGAATATCAGCCTCTTTAGTCACAGTTTGGTTTGAAAGGGGCCTTTCGGGACCTTGCAGGGTGCGGGGGCCGCTGCACGCAGCCCCGGCAGGGCCGAGCCCCCCGCCCCGGGGTCTGTGCGGCTCTCGGNGCAGCGCGACCTTGGGCACGGCGGCGGGGGTGGGTTCGCTTTGTGGTGCCCAGCGGTTGCGCCCGGAGAGGAGCCCCGTTTTCCCCCGGGCCGCACATCCCGGGATAACGCTCGCAGCCCGCCGGCAACAGGTGGGGACGTGAATAACTTCACATCTTCCCGGGAGGGGGAAGAGGGACACGGGGGAGCCCGTGGGAAGATTAGATCAGATGTTACTGCCGGTGAAAAATTAAAGAGAGCGGTGCTCTAGGGAGTGCAGATTAATATATTTGGTGACTCCGAGTACACAAAGCCTCACCATTGTAGCGGTGTCTGAATGCCTGTGAATAGGATGGAGCATATGTGGCCTGTCACCGCAGGTGCCCACATCTGTTCGTCTCCGGGCAGATGCTCTCAGAAAAGGGGAGAGCATTTCCAAAAGCTCAGGCCCGCCCCATCCATACCCATCCTCTTTCTCATAATCACCTTCTGCAGAGGAGTTTTTGCCCCCACCTTTTGCTCCCATCCCCTGCCTACACTGAACGTGGAGAGATGCAGAAAAATAAAAACTGCACAAATTGGAAGCGGCTTGGAAAGCTCTGGAAACATTTTATCAAACTGCTGCACCCTCTCCTCCCCCAAAGTTTATTAGCAGCAAATTTTGCACTGCAGCCAACATAAAATGCACAAGATGCACACACTGTGCTAAGGGGGGGAGCACAAAAACCCTTCATGCGTGGAATGCAGTGCAGTACAGCGGCACTCTGTGCTGTCACAGGGCTCTAGAGGGTGACCTGTGCTGGAGTGGTAGTTTGCAGCTGCTATTTAGAGTTCTGGCTTAAGATGACAATTAATAATGCTGGGCAAAAGAGGGAGTTTTCCTACAAGAAGTGGTGAAGGCAGCGAATATTGCTGCTGAAGTTGGTAGCAGAAGGGGATATTTCCAGCAGTCCAGCAAAATCTCATAGCTGCAATGTAGAATTTTTTTTTTGAGGAGTGCCATCACATTTGTTATCACCTGTACATGATCTGAGTCCTACTGCTCACCCTCCCTCTCTGTGACACTCCTGCCAAGACAAGTCACGCCTCAGCGCTGCACACTGGGCTTGCTTGACAGGGAAAATGGGATGCTAGGGTGTAGGATAAATATCAGGATCAAGGGATATTTCGTGTGGTAAGGCACTTCAGAAGGTTTTTCAGTTCCAATGTGGTCTGTGACTTCTGGTGTAGTGAAGATCTTGAGTATCCTTGAATTTAAGGGCGGGCGAAGATGCAAGGCCGAGGCGCTCCCAAGAAGGGCACGGGCAGGAGGAGTATTTGAACCTGCGTGTCCCAGAGCAGGGGCCAGGAGAAGGAACGGGACCTGCCCAGCCCAGGGCACCCACGGGAAGTTTCGGGAAAAGTTATGTCCCAGACTGGGGGGAACCCGAGGGCTGAGGGAAGGCAGGACAGGGGGAAACCTTCGTTCCCCGAATCCCTTTTGTCTCGTTGTTCCCTGGGGTCCCGTGGTTCTGCCCCTCCGGGCGGAGGTAAGCAGCTCTTCACCCTTCCGACTTCGGGAGCAGTGACAGCTCACGCACACGAGTGACGAGTTTTATCCCTCTTAGTTTCCCACAAGAAATATCCCGTCGGAAGCGAGCCAGGGAGCAAACCCAAACAAACAAGTAGCGCAGGGAAACGGGGCCGGGGCGGGGGGAGGGGGTATCTGGCTTTCTCCTCGTGTGCAATCAGTAAAACACATATAGGGGCCACTTCGGGATTTGCTCAGGGAAGGGTTGGAGAGCAGCTGGCTTCGGTAATCTCCTCGGGAGACAAAGGAATGCCCCGTCCCAGGATCACAGGTAAACACACAACTATTGTAATGAAAATGAGGGGCTAGGAT
>WBMY01006821.1:0-13042 GCA_013397315.1 Donacobius atricapilla
AGTCACTCTAGGACACTGATGAAGCTGAGATGTTTTTCAATACGACACTGAAAAATGTGTAAAAAAACCCCTGTATTTTAACAAGTTCAATTAGCATTTGTTTTGCTTTAGCCTCGGTCTCACCAGCCAGTGGAAAGCTTTATTTCATTTTTCATTTTGAGATAAGAATATACCTAAAAAAAAAAAAATATCCAGCAACCTCCTACATGCCAATCCCTTTCTTTACAGCCTATTCAGCTAAAGATATATGTAGTGCTTCCTTGGTTGGCATACATACCCCAGCAAATTTGGCATTGCCTCCAGCGAAAACTCAGTGAGAAACCATCATGCTAGGCAACCAACGCAAATTGCTACATAGGGCAAAACACACACTGCCAGCAAAGTTTCTCCTGTGTTGCTGCTACTGCATCATTCATGTTCTGTTTGTGTATGGAGTTTCCAATGAGCAAAAGCCACGAGATAGTAGGGTCTCATTCTGTCATTTTCTCACGCTAAAGTCATAAACATGAGTTCAATGTTATAAAACCTTTAAAGACATCAGAAGGTCTACTTTTACTTGGAGAGAGAATATTTACAGGGGCATGTAGTCACAGGAAAAGGAGAATGGCTTCATGCTGAAAGATTGTGTTATTTGCAAGAAATTATTTACTGCAAGGGTGGTGAGGCACTGGAAATGTTGTGGATGCCCCCACCTCTGAAAGTGTTCAAGGCAAGGTTGGATGAGGCTTTGAGCAACCTGGTCTGGTGAAGGTGTCCCTGCCCATGGCAGGGGTGTTGGGACTGGATGATTTTTGAGGTCACTTCCAGCCTAAACAATTCTGTCACTCTGGGATTCTGTGATTCAACCCATCAGAAACTCACACACAGAAGTAAGAGTCCTTGTATTGCTGCCTTCTGAGCGTCACTTCTTATCAGGGCCTAACAACAAGATATATAAATATGAATCATTATAAATGGTTATAAAAAGTGCTTTAAGAACTTTAAGCAGGCAATTAGAAATGCCTAAAAAGGAAAGTTTATTTTCTTATCCTTTCTGTGTCTATGAATGACTCCAGGTAATTAGATAGAAAAAAAAGATATGAAAGATGAAAGAGCAAAATTCAATTTAAGACCCTTACATTCCATGCACATGAACATACTGTGATGGTGCAGTTCTACTAGGTCTCGAACTTTTTTTTTTCTTTTTGACAACTGTGACATTTTACTAATATCTGGAACACTGTGGAGCAAAACTTTTTGGTTTCAAAAACAGTTTACTGTTTTACACATAAATAAAATATTTGCACTTTTTATAGAATATATTGTTTAACATCAGAAACAGTTTTAATATAAAAATTTGAATATAAAAATTTTAGCAGGGTTTGCATAAAGGAATAAGAAACCAAGTAAGAGGTATTTATGTACCAACAGTTCAAACATTTGAATTATATTTCAAATATTGAGACAACACAGTATTTTAAATCTTAATTGTCCTTTTTCTTCAGTTAAAGACATTATCATCTCCAAATAATAATTTAATAATTATTTGAAAGTTATTTTATAAACTTCTTTTGATAAAATTACCATCTCTAAAAATTCATTGAAAGTAGAAGCAAAATATGCCTGAAAATGCAGGAATAAGTGCATTCATAAAATATGAACTATATTTTTTTTTTGCCACAAACTCCTTTTGATTTCATTACAACTATTGCCTATGATATGAGGAGAGATAATTTTACACAACAAACACAATCCCTTCCCCGAGGTGACTGCAGCATGGTGTGGTGGAAGCACACCATCTGCTGGCACTAAAGAGATCACTTTTCAAGAGCATGTGGAAGAAAATCTGTGACACTCAACAAAATCAGGAACACTCCTCATATACGTAAGGGCTGTTTTTCCTTAAGACGTTCTAAAGTGTGGGTTTTTTTCTTTTCCACAGAAAACTGTATATGAAGAAAACTGCCTGAGTTTTTTTTAACAAAACACTTGCAAATTAGCAGTTTACTTTCAGCTGACAGGGTTAAAAAGATTAAACCTCACGGAGCTCAAATAACTGGAACTCAGAAGAGATAGATGATAATTCTGTGCTGAAACATTTACTAAGAAATAAGTTAGTTGTTGTTGTTGTTGTTTTTTGATTTGGGTGTTCTTTTAACTGTATTATGAAGAGTAACACTGAGCATGACTGTTTACAAACCATTTTGCAAAATGATTATTAACTTAATTTACCCTGAAAGAGAGAGAAATTATGCCAAAACCTATAGCTAAACACTATATTTAGGGGACTGCAAAACTGTAATTAAACTCTGGTAAACTGACAGCCTTTGCAGAGAATTTTAATGCAACAGAAGCAGCTCCTGCTGAAGTACACCAGCATAGGCTGCGGACAAGTGCTGCTCATTTCTGTGAGCCCTTTATAGCCTAATGCTGTGACTTTCTGCTTTCTCCAACAACAACAGTGGAAGGTGTTCGGGAACTCCATCAGCCCCAAGAACTGGAACTACAGCCAGGAGGACATACTGTGTTCTGGCTTCTCTTGGCTGGAGGCCCATATTTTCCCCAGCCTTCCTTTTGTAACCTATGCACTCAAACAAGCACTTTCTTCTTCCTTTGATATGACTCATCAACTCAGGCAGGCTTTGTTTTTCCAAACCCTGTGCCGAAGCCCGATGTGCTTGGGCAGTCTGTCTGTATTCCTGCCATGCTGTCAGCAGCTCACAAGGGGAGAGGTCAGGAAATGCGATCTGGAGCTGGACAGAAGAGGCCTTAGGACCTGGGGTGAGAAATAGAAAACAGCAGGTGAATGTGCTCCACTCTCTAAGTCATAGAATCATGGAATGTTTTGGGTTAGAAGGGACATTTAGACATCATCTAGAGCGACCCCCTTACCATAAGCAGGGACATTTTTTACTAGATCAGGTTGCCTAAAGCCCCATCCAACAACAAGGAATAAAGCCCCACAAGTTTTATTGGGCAGCATCTCACCACCCTCACCCTAACAAATGCTTCCTTTTTTTTCCCATCTAAATGAACTCTCTATTGGTTTTAAACCACTGGCCCTGGATCTGTTTATCTGCCTTGGTAGAGGGACTCTCTCCATGTTGCTTATAAAGCCCCCTTCATATACTGAAAGGCCACATAATGTCCCCAGAGCTCTTCTCTATATTGAATAACCCCAACTGCTGGCATTGTCATTTTTCTGTGGGAGTTTTTTTACCTCCAGACCCTTCACTCTTGTTAATGTGGATTCTCTTCCAAAACCCAAACCCCTTTCTCTGCTTTGTGTTGCAGAGAACAGATGTTTCCTACTGTAAACATTACCTCTAAGATAGACACAGCAACAATTGAAGGTGACATAAAATTAGAAAAGAAACAAAACTGATTGAAATTGTCATGGAAACAGAAGAACTTGCCAATAAGTGCAACTTAAAAATATAGCTACATATCATAAAAATGCAGCCTCCGGCTATAACTTCAAAGGGAAGGGATGAAAAATGGCCCCTGTTTTACACTAGAGGTGTGCATTTCTACTGAGTGTTTTTGTGTGTGAACAGCATGATGTTCAGCATTTTCTGATGAGCAAATGTGGGAATGTCAGCACATTGGTGTGCCTTGATGGTGAGAGTGTATGGGTGTTTACACATGTGACACATGGGTGTCAGCATGTGGGAGTGTGTGAGTGAGGTAAAGTGCTGAGTCCTGCACCTGGCCATAACAACCCCAGGCAGTGTTGCAGGCTGGGGAAGAGTGGCTGGAAAGAAACCTGGCAGAAAAAGGAGCTGGGGATGCTGGTTGACAGCTGGCTGAACATGAGCAGGCAGTGTGTCCAGGTGGCCAAGAAGGCCAATGGCATACTTAGTGTAACCCAGACTGTTTCTCTCAGCCATGTTCTTATATGACCTGCAGGAACCTCACCTGCTTCCACAGTGGGGAGCAGCTTCATTTGGGCAGAGCCTATCAACTAGAAGATCCTGTAATACTAACTAAAGAAATGGCTGCTGCTAAATTTGTATCCCAATGCTTGACTGTCCCCGCACACTTTAATGATTCACTGCACTGTTCAATGATCCCAGAGGCTGGAGCATGTCAGGGGATGTGATGCATCTGGTCAATGCCATGTTCCTTGGCCCAGGTGTCTATGAGGTTGTTTGAGTCACATTCACAACTGATTCAGCTCTTTTGAGGGTGCAGTGTCACCAGAAGTTTTTTTCAGTGCCCAAGATGGTGTTATGGCCAGTGGCATGAGCCACAGAGTATGTTTCCAACCATCCAATAGTTGCTTCCACCTTTGGAAGCACCTGGTGCTTACCATGGGAAGTTTTGAGATAGTGTGGTGTAACCAACCTGCCACATTTCCTCATATTGTATGAGGAAATATATGTATTTCAGACAGCATCCCCTGTGCCAAAAAGGCTTCAGCCACTTTGCTCCTTTACTGTGGTGCCATAAATAGCTCACCTTTTTGTACTTAGTCTAAATCCATCTGAGCCACTTCAATTCTAGCACCCTGGTTGTCCTGGTTTTGGTTGAGACAGAGTCCTTTTTCTTCTTAGTAGTTGGTATAGTGCTTGGGTTTTTTGTGATTTATGAGAATAATGTTCACCACACACTGATGTTTTGGTTGTTGCTAAGCAGGGCTTGCCCTAGGTCAAGGACTTTTCAGTTTCCCGTGCTCTGTCAGGGAGGAGCTGCAAAAGAAGCTGGGAGGAAGCATAACTAGGACAGCTGACCTGAAATGGCTAGAGGGATATTCCATACCATAGAAAGTCATGTCCAGTATTTAAACTATCGTTACCTAGAAGGGCCTGATTGCTGCTTGAGGATGGGGTGGGTGTCTGTCCATGGGTTGTGAGGAATTGTATTGTGCATTGTTTGTTTCTCTTGTGTTCTGTTACTCTCTAGCGTTTTCATTGCAATTATTGTTGTATTGGCATAATTAGTTTCATTATCATTATTATACTTTGTCTCAAATAGTTTTTCTCCTATGTCAGCTGAGGGGGTTTACCTTTTCTTTCTGATTCTCCTCCCCACTGAGGGAGGTGGTGGGGGAAAGAGGCTGCAAGGTACATAGTTGGCAGCGGGGGTTAATACATGGTAGTCCTTGTTTGGCGCCAGCATGAGGCATGAACAGTTGAGATAATGATAGATCTGATCAGAGATTGTTAAAACAAAGCGGTTATAAACATTTATTACGTTAGTTTAATAGTTGCTCGTCATCACGTTGCTTTGTTTACTCTGAGTTCCCATGTGTGTGCTCAGAAGTTCATTATGTACTCGTGTTCTTGCTGGCTGTGCTTCCTGTGTGATGTTCATGTCCAGCGGAGTCTGGACGAGGATTATCGGTGCTCTGTGCCGCCTTGGGCCGCGCCGGGACCGAACCGCGCCGGGACCGAGAAGCGCCGGGACCAAGCCGCGCCGGGCCCGAACCACGACGGGCCCGAGAAGCGCCGGAAGCGAACCGCGCCGGNGCTCACGGCGTTTTCTTCTTCTTTCCTCTTTTCCTTCCTCCCGAGGTCTTCGGCAGCCCTCCAGCCCTCTAGGCTGGTTGCAGTAGCATTCGAGAATTTTAAAGATTTTTACTGTAGATTCATGGAATGTCTTCGTTTTGAAGGCACCTTAAAGATCATCTAGTTCCCACCCCCCTGCCTCATCCAACTTGGCCTTGAACACTCCTGGGAATGGAGCATACAAAACCTCTCTAGGCAACCCGTTCGAGTGCTTCACCACCCTCCAAGAAAAGAATTTCTTCCTTACATATAATCTAAACATGCCCTCTCTGGGTTTAAAGCCAGTGCCCCTTGTTCCTATCACTATCTGCCTGTATCTCCATCTTGCTTATATGCCCCCATAAAGTCCCTGAAGGCTCCTCTTCTCCATGCTGAACAACCCCAGCTCTCTCAGCCTGTCTTCATATGAGAGACACTTCATCCCTCTAAATATCTTCTGAATGCCTCTGAAACAAACTTCTTGTTGGGAATCAGAACGGGCTTGCGTATAGTTGAAATCTAGGGTGTAGTGATTGAGAGCAACCCAAATCCCATGAAAAGCCTTTCAGTTTGAAAGAGGAGTAGGGGGACTTAAGCTCCAACAGGGAGTGCAGCTACTCAAGCCTCAGTGAGAAGGATTGCAGTTACTTCAATCCTTGTGACAACCACTTAGCCACTCCAGCAACAGGCACTGGGGCCACTTCCACCCCTGTGACATGCACTGCAGCGATTCACATTCCAGCAACAGGCACTGGGGCTATTGAAGCTCCAGATACTTTAACCCCTGTGACAAGCATGATGGCTGTTCATAACCCCAGTGGACAGATGTTACAGCCAGTCAGGCTTCGACAGTGGGAAGTGCAGATGAACCAGAAAATCAGCCTGTGCTGGTAGTATGCGCAAGAGCTGTGTTTGAAAGTCATCTCATCCCATAAGGATGGACAAGGAGGGAGAAGAGGGCAAAGCAGGGTCATCATAGGAACATGAGGATGACTCACAACTAAGAGTTTGCCACCACTCCATCCCAGTCATTGAGTGAACCGCAGTAATGTACGAGCTTATGGATGGGGTCATATATGACTACTGAAATTCTGATCCTTTCCAGTAGGATTACTGTATAAGAACATGTATATGCAGCTACATCACGCAGGCAACCTGTGACTTTTCCCTGTCTGACTGGACAGGTGTTGTAGGATGACATTACACCTATTACTTATCCTAACTGCATTGCAGTATCATTCCTGACAGTGCACAAGAGCATTTTGCTATGAGACCTATAAAACCCCAAAACAGAAACAACAATAAAACTGTAAAAGATGCAGTCCTGATGACCCTCCAAGGTAAACTTACACAGATTGTAATAGAAGGTAAGAAGACAGATAGAGGCAGTGAATGGTCTGTAATAATGTTTATACAAATATTATAGATACATAGAGGAGCCTTGTATTACACTGGAAGATTAGTGTATAAACATGTATGTAATGTACAGATACATACTTTATTATAGAATGAAAAAAAAGGTTGTTTCTCTGAAAAAGGCAGATTCTTCATATTAAATTGTCTTAGATTCTACATTAAAGGTATCAGAGTAACTGGAGGAAATTTATTTCACATTCTTATATCTTGGACCACAGGCATTCAGGCTCCCATGGAAAAAGTTACAGAAGCCATAGGCATGCCATCTGGTATAAAGGAAGGTTTATGCAGATGATTACAAATAATTGTTTTACTAGTAGAGGTTTGGGAGCTTGTTACAGACAACATAAAAGTTTTAAATAGAAACACAGATATCAGTTATACCCCACTGCTGTCTGAGTTAAGTCATTCAAAGGAAAGTAACCCTTCCATGCAGTCTATCTGTCTTCCCTTTTTTCTGTATCTCTCTATTCCTTTTCAAGCAGCAATGTTTATATCAACAGAGGTAATAGTCTCCTTATGTAAGGCTGAGATCATAGAAGCCTTAGACATACACTCAGAAAGCTGCTGCTCACGAGTCTCAGAGAATGATTCCAATTACCTACACACCATTTAACCGCTTAAGGAAATCTATAAAATCAGTGTGTGTTTCCATTTTTGCCAAAAACTTTCCTGTGCTGCCAGCCTACTTTGGCAAGTATAAATGGTTGGGACAGGAACTTGCATGTTGGCATGATCTAATTCTTCAGTGGAATAAAGGGGGATAGAAACCTAGCTAAAAGTGGAAACTTTTCTTCCGTATCTTGTTCCCTGTTTTTTGGTGTATTTTTTAAGTTTTTTTTTTAAATTTGGTAGTAAAGCCTATAAATAAAGTTTATAAAGAGCATTTTCGAAGGAATTATTGCTATGGATTTCCCATTTAGGGATCCTGCCTTTTACAAGAGAGATGGATATTAGCTCTCTTCAGAATAGCTTGTACTTTACTATAAGGCAACTAAAAGCAAAAAACTGTAATTAGCAGTCTGTCCAGAAAAACTGCTGCAGGTAATCTTAAATGGAAAAGAAACTCCTTCCTGTATTTGTCTGCATAAGAGGGTGCTTAATTCAGACTCCTGAGGTCCTTCTGCTGCCTGTGGTTGTGCATCTTTTTTGTTACTTATCTGTTATTGAATACCTATTATTAGTAGACATTTAGATTAGAGACTCGACAAGGAATAGACCTTTTCAAGCCTCTAAAGGGAGGAAATGATGCCTTAATTTTTAGCTTTCATGTTTTTCAGATTCTGTGCTGCCTAGGGGTGTAGTTCAGAGACTCATATAAATGCTAGTAAGCTCTCTTCACAGAGTAGGTAGACAGAGCAAATCCTTTTCCTGCTGAGGACCAAGGACAGCTTTCAGGCCCAAAAGCATTAACAACAGTGGACTGAAGAGAGAAAATAAGAAGGATGAAACCTCACAGCCAGAAGCTATAATTGGACAAGTAAACCCCAGTATGCAAATGGACCAAAACTTATAAAAGTGTGAGACCTCGTGACCAGTGGTCCATTTTGTGACCGTTTTAAGTCCACCTTGGGTGTAGCCCTGGTCAGGCTCTTGTGCTGCCCAAGGTGTATCCTTAAAGGCCCTTCAATAAATATCTACTTTACTCTCTAGTCTGTCCAGTCTCTGTTCCAAGTCAGGCTTCCCAAAGCATCAGTTGGTTTACAGCTCCTTTTTTTTTGTTGGCTCATGCTACCCAGGAGTGCACAACCCTCGTGCCACAGAGGTGGCATGTCACCTATGCTGCTCTAGAGAGGCACCTGCTGTATCATCATCCCTTCTGTGAACCTTTCAGACCAATGCAGGCCATGTGTGCATCCATGGCAGCCTGCATGGTCACAGTTTTTTAGGAATAGGCCTATGTAAACCAAGTGCTGAATAACAGGCAAAGAGGTCTCTCATACTATCTTCATTCTAAGAAGTGAAGGTAGTCATACCATAATGTGCATGAATATATATGTACATAATAAAATTTATAGAGATAACACAAATATTACTCTTTTTTAATGGGAAAGAAGAGACAAATAGATTTAGAAGAGTTTTTAAGCAGTTGAGACTGCTGACTAAAGTTTACAATGGAAAGATTAAAAAAACCCAAACAAAAAAGGGTGTTCCACAAGCAATAAGATTAAAACAGGGTGGAGAGATCTAAGCCAAAATTTCCCAAAAACCCAGTATTTTTTCTGACTGATTTTATTCTGTCAGATTTTATCTGACAAGTTATACGGTACACAATATCAGTTTTTTATTTTGATAGGTGGTGGAAGCAAGGCACGTATCTAGAATGCCCTTGAAAACCCAGCCCTTTGAAACTGCTTAAGTCTGTAGGAGGCTGGGATAAACCACAATAGTGTATGAGGGTGTGAAGCCATTACCTGATCCAATGTTCTGCTGCCTTATGATTTTTTCATCACCGAAGCTATTCTATCAAATACCAAGAGTTATATGTGCTATTACAAGCACAGGGACTGATTACAAATCTATAATATTTCACTTTAGACTGTTTTCTGATGCTGATATTAAATACATTCACATATGCAGAGGTTATTGAGAAAAATCACTATGAGAATTTCATAAAATATTTTTAATAGCATGTTAATTTATAAGATGACATACTGAAAAACCACAAGTCATCAGTGTCAGTAAATACAAATTAGGTAAGACACTCACAGGAAGTCACAGGTTTTAAATGTTTTAGTAAACTCAAGTAGAATGGATGCTTTTGTGCTAATATGTTTTACCAAAGGTTTTCAAGATGAAGTACAGGAGTATTCCTTATTAACTATTAATTAATACTAATGATTATTAATATTTGAATGTTATGTAATACTCTAGTAAAATAAATGGCATAACAACTTCATTATTCTTTTTTACTGCACTTCACAACTCAGCTTGAAACTATCTTCAGTAATTTTCTGAACTCTAAGTTCAGCATTTCCAAAACCATGAAATATTTTTGCTTTGAGCCTACTAAATTTAATTTTCACCACTGGAAAAGAAGAAAAAAAAGGAGAGAAAAAAAGGAATGCTGACCTTGAAACACAGCATTAAAAATAGTTCTTGTTAAATCAAAGTCCTTTAAAATAGTATTTTTGCGTTACAAGCTTGCACTTGTCTTTCAGAACTGAGTACTGACTTCAGAGTAGATCCTCTTGCCTATTTAAAATCACGAGTCACAAAAAGTATCCATTTCACTGGGAACAGCTGGGCACCAGGGCGGCTCCAGCACTCCAGAAAAGAGACATGCAGGTTCATCACAGGGAGATTGAATGCAAGTTTATGGCAGAAATTAATGATGGGAACATTCTAATGAAGTCACAAAGAAACAGCTTAGACAGTCTGCATAGAAAAAACCCACGGATGATTAGGAGACAAATATTTTTATGTCAGTGGCATTCTGAAACCAAGGTAGTGCTACAGACTTCTGCAGGCATAGCTGGGTTGGTCAAAGGTGTGAAATGCATTTTTGTCACTGTGCTGGGGAGAGAGAAATGGCTAAAATTAAATAAAATGCTAGAAGTGGGGGGTTTTGTTTGTTTTGTGGTGTTTGTTTTAAACAAAGTGCATCTTCAGCAGAACTGATTGTCTGTACATATTCCACTGTGCCATTTGTGCGCTCTGAAAATGGATGTGGCCTCATGGTCTTCACTCATGAATGTACTGTATCTTCTAACCTCTCATTTGAACGTTTATAGGCTCGGAGGGAGGTGAGCAGACAAATGTATCAAAATACTCCTGGAATTATTGCTTGTACTTTATGTATTGTGATCTGGAATCAAATACTATGGCATCTATAGCCTTATAAAAATGCTGAGTGCTATATTTTGCTCTCTCAATGCCAAGTACTTACCAGTCTGCAAAATAANCTTCCTTCCTTCCTTCCTTCCTTCCTTCCTTCCTTCCTTCCTTCCTTCCATTGACAGGTCCTGGCCAGTTTCAGAATATTACACAAACCAACAGTTCCCCTATATAAGTTTTATAACTTAATTGGTTTCCAACCATAAGTGTTCAGCAATACCAGGTACCTTATTCCCACTATGCTGCCAAAGTCAATGTTTTTCTCTAGGAGCTCTCTCCTAGCTTTTGATCATCAGGCTACATCTATGCCCAGGTTTACCAAGGAGATGCTGTAAGAGATGGTTCGAAGATCTGTCACCTGCCTCACGACCTTTGTCAAGGACAGGGACTGTAACCCCAAGGAACCCCACTTTGAGATCACCCCACGGAAGAAGACGGATCTATTGGCAACGGACCATGAGGATCTTCACCTCTCCATTGGTAGCTATTCCCACCCCATTGTGTCTCTCCATCTCGCTATCCTTTATCTCCTTTCTTCTCCCTCTATGGCATTTGCTGTGGCACTCAATAAAGGTGCATTTGTTGTTGAGTAAACTGTTGATTGTCCCCTGCTGTATCTTTTGCACTCTGAGATCTCTAGACGAACCATCACGACCCCCGCTTGCATNTACAGGAGTATTCCTTATTAACTATTAATTAATACTAATGATTATTAATATTTGAATGTTATGTAATACTCTAGTAAAATAAATGGCATAACAACTTCATTATTCTTTTTTACTGCACTTCACAACTCAGCTTGAAACTATCTTCAGTAATTTTCTGAACTCTAAGTTCAGCATTTCCAAAACCATGAAATATTTTTGCTTTGAGCCTACTAAATTTAATTTTCACCACTGGAAAAGAAGAAAAAAAAGGAGAGAAAAAAAGGAATGCTGACCTTGAAACACAGCATTAAAAATAGTTCTTGTTAAATCAAAGTCCTTTAAAATAGTATTTTTGCGTTACAAGCTTGCACTTGTCTTTCAGAACTGAGTACTGACTTCAGAGTAGATCCTCTTGCCTATTTAAAATCACGAGTCACAAAAAGTATCCATTTCACTGGGAACAGCTGGGCACCAGGGCGGCTCCAGCACTCCAGAAAAGAGACATGCAGGTTCATCACAGGGAGATTGAATGCAAGTTTATGGCAGAAATTAATGATGGGAACATTCTAATGAAGTCACAAAGAAACAGCTTAGACAGTCTGCATAGAAAAAACCCACGGATGATTAGGAGACAAATATTTTTATGTCAGTGGCATTCTGAAACCAAGGTAGTGCTACAGACTTCTGCAGGCATAGCTGGGTTGGTCAAAGGTGTGAAATGCATTTTTGTCACTGTGCTGGGGAGAGAGAAATGGCTAAAATTAAATAAAATGCTAGAAGTGGGGGGTTTTGTTTGTTTTGTGGTGTTTGTTTTAAACAAAGTGCATCTTCAGCAGAACTGATTGTCTGTACATATTCCACTGTGCCATTTGTGCGCTCTGAAAATGGATGTGGCCTCATGGTCTTCACTCATGAATGTACTGTATCTTCTAACCTCTCATTTGAACGTTTATAGGCTCGGAGGGAGGTGAGCAGACAAATGTATCAAAATACTCCTGGAATTATTGCTTGTACTTTATGTATTGTGATCTGGAATCAAATACTATGGCATCTATAGCCTTATAAAAATGCTGAGTGCTATATTTTGCTCTCTCAATGCCAAGTACTTACCAGTCTGCAAAATAAAATATTTGATTCCTTCTCCCTCATGTGTGCATTTTATTTTAATATGTCTGATTTTTCTACTTATGTCCTCCCTCTTGGCTTTTTGCAGTTTGTAGTTGAGTACTGTAATGTCCCCTTTTTGAGGGCCAGTGAAGCAATTTCTCCTGCATGTGTAGTTTGGGGAAGGTCACTGCTACAGAATATACCCACAAATGTTTATCTATTGAGTCATTAAGAAATATCTTTGAAATTGTGAATTCTCTTTTATTTTCTTGTTGCAAAAGTTGAGGTAGGGATTTTACACGTGGCATTGTATGAAGCAGCTTTTCAGAAGCAGAACTAGAATCATCTTTCATTTTTAAAAGACACATGTCTGTAATGGTTAATAAAATACTTCTACAGAAAACAAATGAAATTTCCTTGTATTTTACATGCCACACGCCTACTAAATATAGCATCCATTTAAAAGTCTCTCTATTTTCAGTTTTACCCTGGAATTTACCAGCGGGGTTTTGCTGATGAAGCAGGACAGATTTCCCTCCCTTCCTTCCTTCCTTCCTTCCTTCCTTC
>WBMY01006823.1:0-19459 GCA_013397315.1 Donacobius atricapilla
ACATTGTAACCTAGGACAAGAAGCAACAGAAGTTTTTACTCTCTCATCTCTGCATTATCTATTAATCTGGGCTTTGCCCTGCTTAAAATTTATCAGCAGAAAGATTATAGGGTCTGTCCTCTCTAGTCTGAGAGTCACTGAGAGTGATGAGGTCACAGTCTTGTGGTACTTAGACTGACGGGTCTTTCATGAAAGGAGTTGAAGCACCAGTCAGAGCCAGAGATGACCATGTGGCTGAGTTTGCCTCTGACTTGGTCTGAAAACTAATTGTGTCTACACTCTGGTTCTGAAAGACAGCGATGTGGAACCCTATACTATTGATTTTAACTGAACAGAAGGAGCCTTCCAAGGAAGTGTTAAGGCTTTAATGTGATAGCGAGGAAAGTTGTTGTGCAATGGCAGTGATAAGGGTACCAAGGCTAACTTAGCTTGCAGGTCTGAGGAGTTTCTGTTACCAGTTCCTCCCTTCATGAAAAGAAAATCCTGCTCATCTTTCTCATTCTCAATTCTACACTCTGTAGGCCACAAGAATTTAACCCACAGCATTCAGAGTAGGGATTTGGAAGCAGACTCGTTTGCTTCCTTGGCTGACCCATTGTTTTACCCGGATTAGCAGCTGTGTACTAGGACTGCTAACCTTCAGCGCATTCATTTCTCTCCTGATATTCTGCTCTCAAGAGCTAGGCTCTGTAATAGGCCAGGGAGGTTAGAATATCTGTGTGAGCACTAAACGGATTTATGCAGCTTTGACACAGCCAAAATCACTGCTGCTCAGCTCTGTCATTGTTACTATAACAACTCAATTATTAGATTTCCAGTTGCTACTGTGTTATTGTTGTAGGCACTGTATAAACATATAAAAACTGATGATGGCCTCTGACCTGAAGCTCTTGCAGTCTTGCGTACGTGAGACGGCAGACTGTTGCAATGAATGAATATTGTTGGACAATTAAAAGTATAAAGCAACAGTTGGGTTTTAGCCTCAGGACCTTGTAGCTCTCAGGTGTCAGTCTCGTGGTTATGTTCAGGGTTGCCTTCTCCAGGATGCAGTCGGGCAGAGCTGCTTGTTTACCGTTTATACAAGTGGTTGTATATATATGTTGGTTTGTGTACAAACAATGTAAAACTTCATTTTAGTGCAGAGCTTGAATCAGACAAGAAGCACAAGAGAACTCATGGGGCACTGCCCTGTGTGAGAAAGAGCTTGAATGGCTGCTGACAAAAGCCACTGATGCATAGTTAATGGTTTTCATTGCCCTGACCCAGTTTCCTCACATAATATAGTATAAATTATCACAATATCATCCCTATTATATCTCTGGCTTCCTCTGCTGGCTTCCCCTCATTACCCTGACCAACACAGTTTTTAGTTCTTAGAGATGCTGGGAAAAGGAGACTCTTGCAGATGCTTCCATGAGTTGTAGACATGCAGAAGTATTCACACTGAACTGGTCAACAGCTACTATGAAGACTGATTTTGATTCTGGGAGGTTACTAGTTAAGCAGAAACTCCAGAAACCTGGTGTACAGATTAGTCACACTGGGCAGCTAATAAACTCAACAAAAAACACTCAGAATCAATAGTTGTGGCAAGTTGTTGGCAAATATTCCGGATAAGTATGGTACTCCAGGAAGTATTGCAAGTATTCTGGTGTGTATTGTATTTGCATAGATCATCAGATAAAGCTAGGTTACACTGTTAAAATGATGATTGGAAAGATCTTTTTCTGGTTATTTATTGGTTTGGGGTTTTTTTATGGTTTTGACTCGAAGGGTTTGAAATTTTAATGATTTAACCAGTTGTGGTTAGGTAATACGACTTTTACTACAGCTGCAGTAACAAGAAGTCATAGCACAAAGGCAGGTACGCTGATATCGGCTATTAGTAGAATGTATTCCAAGCCAAGCAGGAGGAGGTGAGGAGCCTGCTTGAGCTCAAGAAGAGCCAGGAAGGATTGTCCTGCAGGGAGCCAGGATTTTGCCATCAGCTGCTTCCAATGAGCAGCTGCGCAGCTCCTGCCTCTGGGCTCTGACTTCCTGCAGCTGATGGGTGGTGCTTTGCTTCTGCGTGAAACTGCAGCCCCTGTGAGGTCCTTGCAGGCATTTCGCGTGCAGTTGTCTGACTAAAAAGTGGGGCAGGATGGTGTAGCAGTGTTGTAAAGGGGGAAAAAAGAAGGGGAACGCGTCTCTGCATATCACTGTGCTTTAGGCGGTGCTGCAAGAGGTCTGTCCCATGTTCCCTAAAGGAATAGGGAAATCTGCATAGGATGCCTTTAAGACAAGGTCTGCATGGCTGAGGAGGTTTGTATGTATCTTGGTATAACAAAGAAGTGCAGCTCTCCAGCATAGACTGAGCCCCAGGCAAAGCTCCAGACCGGAGCTGTCATGTTCCTGTTTGAGTGTTCCTGCTTCACATGGTGTCACTTGTGTTTAGGGATGTGGGGAACCACAAGCTGCTTGGGCACTTGCTTCCTTCATGATGCCTGATACTCTCTGCGTGACACTGATGAACAGGGTTAATCATTTCCATGTACATCAGTAACTCAAGGCACTAAAATCTGATGAGAAGTTGCTCTGATGCTTGTGTTAGTACCAGTGCTGGAGTCTGACATGTCATGGTTTTATAAACTGGCCTCTCTTATTTTCATGACTTCTTGAAAAATCAGTTTTTCTTCTCTTGCTTTGTTTCATTGCTGATGAAACCATGGTCTCTTCAAATGCATCATCCTACACTGGCATCCAATGTTTTTGGCTGTTCTTGATTTCAACAGACTTTGCAGAAGACATTCTTTATTTCGCTGAAGTTTGCAGGATCTGACTTGGCTTCATCCATATGTAACTAGTAACTCTTTGATAACGTTCTACCCAAGTAAGCATATGGAATCCTGTCATGTTTGGAGTATGTGTTCCTGATCCCTGGTTTTGAGATATCAGCAAGAAACAGGGGTTTATTGGTACTTTATTTAACAGACAAAGGAAAACCAAGCCATAGCACCAACCTCTGATTTAACTCAGCCATAAAAGTCAGTGTTTGTGGGTTTTACATTTGTTGTGTGGAGTTGGAAACAATCACAAAAGTAGTTTTTTCCAGCATTACAAATCTTTCCTGACACACCAGCCTTTTTGTCTTAATAGACTTTTTTGTTGTTGTTGTGACCTTGGTGCTTTCATGTTATTTTCATAAGCCCTCTTTACTGACCCTAAACTTTTTGATACATTCAGTTCTTGAAGTATTAGTTATTATTTCCCTTTTTGTTTTGGCTTCTCTGCTGTTGTTTTCTTATTGACAGTCTTGCAGACTTCTATCCACTAGCTTTTTATGAACCTTCTCTCTTTCTGAAGCTCCTTCAGAAATGATGCATTACATGTTGTGAGATTGCATGTAATGAGAAATCTATACCTATCCAGATGTTTCTACCTCCATGAGACAAATTTGTGGCTGGGGTTTGCAGGAATGTCATGGATAAGGAGATAGTCAAGAATCATGGATGTTTGTGCTGCAGTTGCAGGCTTTGGTGGGGAAAACATGAAAGGTGAGTACCATGGCAAAGGAGTGTGTGTGTGAAAGCAGGCAGTAAGCCTTTTCTTGTCTTGAGCTGCATGTAACAGTATTTTTAGTTGAAATCAGTGCAGTAGCAAGTGAATTTATATATGGTGTGGGAAAGATGGCAGAACTGGGGCCATAATTTTGACAGTAACAGGCTTGAAAAAACTAGCACTGAGCCAAACAACCCCTAATGGCCGTGTCAGGTGAGCCTGTGCAGGAGAGACCATGCTTCTCAGAAAACCTAATTGGTCCAGGCAGAATGCCATCCTAACACAGCTGTATTGCTTCTAGTTCCTCACCAGTGCTGAGCAAGCTTTGCTGGAATTATCTGCCTGGCTCTATATGGCAGGGATTCATCCTCCTTGCTTCCCACTGCTTTGGTTACTTCTCCTTTGAGAACGAGATGAAATGAGTGTGGCTTTGTGCCAGCACAGGTTGCCGGGACATCCATACGGCTCTGCATTGCTGAGCCACCTCTCTTTGTGAGCCTGGTGACAATGATGGTTGTCAGCAGAACCTTTGGACTGCAAGCTTGTCTTTGGGAACACTGCTGCTAATACTGAGTACATTCCTCATCAGTTTGCTAGGAAGGTGAGACCTGGGCTCTGAAAACTTGGGTGGGGTCTCAAGAAATACCCTAGCAAATAAATGGTTAACCAATAAGGCAGAGCATAGAAATAGGATGTAGGAGTGTAATTATCATGGGATAAGCAAATGATTAGAGTGTTATAATGCTTAAAGTATATAGCCCTAGAGTCAGGTGCTTAATTATTAATATTATTATTCATGGATGGGCCTTTATGATGTGGGAAATGAATATCTCTGGCACTGGAAGGAGATGTAAGACACCAGTTTAATATACCAAGCAGTGCTTATGAGAGAGTGGTGTGCTTCATATAAATGAAATCTACCCGCTAGCCACGTGTTTTCCACTGGGGATGGATTCTTCATCTCCTTGCCTCCTAAAGCTGCTCATAAAACATGAAATTAAAAAAAAAAAATCCCAACTCATTTTAATATTTTTGTAAGTAAATGAAAATGTTCAAAATGGAGCAGAAACGTGAGGGAAAACATGGGTGGCAGCTTTGGGCTCAGGGGAGGGAGGGCTGAGAACCAGTCTGGGTGATGAGTCCAGGACTGTTTTTCAGGTAGTACGGGATGTATTCTTCTTTCATCTAGGTACCTATAACCTCACAAGTCCATGGCACATGTGTGGTTAGGAGCAGATGCTGGAACAGACACTAAACAGCACTGATAAAGCTTTTGTGCTGACATAAAGCATCAGCTGCAGCATCCCCACAGCTAGGCACACTAATCTTTGTTTTGGGACTGTTGTCAAATCAGATGTTTTGGTGTCTTTATGTTGCATTCCTGTGCTGAACTCCTTCATAGCACAGGCTTGTTTGTCTGGGACTCAGCTGTTCGTGGCAGTGATCTGGCTGCTGTATATGTGAACCACTTTGGAGGCCAATATGTAAAGGTCTGGATTAGTAGTTATTTGTACAATAGATTAAACTAGATTCAAATGGGCATCACAAACACATCCAGGAAAAACAACAAATGAGATTCCTGTAGTGAAATGTTGCTTAGCTTGGCCTTCAGTCACTGAGGGCCAGTGTCAGCTTTTGCAAACTCTAGGTTCAGGCATTAGCTGTTATTAGAGCAAGGAGTTGTGTCACTAGGCAAATAGTACAGAATTTAGCAGAGAGAGAAAAAGTGGTATATAAAGTGTTGTAGGAAGCTGTGTGCATGCTGAGCATGCTGCTACCCTTCTAAATGGCTTCTTCCCAGTTGGTATCTGTTTTTTGGCAGTGTGGCTGTTGAAACTGTTTTCATCTTTCACTCCAGTCCTAAAATGATGGGCTTTTGCAAAGTGCCTCTGTGTGTGGTAGGGCAGAAGAAGAGTGGGAAAGATACTGTTGTCTTCTTTCCCTCTCTCTTTTTTTTTTTTCTTTCTTACAGTCCTGCCTTTTTGATATTGCTTCCTGCAATATTATGAGGACTGCAATGGATTGCTATGGCAACTGGCCAACCAGGCCTGCATACTAAAGGAAGATATCTCCATGAGGGCTCACAGGGGAAGGAGATAAAAGTTTAAATGATGCAAACAAACAGAAGAAACTCCAAACAACAGCAGTAGCACCATGTGGATTACAGTTATACTGTGAGATGCGATGGAAGAACACAAGGAATAAAGCACAGTATTGCTGGCCGGCCTCAGAGCTGGAGCATTTTGTCATGCACCAGCAGGATAGAAAACTCTCATTCTTCTGCAGCCCTCAACACAACCAGATATCCAGCAGACATGTGTGTCTGTAAATATAGGTGGACTGTTAATTTGCAGGGACATGGGGAGATGGCTGTGTGAAACTGGGGATAAAAATGTTCAATTATTGCAGCTTGACAGTGATAAATGGAGAGGGGAAGAGGGGCTGTATGTCTGGGTTCCTCTTCTGGGTTCTTCTGTTCCGGTTGGTCTGAGCTGCATCCCTGTGCTGGTGGCTCTGGGGAGTGCTGGGCAGAAGAGGGGAGCATAACAGAAGAAAAATGGCTGTCTGGCATGGGGCAGGGCTAGCTGGCAATAGGGTAGGTCTTTTCTGTTCAGTAAAAGAGTAGAGATGTTGTTTCCTAAATATCTGGTAGAGGAGGCAAGGAGGTGGGGAGGGTGTATAAATTTTCCCCAGCACACTTGGCTTTATCTCCACCTTCATCTCTGCTATATTGAATGTCCCTCCAGTCTCCCAGCCACAAGCCCATATGGCATTTTCCCCTCCCCACAACTGGAAGGAGCAGGCCTTTTTGCCACAGAAGGAGGAGGGGAGTGTATGGAGGGGGTTGATGCTGCTGTTAGGGCCAGATGCCCCTGAACGTCTTACTCTACACTACCCTCTGCAACAGACCCTTTCAACTCCTTTATCTCTGCTTTTCTCCTCCCAGTAAATGGGCAATATCTGGTTTATCAAGGACCACTTGAACATGAAACTGCCATTCAAAACTCATGGGTACTTTTGTCCTGCTGGTCTGCGGGATGAACTGGGTAAGCCCAGATGTGCATGTACAGAAGAGTCTCATGGGTGAGTAGCTAGCTGTAGTTCCAGGCTGAGGCCTCTTGGAGCTTGGCACAGAGAACAGGATAGCCAGTGCCCTCTGAAGAACTCCAGGAGCCTTTCCCAATTTGCCTGTCTTTACTGTCTGTGTTCTACTGAGCACAGACTCCCACAGGATTGCAGTGGTGCACAAGCAATGAGAAGTTTGCCCTTCACCCAGAAGAGACACCACTGTGTTAAACCAGTACATTTTTATAGGCAGGGCAAAGTACTCAATCACCAGGCAGCATCTTAAAGTCAGGTGCAGAGACACAAACCTGATAAAGGAGCAAGTTTCCATGGAGTGGAACAGGTGACAGTGGATGCTGGAGAAGGAGGCAGACCTGCTCTGCCATGAAACACAGCTATCTGTATAAATTAATGAACCCTGCTGGTCTTCCCACCATCCTGTAACCAGGTACTCTTCATATGGGTATGAGAACACTTGGAATATTTGCAGAAGTGACTCAGAGGAGAGGCATGTAGGGGCTAAAGCAGGTGATGGGTCAGCCTCCTGTCTGTTTCAGAGGTGGTATTGATAACACTCTGATATCAGGAAATGTCTCAAATACATGGATTAGTACCAACTACATAAATTTAAAACTAGAGTTTCTAACAGTTTCTAACGTGTATTGAGGAGGGCAAACCTGTAACAAGTGTTCTGAATTAACCTTACTGCTGCACACAAGCCCCTTTCAGTGTGGTAGCTATGTAAAACACTAGATTAGTCTCTGAACCTCTGCAGAGGCTGGGGAATGCTGATCCCAAGGCCTGAGTCTGAGGAACTCTGCAGGAATCAGTCTTTGATCACCAACATCATGTTCCCATGAAATTCTGCATCCTTCCAGAAGTGGGCTTCAACTCTGTGACCCTTCTACAAAATATTTTCAGTCGACTATGCTAGTTTCAATATGTTATTCCATTTGTGAGGCTGTACCAGGCTCCCTGTGGTTGGTAATTAAACATGCTAGAAATTCTTGTGCTTTCATTTTTGACCAAAGACCCTAGGCTGGCTGGCACAAAGGGATAAGGTTTGCTGACTTTGGTGTAGGAGGCCCTGAGTTCAGATTCTCATCCCTTTCTCAGCATTTTTCTCTTTTTAAAGAAAACAATAAAAAGAAGAGGGATGTGATCAGAAAGCACTTGACAAGTTCAAAATACTGGAAATGAGATATTTGCTGCAAAAAATGGGATGAAGTCAGAACAGGCTGAGCCTTGGAATGGACCAAGTTAAATAAACAGGAAGTCCTGATAACTTGGCCCTTTTTTCCCAAGGTTCATACATCCACATATGGGACCTCATAAGGGTGAGCCAATATAACCCTAATTGTATCTTATTTATCTTGGCTGTTTAAATAGCTCACTATACTGTAACTTGGCCCCTTTCACAGTGATTACGTCTTTATACAGTTGACCTTTTCTTCCCCTTCCAGTTTTCTGTATGTGCTACAAGTTTTCATGTCAGATATAATTATGTGAACCCCTGTAGGCTGTGGGGATAAGGTTTCAGCCATTTTTGGCAATGGGGTTCTTTCCCAGGGCTGCAGATGGGTTAGATGAACCAGATATACTCAGATACGTTTGTTGCGATTTCTTTCTGGTTTTTGAGTTTGTGCTTCAATGGATGGCCTCTGTGCTTAGAGGTTAGTTGCCTTGTAAATTGTAACTTATATTTTTGCTTTTGTGATGAGGGTACTTCTCATTTCATCGAAACCTGGCTTAAACTGTCATGGTCTTGTAGATTCCTTTCTAGAACTTGGGGTGGGATAGTTGCATGTGTTTGCTGGTATGTACTTGGATTGAGGATGACAAAGAAAATACTAAAATATTTTTGAAACCAGAGGCAGCTCTACTGCTGCTGTACTGTATTACCTGCCACAAGCTCTTTGTAAGGGCCTGCCCTGTAACAGGACTCAGCTTGAGAGATAAAGACACTGCCTGGATGTCAGAGCTGTGTGTGTACCACTGCACAGCCAACCTTTTGCCTTCCCCTGGGCCCCCACTGCCACCCAGCCAGTCCTGCAGCTGCATCTTAGTCTGATTTGTACAGATTACTGGTGGGCTGGAAAGTAGGTAGATTGGTGAGCTGATTAATTAATTAATTAATTCTCTTTAATATTATTATTTATACCAAGAGACTACAAAGAGTGGTCAGAGGTCATACTGCCCCATTCACTAGGCTCTAGAAAAGCACATGGGCAGGACTTTGATTTGTTTCTATCTCGCTAGACCAGGGTAGGGAGAAGGGCATGTTGTGACCCTGATTTTGCAGAGAGGGAATGGGGGAGATGGAGAGTGAACAATTTGGCCGAGGCTATGCAGAGACTCTGGCTGAGCCTGGAAGTAATACCAGCTTTTCCCTACCCCTGTGCCGGCAATCCTTGGCTCTCATCTAAGCTTTTGCTTTTAAAATTTCTCTATCTTAGTGTTTCCATGCTGAATTACAACCTCTTTTCTTCACCCATGTCCCCACCTTTCCTGTCTCTCGCTCTCTCACCCCATCTCCTTAGACTCAGAGTCACAATACTGATATTTGTGGGGAACATTTTGGAAACAGCACAAAATACATTTCAAGTAATAGCTCTGTTCAGCTGCACCATT
Source organism: Donacobius atricapilla (assembly GCA_013397315.1). Lineage (NCBI taxonomy): Eukaryota > Metazoa > Chordata > Aves > Passeriformes > Mimidae > Donacobius > Donacobius atricapilla. Next base: position 9,235 of record WBMY01006823.1, read on the forward strand.
TATAAGCGGTGGAAGGAAAGTGGAAAGAGCTTATTGGCCTCTTTGTGTCAGTGAGTTGGCGGGGTTGTTTCTCTGTAGATGCCATGCACCTCCTGACTTCTGTGAGAGTCCTGTTCCCTGATAGGCCCATGGGCCATGTGCTGAACTCAGCTGAGCCCCAGCTGCTCTGACTAAAGGCTGTCAGAGCCCCATAGTGCTCAGACCCCTCAGGAATTGGCTGCAATTTTTTTTTAATTTCATGTTTTTGTCTGTTTGGGAGGTAACCAGTGGCACTTAATGTGGGTCAAGCCTGGCAAACTGATCTCCATGGCAACCCTTAATGAATGCCATTGGCTCAGTGGTTCCATCCCTGCATCTCATTAAATTTCAATGGCTTTCATGGGGCTTGGACATGTAATTAATATCAAACACATGATATTCAGCAGGATAAGGTTTAACAGCAGGCAACTTGTGCAGGAGTGGGAGAGTGACATGGGGGGAGACAAGGAGAATGTTTGGGCTCCGTCCCCAAACATGACAGGAGCAGAAAAAGAAGTGAAAAAGAAGTGAAAGGCAGAGCCTGGCAGTTGCTGCTCATGGCCCAGCAGAGGCACTGATGGGCTCTTTAGCCTGTCTGCTGTGGTGGAGACTGGGAGGCAGTTCTGTGATCAGAGCTCATGCCAGCTCTCATGTTCGAGAGTGGCTCTCAGCTGCTTTGTGACCAGTGGCCATCTTGCTGAAGGCAACATAGAACCAGTGTAGAAAATGGGGTCATATGTGCTGGGTAAAGGAAACTCCCCAAAGGTCAGGGAGATCAGAGGAAGCAGCACAAGGCAGGAAGACAACTGCAGTTGCATTTCTTTGTTTTCTTTTCAGTTTGTACTGGTACAACCTCTGCGGCACATCACAAACTCTCCCCATTCCCAGCACAGCAGCGTTACAGAATAGCTTCCAAAGCCATCACAAGGAGCCACCATGGAGTGGGAAAAATCTTGTGCTTATCATTAGGTCTGGGTAAATCATACAACTCTCTTCAAAAGCAAACAAGAGAAAGTAGAGCTGGAGATGCAGGAGTAGGAGCAGCAATCAGAGTGTTTGCACAGAGACCACCTGAGCTTTGCCCCATCCAACTGCACAGTAAGGCCGGGGGAGGCTTGTTCTCAAGGGGAAGGGATAGATGCCGAAATACAGGGGGGTGTGTTGGCAAACAACAAAATTTAAACTCATTTTGTTGTTTGCCAAAATGAGTTTAAATTTCTTAGGGCTTGCCTTCCTATAGTGAAGATCTCAGACATTTTAGTTGTATTAAAATCTTCCAGCATCTTATCTCACATGGATTAATGTTACCAGACATGAAATGAAACAAAAAGGTGGGGAGAATGGAGGAAATAACTTCTGCCAATTACTAATATGCAAAGTGAGTAACAAGATGAAGAAATAATGTGCTATCAGATACAATCCTGGGGTTTTAAAAACAAATTATTTCATCTTCAACTGCATTGCTGCTATTCCCCAAGGAATAATGTACAATTCCCACAAGGATATCAGGATATAATTCAACGGCAGCTCTCATGAAGTTATATTCAGTGTAATGAACGTTGGTGGGAAGCTAAGATTGAATTATTGTCCGAGTGCTCTGTCAGATTGCCTCATGTTGTTATGCAGGATATAAAGAAAATTATTATTGACAATACTAAGGAGATTCATTTTGTCTGAGTGAAGGAGGCAGAGGAGGTGTATTGAATCCTTAACGTAGTGGGAGAAGGTTAATCATGACTTTAAAGTGGGATGGGGAGATCGATCATGTGTGGATCACAGGGATGGATCTTTAATGTGTATATGACACGGCATTTGAAGTTTTACTGGCCAGGATGCGTGGAAGGGACTGAGTTGGAGGCAATAACAATAACTTACTGTGTGACAAGTAACAGTGTGGGAAGGATGGTATTCAAAGATCCTTGTGCTCACTAGAAGATGCAGCAGTGGGGTAAGAGTGGATGGGATTTCCGGCAGTGTTTGTGTAAATTCAAGGCATCTTTCTTCGCGTGTGCGAAGAAAAGCCAGAACCTCTGCGAACTTGCAAATGGTAGTCGGCGATCGAGGCGGGCAGCACTTGTCCTCTCTGGCCATTGGGTGGCAGCATCTTGATGCGCAAAACGAGCACCTCCAGCGTCCTTGTTCCCAGAGGCTCAAAGGTACCCGCGGAGTAATGGGAGTTCGAACCCGCCGCCCATCGCACCAAGAAACACGATGCCCACGTTCCCGCTTACAACGTGATTCTGACATCAAGCTGTGCCAAGGGAGGTTTCGATTGAATATCAGGAAAATTTTTTTCGCTGAAAGGGTTGTCAAAAACTGCAACAGGCTTCCCAGGGCAGTGGTGGAATCACAATTCCCAGTGGTATTTAAAAGATGTGAAGATGTGGAACCCGGGAACATGGTTTAGTGGTGGACCTGGCAGTGCTGTGCTAATGGCTGGACTCAAAGATCTTTTCCAACCTAAACGATTCTGCGCATCTGTCATGCTGCAAGTGATGTGTAGCAGAAATGGAAACTAAACTGGATGCTCCAGTCACACACTCTGTGGGGTTTCCTCACAGCTCACTGGGAAAACAACCTGGGGACAGATCCATCTCTAGGCATTTTCATGGACAGTCTGGACTTGAATCAGAAAAGAGAGATGTATGAACAATGCTAAGTAATTATGTGCAAAACTATGCAGAATTGGCAAAAGCAGTTTTTGCTAAAGCCAGATTTAAACATCTTTGAGATCTCCATATCTGTCAAATTTAGTTGACATTGGACAATAACTTATAACTATTCAACAAAATGTCATGTATGAAATTGTAATAAGTATTAATAAATCACACAATTATTAATGGAGAGACATGGACAAACATGTACTTAAACATACAGCAAGATTGTGTAAGATTTGTTTACTCAGGAAACCAGACGATAAGTAATGGATAGTTTGGAAAGAAGGAACTGAACATTCTCAGATTTCCAAGAAATATTTGCTTAAAGCAAGACATTAAAAATGCTTTCTTAAAAAAAATCAAATATCTTTCTTATCTTGCCATTCCTACACAGGAAATTCATGATTTATTTTTCAGGATTCCAGGTCACACAATACTAATCAAGATTTCATTATACTCACTCAGAAGGCAGCAGTCATTGATTTGAAGAATTATTTGATTCATCAAACTCTCCATATTGAAAAATATAACTTCAAATTTTGAATACCATTAGGGTAAAGGGTTGTTTGCATCTGGAGCACTGGACAAGGCCCATCATCAGTATGGATTCGTGTCAGCGCCTATTAGAAGGAAATAAATATACTGAAATCTAGTACAAACTAATATAAGCAGAGCAGCTGATGGCCTTGTTTCAGTAAATTCCATTAGCCTGCAAAATGGAAGGAGATCCATCCAAAAATCCCTTTCATATTTTTTCTTGTTATCTACAAAAAACTTCAAAAGCAGATTAAATTCTGTCTCCTTGGACCTGTCCACCACATTTCACTTTCATATTTTCTTAAAAAAAAATCCTACAACAAAATATGGAGATGATTGTTTCATCTGGTCAATCTGTCACTCACTGTGTTTGATGTGCATGCTCGCAGTGCAGCAGTTGCAGTCAGCATGTTTCCATTACAGACAGGATGAGTGCCTGGGCCACACCATCTACAGGTTCTCCAGTGCTGGCATTCTGAGCAACATGGGACATTTGATTGGTTTCCATCTGCTGAGATGACAGGACTGATAGGCAGAGAAATACCTAAATAAACAAAACCAAATTCCTTAATGGCCAAAGCAAAAGATAGTCTTATAAATCATAGAATACTTTGAGTTAGAGGAAACCATTGAAGGTGGTTTTGTCCAGTCTTCTCCTCAAATTCCTCATCAGATATATTTGAATTTTGATATCCTAGACCTCACTGTCACATTTCTACACTTTTTTTTCATTGAACATTTACCAAAATCCCTTGGGTAGCTTTCTTCTTTTCTTCTAAGTGCAGTTCTGCTTAGGGAGTCTCACATTCTTGACATTTCTCTTTATTGCATATAGTAAGATATAGTCTTCAAACACAAAACATGAATCTATATTCAGAATCATAATCACAGGGCAGGTGTGTGCTAAAATGAAGCTGAAGTTCAGATTATATATCAGTAATTTAAAACATTACAATATATATCATCTCAGAAGTGTGCACTAACGTATCAAGGCAATTCGGAATTGAGATGAAACGTTAAATGAACCCAAATAAAGAAAGGAACAGAAAAACACCCCAAAGTACCTAACTCTACCTTGCAGAGATACAGATTTATTCCTATCATAGAGATCTGATCCAAGCTTCCAGCAGAGAGTTGATGTAGAGTCTCTATTGCCTTGGGCATGACAGTTCCTTTGTTTCCCATTCAGGGGCTCAACGGCTTGGCATTGGGGAGAGTTGTGGTCATTGAAACAACTCAGGAGGTCTGGTTCCCGCCTTCTGCTTGCAGCTCTCTGCCAGAGACTCCAGCTGAGCTGCTGGTAGTGTGGGATGAAAACCTGGAAGTCCAAGGTTTCCCAAAGCTCCTGCCCAGTAGCTGTTCTGGCAAATGAAGCCTTGTCACTGAAATACAGTTCCAGCCTTGTGTCTGGAAAGATGGTAAGACCCTTTTGCTATGTGTGAATCTCTCTCTCTCTCATATTATCCAGTCAATGTGTTTAGAAGCTCTATGTATTAAATAGATTTATGTGATTAATAATTACTAGTTTCAAAGATTTGCAGTGCCCTGCTGCTGTTTCTGTGACTCTACCTCCCCAGGAGGTTAAGAAAGTGAAAATCCTTCATCAAGGAAAAGGGAAAAATTAGCAACTTTAAATCTTCCATCATTTGGGAAATAGGTTGTGGAAAAAATAAAGATACATTCTCTGGATGTTGTGGATTAGGTGATTGAATGCATATGTCTTGGAGTTGCACATTACACACGTATTTAGGGAAGATATAAAGATGTGGATATACATTTATCTCCTCCCCCTTTGCTTTTAAAAAACCTTTAGACAAGTCAGGGGGCATAACCAGAAGAAGCTCCAGAGCTGCTGTGCCACTATTTGGTTGCACAGTGACACACACATTTGATAGAAAGAGGCAGCCTTCATTTATCAAGAAAAAGGGAGTGGGATTTACCAATAAGATACAGCTACTTCTAATGCAGCCTCACTTTTTTATGTCATCTTCAAAGCTGACTCTTGTTCTATGCTCATATAATTTCCAAAGCTGGCTCATGCCAGAGCAAGTCCCACTGTGTGAACTGGCCATTTTAATCTTCCTTTCATGTAGAGTGAACTACAGTCACTATAAAAGCTAAAAGGAACACAAAGGGGAATTTAAGAACTGAAATGCTTGTATGTGAAGTTTATTAACATATTCCTATCTGGGTTTGGTGCAAAATCAATGCAGTTTTATTAGATAACAATACTAGAGGCATGAGGAGCTTGGTATGCAACTTACAGAAATTGCATTTGAATGACTCATTTTTCAAATGAGAGTTAGATTTGAAAAGGAAAACAAAGCCATTTGGATTACATATTTATTTTAGTGAAAGTCTTAATTAATTTCATGTTTATCCTGATTACCTACAAAAATTGCAGGTTCACAATAGAACTTGAGGATAAGTAGCATGAAACTGGAGAGCGTGTTATGCTTCTGGGAAAAATGTATATTGTGAAAGTTGAGAATCATACAGCAAAGAATTATCTTTCCAGAGTTTTCTTAGGTCCTGGCCATTTTCAGGGTCCCAGAAGGACAAACAGACGTGTAAAGAACATCTAAGTTCCTGCCATAAAACAAGCCCTAAAATCGTAGGTGTAATGGGGTTGTATGGAAAACCTGAGTAAAGTAGAAGGGCATGTCCCATTTCTGATAAAGGGAGGTCTTCGTTGTGCAGAACACAACAAAGTGCTCTTTAATTTGAAACCAACATTAGTGAGTGTAGAGGACAAGAACTGCCTGGTGAGATAGCAGAGCTCTGAGAAGCAAGCAAGCTTCCTGACACCTGAATGTCGAACTCTGGGTATCCATGTACCCCATCTCTGCAGCCTCCATCGAATCACCAGAAATCTCTCTTCTTCTGAGCCCTGACCAGAGCAGTTCCAGTGGCTTTGATAGGAGGACCTGAGCTGTATGACCTGGTTTGCACACTGCAGATTTAATACCAAGCTTGTACTGACATTAAGGAGTCCATGGAAAAGAAGTTTATCTTCAAATTTGGCAGCACAGAGAGGTGGATAATATTTGAACGAAGTTGCCAAAATGCCCTCAGGGCCTTAGCAAATTGCAGCTTTTGAAATACTAAGCTGCATTTTTTGCTTGTGATCTAATTTTAAGAATCCTTGTAGAAAAATCCCTTTGTAAGTGGCCTTGAAACCTTAGGTTGCTAATTCAGATCTGCTCAGCACAATAAAGCAGGCTCCTGAATTTTGGTTCATGAATAGTTGTCTGAAGGACAGGATAACAAACAGCCTCGAAAGCAGGCTTTTTATGTGGAGGGCTGTTCCTAAACTTGGAGTAAATTGTACTCTCAAAGTTTGCTTTCCTACTGCAGTAGTAGCAACCAGGTCTTTCACTCAGATAACTATCTCAAAGGAAGCTGATGCTACTGTACTGCTAGTACCTGACCTAGTCTGCATAATTGCTGAGTGACAAACCTAACTCCTGAGTGACAAGCCTGATTTCTGAGTGACTAGCCTTCCCACTCCACCAGCCTCTTGTGTGTAACAGCAGGGCTGTGCAGGATTGGAGAGACCGTTTCTCTTTTCCACCACCTTATGCAAGCATCGGGCCCCTGATCAGATATGAGCTGAGGATGTCTATGGTCAGTACAATTATTTTACTTTTAAGATAACAAAATGCTATGATTTAATATTTTTAAATTTTTAATACTTTTTAATACTTTTTAATTGATTCTATTAAAATGGGAGAGTCACAATTTTGACATTATGGGTAATGCCAGGCATGCTTCAAAAGCATGTGGCTGCATTTAAACATTTCTACCAATGGAATGGAACTTCATTCTTTCAAATAGGGATGTGTAAGGAATATAATGAACAATAACGTCCCCTCAAAAGAATGGAAGTAGTATGTTTTTCAGCAGGCTGTGCTCACTGAGAACCAAGAGAGTTGCTGTTCATGCAGAAAGTTCATTCATGGAAACACACAATGAATAGCAAAGGAACAGTGATAAACTGTTCCTTTTAGGTGCACCTCTTAGGTGCTGCTGAATGAGTTTTTTGATCTGAGAACCCGGGATCTCTGGCACTTGCCATTTCCAGCACCATCTTGTGTGGTGATCTGGTGACTCCGTGCTGGAAAAGAGCACTCAGAGCATTTTAAAGGTCTTTCTTGAGTTCCCTGCCTTTCTTTGATAGCTTTGCCTAGAAAAAATGTAGGTATACCTGAGGAGGATTAGCTGCTATGTATCTACATGTGTTGTGTTAGTCTTCTATCACTCTAAAGGGAGAATTGCATGCCAGCAGTTTACTAAATTCTTCTGTCCGGCAGTTGTGACAGTGTTAAAAGTAGGTCATTTCAATGCATTGCTGATAACAGTAATGGATTCAAACATCAGCTGGCTGCTCCACACACATGTAACCCCTGGCCAATGTCACCTCCACAGTGGTTCACTCCCAGGCACTGGAATGTGCCATTTTGCTAATGCACATACGCAGTTTGCATTTCAAACTAAGGAAAGCTGACAGCTTAGAAAATGCCAACAGTAACTATTCTCTGTTGGAGTCCAGGACCCCTAAGAAGGGGAATGACAGGGTGAAAATCCAGACAATTCTCCGAAAAAAGTGTCTCAGATCTGGGCTCTACATGGCTGGGTTATATGAAGTTATTCTGGCAGCAGGATGAAAACTTGCTTAAAAAGTTACAAGTTGCTGGAAGGAGGTTTTATTTAAAAACAAACAAACAAAAAGCCCCAACCCACAAACGAAATAACCCTCTAGCTCTTTCTGGAGTGCACCAGAGGATGCAGGCTGAGACCAGTGTCTGAGGGCTGCTCAGTCTCTGCAGCACCCTCTGCGGCGCCCTTTCTGCACCCCCGCTGCTGCAGCGTGCGCTGCTGAACGGGGCTGCGCGGCTCACACAGAGCCCAGCCCCGCGCTCCGTGCCCAGGGGCTGCAGGCTCTGTAATCAACAGCTCCGCATCGCTTTGCATGAAGAGTTGCTTCTTCCTACTTTGAGGATAGTTTGAATCTAATTTCTGATGACCTTTCATTCAGAAGGGTCATCTTGGAGTGCTTGTCTGAAGACTGAAATCTTAAATACTATACATATTTCATTCTGCTGTCTCCCAAACAGCTTGAAGTGATGGCAACAACCAAAAGCAGCCAGGAGCCGTGGGTTACGTTTGCATGTCTTGCTGTAGCTGTTGTTAAGCCTCTGGAAGCAGCAGTAAAGCCTCTGCTACCTCCTCATCAAGCAGCACCGAGGCAGGGAGCAGCTGGAATCAGGCTTGCAGATCAGAAAGGCAGTGGCAGAGTCTGGGCTAGAGAATAAGCATCACCGTTTGAACAGAACAAGAGCTGTGAGCAGAGAAGAACAGAGGCATTTCTAGCTGCTGTAGCGAGCCTCTGGTGAAGCAGTTTTAGTTCCCATGGAGAAGGTAGTTCACTTGTGAATCAAAATCCATAACCTCTAATTGATCTCACCTAAGACAGACACAAGAATTTTGTACTTACCATCCAAAATGACATTAACTATGGAACATTGGGGAAATAGTTCACTTTTAAACTACAAGATGCAAAACAAAGTGAAAGCAAGTCTAATCTCAGAACCCACTCATTCATGTGAAAGACCAGGGCTAGGGTACATGTACTTTGAAGTGCAATTTAGGAAAATGAAAGAGATGAGCTAAAAACCTACTAAAATAAAATAGAGGCACAAAACACCGAGTTAACTATTTGCTAATTGACTGCGCCAAGAAAGGAAGAGAGGATTACTCAAACTGTAGACTTTCAGCAGCAGTGCTGGACAGTACAAAATCTTACTTGATAGGTAAAAGTAGTTGGTTAAGGTCACACACAGCTTTTGCCTTCTCCCCTAGAGCTGCTATGATCCAGAATCATATGTGTCTTTTTGCTACTTAAAAATACTGTTTTGTTGAATTCACTTTTCTTGTCTAAAGATTCAGGAATTGCTGTTGAGACCAAAACTTGCAGCTTTAGAGAGAATGTATCTGAAGAGTCAGCAGTGATACAGTACCGCAGGCTATTTCTGGGCATGCCTGCGGTAGGAGGTTGGTTTTCCAGCACAGCATAATGCAGCAAGTTGATGGAAAGCTGAGTGTGATGCAGGCTTGGCTAATTGGAGCACTCCTGGGAGGATGTGAATTGCAGTTTCCATAATGAGTAGAGAGAAAAGATAGTTTACATCCTCTAATGTAACAGCATCAGGACAAGATTAATAGCAGAACCGGAGCAGCGGTGTCTATCAAACACTTCATTATTAAAGGAACAGGGTTTCACTAATGGTATTGTGCTGGTGATGGGTGCTGTGAGTCAGTGGGCAAAATCTCTTCCCTGTGTCTCCCCTAACTTTCTTACCACCAAAGCCCAAGATTATAATGGACACAGGAACACAGAGATTTTTCTGTTAGGCGATGCAATTAAATTGTGGTTCAGCTTCCAAACTAGACTGGAAATGGAGTCATCTGAATGCACAATTGTCTGTGGATCTTTTAATTCGGCTGCTGCTTTATAAAAGGTCATATCAGGAATGTTAATGAAGAGTCATTAATTTGAGGTTGAGGAGGTGGACTGGATTTATGTAAACATTCAATTTTTCTTTCATGTTTTGAGCACATAAGGTTCTCAGTGATATTAAATTGTACCTCGGCCTAGAAACTTGGGCAGCACAAATTTGGAAAATGTATTGGTTTAGCATAAATGGTAGGAAAAACCAATTGTTAATCCATTTTGGAACTAACAGCTAACCTGGCCAATCAGGTAAAAGGTGTACACCCTCTGGGACACCGCTTAAAAACAGGAATCTTGGGAGACCCGCCCTCTTTCTACAGATCCCTTCTATGAGGTAATATCGCGGCCGGGCCGGGAGGGCCCCGGGCCCAGGGGCCGGCTGGCCCCGGGAGGCCCCGGGAGTCCCCGGGAACCGCGGCCGGGCCGGGAGGGGGGCCCGGGCCCCGGGAGGCCCCGGGAGCCGTGGCCGGGCCGAGGGGCCGGGATCAGGGCCAGCCCT
>WBMY01006823.1:19621-138177 GCA_013397315.1 Donacobius atricapilla
CCTTATGTAGTCATATAAAAAGCTACATTTTGGGAGGCTCACATGATGCAGTGTCGGGCGGGCTGCATTAGTGGAGCTAAAAGTCACAAACAGACTGTGTCTCTTGTGGAAAGTTACCAGAAGAATCAAGAAGGACTTGTCTCTCTCAAAAGACTGAATGAAAGACTATTTTATTAAGTGCTGCTGACTTAAGAGTTCTAATGTTTTGTCCCTTTGCATTGTTTTTTCGTGGAAAAGTAGATTGTTGCTAGGGAAGAAGAGGGGTTGTTTTTAAGAGGGTTTCGTAGTTAGTTTTTGTTTGTTTACCTTTACTGTATGTTAATAAATCTAACTGTTTCTATTTTTGAACTGAACCAGTTTTGCGTCTTTCTTTTAATCCTATTCCACTAAAATGAAAATTAGGCGAATGTGATAACCACTACATATTTTTTAGTGTTTCTGCCCGGTTGTTGAATTTTAACCCATTACAGAAAACAATCACCTTTGCTGGTAATTGTTGACCTGGAATGAGATGGCAGGGAGTGTTACAAATCAACGTATACACACCAGACTTGATTGAGAGGGGGAGGCTTTTGCCCTGAGAGGCACTGTCAGGTTAGAAACCAAAAGAGGTCACTTTGCTGTCATTTCAGATATTTATTAGAATACAAGCTATGGTGTTGTTTACAACCAGAAAGGGAAAAGACCCTTAAGTCCCCACTGCTCTAGGTGAATCATATGCCTTTTTGCTGCTGGTTTGGAGGAAAATCACGATCAGCAACTTTTTATGATCTATGCTGGCAAAAAGGCTGTGCACTTTTCAGATGCCCTGTTTGGGGGAGGTGCCTTTTTCAGACAAATACTGTTTGGGTTAACACTAGATAAATGTCTCTAACCTCAGAGCATGTTTGCTAAAGCTAATCCCAGACTGGTGAAGTGAAGGTTTTAGTGCAACATCAGATCTGTTTTGTATGTTAATCTTAATGCCCTTCCCTTTTGCAGGTTAATCCTTCCCCTTTTCTGGACAGATCGGTCTGCCTGTTGGCAAAGGCCCCTCAGCTCTCATAAGACATGTTGCTGACTGCCCAGACTCAAAACCTTCAATGATGCCAGAAAAAAAATTTACCAATTCCAGTATTTGGTATGGTGATAGCTCCAATAAACTTGGAGGCCCCAGTTTGCTCTGTCCTGTCCTGGTGTAGAGGCTTGGCATGCTCTAGCTTTGGTTTAGAATGATGCAGAAGGTGAATCTGAAGTGCAGTTATTATTTCTGAGCAAATCTCTGTAGTCAATACCCTGTCTTTTTACTCATAGAATGCAATGGCAGTTCAATGTTCTGTCTGGTCACTGAGAGGGGAAACTTTTAAAGTCAAAATTACAAAAAGTCTTGAGTCTGCCATAAACAAATATAAGTGCAGTTATCTGAAGAATTTTTCCCTGCAGTTATCACGATTTCACACCTATGGAGCAAAGAAACTGAGAGTCTGGGGGTACTCTGGGCATGCTGACCTCCTTTCTTGTGGCACTGCATGTGTGCATCCAAAGATGGTCACTTAACCACCTGCTTGGCCTGCTCTTCTGAGCTCATTTGCTTCTTACTGTGATTGCCTGGGTCATCTTGGAGTGCTTGTAAACAGAGCATGTTTCCTTCTCTCTCTCTTTCTCTCTCTCACTCTCTTTTTTTTTTTTAATGGAGTTAACCACAGCTCAATATTTGTATCATTCAAGCTCAATTAAAAGCACACACAAAAAGTTCATGAATAGTCTGCTTCTAAGGGAGAGGCATACTTTCATAACAGATGCTTTTCAAAGATACTTTTAACAACGAGACAGAAGGATTTACGATGTAAGTGTTTTAGTCATTAGAAAATCGGAATTGTTTCTTTGGAGAAAACAAACAGGCTCTGGGCTCTTACTAAGAGGAGTATGAACTCAGCGGCTGGCAGCGAGTTAGCCCCCCTGCAGTATGAATTAATGATAAAACTGCTTTCATTCAGAAGGGAATTTTATTGGGCAGGATGCTGGGTGCCAACACAATGAGGTCTCCAGGCACCCCTCCCTCTAGGGGTCTTCAATTACACTCTGTAATGAGCACTGTTTCATTAGTGAGGAAAGCAAAAGTCTGCAGTAATTAAAATTAAATTAGGACACGCTCAAGTTGTGTCACACAGTGTGCTGAGATATTAATAAAAAGGAAGCTGCCTTGAACAAGCATGGACCACAGGGTCAAGTGATAATTAAAATATTGGATATGATGTCAATGCTGAATTTTAGCGCTCCAGTTTTGGCTTTGTGCATGGAAAGATGATGTCTGGATTGGTTTCTGTAAGTTGGAAGAGGCATTGCATCTACATCTGTCAACATAATGTCTGACAGAACATTTTCCTAAAGCTTGAGTACTTGCCAGAGTATTTCACAAGAACATGTGTCTGCACATGTGCCTGCAATCTGGTATTCATGCATGCTGTTGAGCTGACGTGTGAAAAGAAGATGTACATTCCACGTGAAAAGCCTGCACAGACTCCTGCTGCCATGCAAAATGTGTCTGCTTGAGCACTCGTGCAGCAAAGCAGAGCATCTGCACTGTTACATATGTATACCATGAGATAAGCATACATTTTCTATGTATTTGTCTCACATGAAGGTGGTTTCTTCTAAGTGGAACAACTGAGCTCCTGTCCCAGTCCTTGGCTCTCTTCCTGGGAATACTGATACTTCATTTACCTTAATGTGTGATGCTCTTGACACATCCTCAGAGATTTTGTAGATGAGCTTCCCTTAGGTTTAGAGCATAGCTGAGCTTCCTTTCTTGTACACTTTTTAGATTCTGCAGTTTTGACTTCTTTTGCTGTGCTCTGCCTTGGTGCCTTGTGCTGTTGCTCCTTGTCCTCAGTGTGTGCTGTGCTGCCAGGAGTGCAGACAGGCACCCACACGTATCTCATTCAGAGCCAGCGCAGGTCTGGCAGAGCACAGCCACCCCAGCTCCAGCTCTGCAGCTGCATCCCTCTAAGCCTGTACCTAATTGTTCAGATTAGTTGTAAGTATTTTTGAGGAAAACTTACTGCCCAATTTAACTGTGTTTAATTAAGTTGGTTCCAAAGGCATTTGCCAAAATATTAAAATATATTTGACCTTCAAAATGGATTAAATAGGTATGATGTTCAGCAAGGCAAATTACAGTGAACATCTACACATTTTGTGTTTAAATATACACACATGGAGCTTGCAGAGCTGGTGAATGGATATAGAATATTCAACACATACAGATTCTAATCTAGAAAAGAATTATTCTTCTAAGTGAATATATTCTTGTAAATGAGTAAAATTGTGGCCAAGGCACCTCACACAGTGTGAATCTGTTTGCCTTGTCATAATTATCGATGCTTGCAATGGTGCAGCAATAGATTGTGCATGAGACTTCTTGGGTAGAAATCTGAAGCAGAAATAGCGTCCTGGTGTTACCAAAGGTTAACCTGTCCTTGGAGATTCAGGCACCTGACCCCCAGCCCACCCAAATGTCCACATCTGCATAACTATGTATCAGTGGAGTAGGCCTCATCACTGGAACATCCATCTTTTTGTGCTTAAAGTCCTCTTTCCTAAGTGTTAGGAGAGGTGGTTCCTTTAAACTTGCTGCTTGCCTAAATACTTGCTGGGTACTTCCCTTTCTGAGTGTTTCCCATTGTGGCATCTACAAAAAAAACTCTCCATCCTGTGAGACTGTCCCTGTGCATCCAAGGTAAAACTCACAAACTATTCAAGGCCCAGCTCCGAAAGCTGACTACTTACATTTCCTTAATATGAATTTACAAGAGAAATCATGAAGCCTGTAAATATATGTAACAATAAAAACATCCCTAATGTGTAACGGAATGCTTGCCATAACCATTCCACATGGGCTGTTAGTCGCTGTGAGGGCAGCAACCTGTGTTGTAATAATTTAATGTTTGCCTTAATAAGGGCCCTGCCTTTTCTAGGTCATTTATTTACAATTCTATTGATGCTTTACGTTTTTAGTACAGTCAAAACATGCACTGGTATATGTTATTGGGTTTTGTTTCTTTTCTTGTTGTATTTGATTATAATGACATATATTTATACCACATTTTCCATTCAGGAGAGAGAGACACAGCTCAGATAAAAATGTATGTGACTTCACCCCCAACACAGAAGTATTCACCTGATGAATACTGTACACAAACTCTTAGAGAGTTTTAGGAGATGTTTTAATCCCATGCCCTGCACATAAAATCTGAGCTAACAATCAAAGGCTTGAACGTTAAGTCCGCTAAGCGGAGGCCTGATCATCTACGGAAAGATGCAAAGAGAAAAAGTAATCAAATACCAAAAAGCATCCTTTAGCACTTCCGCTTTCCTAGACGCCTTCCACCCTATGAGACATAATTCTGATTAGGTTTGAGGCAGGACAGTCAGTGGCTGATGGATTTGCTCAGTGCTTCAAACTATTATGTAGCTCTTTATAAAATCTGTGTATGCTCAGACCCAAGTACCAGCCCCAGTGCTACTCTGCTGAGTCCTGGGTTGCAGACAACGTCCTTGGGGGGGAGTACACTCTTCTGGAATACGTTTCCAGTCAGTGCTACTCCTTGTCCTTTCCATCTGCACTCGGGAAAGGTACAAGCAGGCATGCTGGGGATGAGTGAGCAGGCAGTACAGCACCATGCACATGCAGCACTATTATACTGCCATGCTTTGTGCAGGCATTTTCTTGTTAGTTCCTCTTGCTTTTCACTTAACTTGCTGACAATTGCAAAGGAACATGCTTCTATGTTTGTTTATATTGAATCACTGGATGATAGAGATTTTTGTTACCTAAGCCTACCTGGTCCCATTCAGGAGCAGAGACATTTCTTTTTATTGTACAGAGGTACTTGCTTTTGTCTGCTGCAGCGCTTTCTTAATGGTGAATGGAGAGTGAGTGAGAGAGAGAGTGTGTGTGTGTGTGTGTGTGTGTGTGTGTGTGTGTGTGAGCAAGCTTTACAAATCCCCTCATAGACACGCCTTTGGCAACCTCTTTTATGAAATTTTTATTAGTATGTTCAGCAATGTGCATGTCCTCAGGAATAACAAACAGCACGAAGAGAATATATAGCCGCTCAGATGGTCCAGGGGCTTCAGAAGGGAGGTGAACAATGCTACTTTAAATATTACAGGATGGTTTACAACCCTGAGGGAGGAGATGTGGGGGAGGAGAGGGGAAGAGCAGATGGGCACAGTGTCCATTTAAGGTGGTCTGGCACAGTTGGTCAGGAAGAATGTGATTCAGAGGCTCCTTCCAGCTCCTGTTTTTGAGTTTGCATATGTGCCTGTTTCTGAAAACATTACGATGGATTTCAGGGGGTTCGGCAGCTAAGCTGTGGCACACTGAGTATGTTTAAAAGGTTGCCAGAGCATTTCAGTGACCATTTTCTGCAGACCAGATCTGACATGGCTGATGTGCCCTGTGTTAGGGGGCTGACATGGCAGGTACTGCTGTCTGCCTCAGCTGCAGTAAGCCAGTCTCAAGTCACAAGAAGATGTCATGAAGATCTGCTGAGCTCAAAACCTCTGTCAGGACCCGAAAAACATTCAGAAACATTACTGGCCATTATCCCAGACAACAGACTGGCTCCAGGCTGTGCAACATGGCAAATGAAAAAACTGTGTTATTTTGGGCTTTTGGCTCCAGGAACTTTGAAACTGCACGAGATCCTTGAATTGACTGAAGGTCCTGGTGTTACAGTAATCCTTAACATACCCATACTCATATGCCTCATACTGCAGGGCTCTTAGTATGTGCAGTTTTCCCTCTGGGCAGTGGGAGTGAGGGTGCTCTTTCATCAGGATTTGATCTGGGAAGGTTATGTGGATTCTGGCAGACTTGGTTATAAAAGAAATCACCAGACTGTGCTGCTTTTATATGCCCAAATAATATTTGTGTGTTCCTTGCTCCTTTTTGAGTGCAGGGGCTCTGAGGCTTGTGAGCACTGAGTTGTTTCCTTGGGAGAAAAGGCACCTGGTATTTACAGCAGTGTAGCTATCTGTCTACAATTAGGGCCTAGTTAATCTGCTAAATTTCTTTGAATAGGATTGTTTTTATGTTTGCCAATTCTCCTCCCCAAGTGACCCATTAAATCACATTAATCCCTCCACTCCAGTCTGTTCTTCTACTAAAATCCATGAATTCCTGTAATTTGCTTCTCATAATCAGCCCATACACCTGTGAGGTGGAAAACATTTAGCCTGGTGGTCAGCAAATGGAGTTTATAGACTAACAACAGGTCTATAAACAGGCAGAGTTCATGCCTTCATTTTCATTCACGATGTGATCCCTGAGAGACACACAGCTTTTTGCCCCAGTTTCCCCAACTGAAAAATTGTTTATTGCATTGAAAGGCTTATGATACAGAAAGGCTAAGGAAGGGCATTTATATTCACATGAACTTCGATAGTGCCAACCAAATCAGCCTCACTTCCTTGGTTTGCTACCAAGAGTAGTATCAGACTCCATCATAAACTAAAACTGCCTGTGTAAGAGTTCTGGTTTATCTGTTTGCACTGGGATTATTCTGTTAATCGTCATGCCAGCATGGTGCAATATCATCTAAGAGCATTAGAGGTGAACTGTTTTCTTCTCTTTGGGGTCTTCAGGCATGTGTTTTGTGTATGGAGAGACAGGCAATGATCTTTCAGTGGCACATGGAAGGAACAGGATTTGTATTTCCTTGAGTGAAAGATGATAATACCTTATCATGTATTCAGCTCGTCATGATGCCAACAGGAACAATATGAAAGAAACAGGGCATGATGCTGAACAGGGACTGAAGTCTTTGGGGCAGGAACCATCACTCTTTAAATGTAGACACTGTCTCCAGCATGGTAAGTCATGTGTCCCTGAGATTATTAAGCATTCCATCAGGAAAATGTTATTATTCTCACCAAGGCCTGTGTGATGAGATTTGCAAAGAAAAGTGCAAAATATTCAGCAGCTGGGTGTCTGCTGCTTGGAAACCCTTTTTGGTCCTCATGCATTGACTTGCTTCAGTTTTTTCAGGGTCCTGAGGCCCATGATAAGATAGGCTTTATGAAAACCTTACCCATTTTTCTGATGTGTGGAGCCCACAGACACGATTAATCCAATAGAGCTTAAGGATACAGCCAGACATGTACAGTATCCATCCACTAGAGAGGTCAAAATGGGCGTGACCCAACAGGAGGCTGGAAAACCGCCTGACTCACTTGGCAAGTGATGTAATTTTCAGTTCTCAGGAGGAAATTCTTTATTGAACCCCTCTAGCAATGAACTTTTGGCCTGAAGCTGGAGTTAGGATTGCACAAGCTCAATAAATGTGTAATTATAAATACCAGAGACACATCAAGCCCACCCCCCTACAAGTTGGACCTGTTTTAGAAGTTGGGAAGGAGCAAACATCCAGCCAGTAAACCCCTGGCAAGAGCCAACTACTCTGATGGAGAGCAGCCTCTGCTCAGGGTGTGGGCCCTGCAGGAGATGGCTCCTGCCCAAGAAAGTGTCATCGGTCATCTTGGGCATTGTGGCAACCAATCAAGCCAGCAAAGCCATCAAACATTCAGCCTCCTCCTCAGGTCTTGCTGCTTTGAATTGGCTGCTTGACAAGTGTGTGGTAATTCTGCTTTTACCTGAAGTCATTGCCTAATTTAGAGTTTGTTTGCAGCTTTGCCATTTGGAGCCAGAGATGGATGGGAAGCCCACGGCTATTGGGCTTCCTCTCATGTGGGAGATGGTATCATGCAGAGGGGGAAAATCTCAGCTTTCATAAAAACTTCAGTCTCCAATCATGGGGGTTTTTTCTTCCTCTCTTCTTAATTTAGAATGACTGCAATGTAATGCAGAGATAGAGGATCCACTTTGATGGTAGAAATATACCTGCAGCAGCTTGAAGCTCAGCACTGGTAGACCCTACCCTGCACCTCTCACTCCAAAGGAAGGATCCAGTCATCCAATGACACTTCCTTACCAGTCATACAGTGCTTTGAGTGGCAGTGGAAAGCAACGGCAGTGTCACTCACAAGGTGATTTCAGGGCAAACTGTGCTTACGATATTCCATGCTGAGTGTGTATGTGTCCACCAGTTTCAGAATGAACACCCTGATTTTCAGTCTTATGACTCAAACCACTGGTGTTTCTCATACATCTGTGCTGAACTGAGTGAGGCTGGGGTGGATGAAGATTGTTCACATCTTCATTTCAACTATGACAGTGTGGAGTGGTAGAGGAAGAGTCATTGCTCTTCTTGCAGAGTTGGAGTTGTTGGTTTTGTGGGGTTACCCCAACCATGTTAACTGTAGCTCTGCCTGCATATAAGGCTTTTTGAAAACCTCTGCTGGTTTGCATGATGGCGTGCTAAGCCTTTTATGTATAGGGTGGATCCAGCATTTGCTTA
Organism: Donacobius atricapilla; assembly: GCA_013397315.1. NCBI lineage: Eukaryota > Metazoa > Chordata > Aves > Passeriformes > Mimidae > Donacobius > Donacobius atricapilla. Next base: position 28,024 of record WBMY01006823.1, read on the forward strand.
TGCAAATGAAAAGGCTGCTGAAGGAAGGGTTAGGAATGGAACCCAGAGATGGCATATTGAGTTCTTTCTGAAGGCCCGGAAGACCTGTCCAGCCTGCTCACTGCAATTATTGGATAACTCAAAGAACTCAGCACCATTTTGAAATGTCTGACTTACATCTAACTGCACATATTAGAATTGACTGTCATTGAACAAAATCAGGCAGGAGCAAACTATTGTTAATCTTAGACTGGAGAGTGGAAAAAACAATCCTTTTCCTAAAGCATTCACAGTAGTTACCCCTAAGCTGTGATGCACTGTGTAGCAAAGTTGTGTTTGGAAAGCATTATGATAAAGTGCGGGGGGTCTATGAGTGTATTTGTACACACACAGGTGGTTTAGGGTTAGCAAATGGAAATGTTTTCATTTCTACCTGAATACAAATTTATCTTCCTGCTTTAACACACCTACCACCTGTTTTAAAACTACACAATTCATGAGGGTTATGAAGCACTGCTAGTAATGACAGTTAACCAGGGCATCTGAGTGATGATCTAGGTGTGAACAACTTTGTCACGGTTCTGTGAGTTTTCTCAACATTCCTTAAAGCTCCAAAGGGCATTAGAGAAGGGTGTAGAATAGTCAGAATGTTCCTCTGCAGGACACAGCAGATCATAGCATGGCTACAATTGTTCTTGCTCTTACAGCAGGGACAGCAGCATGCTTCCCCCTCAGAGGTTTACCTAGTTAGAGCATTCTTCAGGTGTATCTGCATTAAACAAGAGTGACCAAATACCTTGTCACGGTACATGTGCAGTTTGCTGAGTTTGTTAATGCTATACAGGAAAGGCAATTCAAACATTCTTGTGACCTTTTCAACCACATTGTTTTCTAACACTTCCAACATTATTTTCCTTCAGATTCTGCAAGGTCTTTCCCTTTGCTCATCTTTTCTATTTTTTTTTTCCCCCTTTTTTCTTTCACGACTGATGGTTGTATAACCTGCTGGTTCCTTCTGTTCTGCCTATGGATTTCAAATTGGTTTGGCACTTTCTGCAATTGTGAAACCTGAAATTAGGCTAAGATTTTTAAACGTGCTAAATTAGTTGCATTAGCTCAGCAAAATATTTGGTTTAGCTGTAATCATAGTACAGTATTATAAAGGTAGGTTATCGTTTATTATGGTGTATTATTGCAGTTAGTAAGCAACACTGCCTGCTGTAATTACTATATCAATATAACCCTTCCAAGGATCTACCCATGTATGTACTAGAAAACTAGATTTCAAGGGTTTATAATTCATCCATTATATATTTCCTGAAGGTGGATATTAGCACAGTAGGTGCCAGTATTGGGGAAATCCCTGTTCCCTTTGTACTATCCACTGGATTGAGGCTTATCATCTCAGAAGATTTCACCTCCTAGAACTACAGCTATGGAGGCTTATCTTTATGTGTAGGAATCCATGCCAATCCCCACAACTGAAGGTAGAGATCTACTCTCTCCAGTTTCTAACGAATGTTTCTTCTTTTTCTTTCTTGATTCACTATCCAATTGACTCATTTTACACTTTCAGAGGAAGTGAGTGATGGAGAAAGCAAGCAAGAAATCTTTAAGACAGAAAATTGTTTCTTTGTCAGCAAAGAGATGAGAGAAAGAAACTCCTAAAGATGAAGTTGTTCTGGGCAGCCTTCTATCTCCATAACCCAAGGAATCCTAAATGAGATGTCTGGAGGGGAATTTTGGATTTCTTTACAAATATTGTCCCCTAGGATTTATGTAGGAGCTCTTCTTCTCTCCTGTTCCCATTTCAGTTAAGGATGACACATTCTCTATATCAACATCAATCTTCACCTCTTCATAAGGGGCCCCAAACCCACTGTTCTTTCCTTGATCCCTGTTGGCATGATGGTATCAGATACAGGTTTAGGTATTTGTCTATGGATGCAGATATATATTTATTTATTCCTGATGAAATGCTTGCAAAGGACCAGATGTGAATGTGAGAAAATACAGTGAGTCACAGAGGACAGGAGTGAGCAATGAGATGCAACGTGCTGATGTTGAAGCTGTGGATGCCCTGGTCCAAAGGCAGAGTGCTGCCAAAGGAGCTCCTCTGGAAGGTCCTGTTGGTCCAGGGAGGTGCTGTGGCCAAGTGGCTGCAAAAGGGAGCTACCATCCATTTGTGCAGAGGCACTAGAGCTGAGGGCTGGGATCCACTGGATCCATGAGTTAGCAGTGGCATGTCCTGCAAACCTGCTAAGGTAGTTGTATTACTAATAATAATGGTGATGATACCTGGCAGAGTTCAAAGTGAGAGTATTTCAGGGAGATGCGCTATGAATCTCTTGCTATATATTTTATCTGTGTGTTGACATGAAGGCATGGATAAGTCTAGAGTGCAAATCCAGGCACAAACAGTAGAGCTGTACTTCTTCCCCACTCCTAAGTGGAACACAACAAGGATGAGGTTCCAGAATGGAACAGAATGGAAGCAAAATGAAGGAGCTTTCTGGCCTGCAAGTGGACCTTGATTGACTTCGACTCTTTGAGTGCAGGAGTAGTGATGGCCTATGTATAAGTATGAGTAGGGAGAGCTGAAACAAGCTCTTCGCAGGTTAATTCACAGGAATCTTCTCCTGACTCTCCTTTCACCCACTCTCCCTTCCCACAGGCTCCATGTGCTTTGCAATCAGAACACGTCAAGTCAGCGGGAATTGGCAATCCTCGAAATGCTCTGCAATAAAGGGAACAGGTGGCAGGGGGCGCAGGAGAACCGCAGGTAGCATACCCATCCTCCGTCGGGAGGTGCTTTGCTGCCGCGCTAGAAGCAGTCCTTCAATCTACAGAACGTACAACCAAATGCATTTTAAATAGACATGAATGCGTTTTAGAGCTACCTGGATGATTGATCATATTTCCTAGAATTCCACCTAATCATTTGCACTTACCTTCAATTATTTGAGGCTACGTTCTTGTGTAGTGCTGCTCTGTAGGAAGCTACACAGTGTAATAGATTAACTCAGTTACTTTCTAAACTAATTCGACTCCTTCGGGGATGAAATACAAAAGTTAGTTAACCAAAAAGACTACACAGCAGAGTTCGGGAGGGACACCAAGTCCTGCGATTTTATATCAGTTGTCCTAGTGAAATCTGAAATAAATCTGTCAGCTGTCAATGGAATTGTTTGGTTTATACCCATTTACAAACTCTAGCCTTTAAAATGTCTCCAGCAGAAACTACATCAAAATATTAGCAATAATTTGGCCAGAAAATGGAAACTAAGGTGATTTCTGCTGGGAATGCAGGTCACAGATATATTTCAACCAGCTGCATACTGGCCTAAATGCATCACATATCACATACACATCTCTGTGTTGCACTCACAGGAGAGAGGATAGTATGCATGTAAGCTATATTACTACACTGGAAAGCATTATGGAACACAAAACCAGGCAGGACAAAGCCTTCCTATCTCATCCCAACATTATGTGAGACTGTCATGTACTCACCCAAGAGGCATTTGCCTTTACTGGTCTGGCTGGTTTTACCACAAAAGGTTATGATACCAGCAATTTGATTATGGTGCAAGTGGGGGATTATTAAGGGTTTATGTTTCCTGTGGTAAAATTCTATGATTCCAGTTGCAGAATTACTCTGCAGAACTACTCAACTAGAACTGTCTACAGGAAATACCTTGAAATACAAAAAATTTGGCAACACTTGGTTTTTCCTCGTCCATAGGAGTTGTTCATCACTTTGTTAGCTAGGGGCTTGCTGAAGAGCAGTACTCAGTGTCTGCATTTCTCTGGAAGTTCTTAATTCTGCCAAGTGCCTTTTCTCTTTCAAACAACAGTAGTTGAGACAGTAACATCCACCTAATTCTTCTCTTGCCTTCAGTCTGCTAATATCTACCCCTTGCTTCAATAATTACTACCATGTTGATAGTAATTTGTAGATTTGTCTTCAATATTTGAATATTTATTCAGTTGCAAAGCACTCTGCATAGCAATACAGGATTCATTGCTTTCATGAATCTGTAAGGTACCTCTTCAGCAATGTGCTAAAAGGACAATGCTGATCTGAAAACAAAGCTGCCTCATTCAAAAATTGAAAATGGACAACTACAAATCAATGTATGGCAAAAGCAAATGTAAAACCCGTTAGATAAATCTGCCCTCAATAAAACTTTAATCTGGTGAAGGCCAAGAGAAAGTCTATACATACCCAGAACAGAAGAGAAAGGAGAGGTAAATGCCAGGGAGAACAACTGCTTAGACTAAAGGCAACACTAGCAAATGAACAGATGGGCATCATCAAGCCAGTAGTAATTTTAGCTGGTAATCAGAACGTTCCTAACCATCAGAAGAGAGAGATTCTGGAACAGAATCTGAGGGGTTTTTTTCCCTGCTTGGGGCTTTTTCTCCCTACTTCTTGCTGCGAGGGAGAAGTCAGCAAGCTGCCATGAGGGGTTATATTATCTGATGTGCTGGCTCTGTTTGCACATGTTCACTTCCTCCTGTACCCCTACAGCTCACAGTGAGCAGAAGGGGCAAGGGAGAGAACAGCCTGGAAGTAAACATCAGCATCTACATAGTGGGAATTCATCTGGAATGTTTTCATCCTTCCCATCCTTGGATTGTGGGAGAAGAAACAGACAAGAGCTCTCTTTTTTGTCACTATGAGAAAATCAATCAGTCTCAGAACAAGGATTCCTGTTGTAAAGGCCTGAAGATATGAGGTGGCAGGAAAATTCACCTTGAAGAGTATGTCCCTCTCCAAAGGATGGTGGAGCGGTACTCCCTCATGCTGGAGAAGATAGGCATGGGCCAGAAAGTCAGATTGAAACAGCTCCAGGTCCTCTAAACCTGAGGTCTGTAGTATGAGCCTATCTCCGGTGTTACATCTCATTGAATCTGAATCATTTCTCCAGCTGCTAATGTACAACAGGCAGATGTGTATTCTCACACCCACTGCTTACCTGTGATTCTGTTTTTCACTTTAGTAATTGTGCAAGTCACCTGATAACACAGCTAAAAGCCCTTACGAGACATTACATAATGTCCTCAGAGAAACACTGTCTGCTGTAACATTGGAGAGATTATTATGTAAAACTTTCTTTCTTTTTCTCAGTTGTTTGGTTTTGGGTGGGGAGTCAGGCTGGATTTCCACTTGGCTGAATCTAAAAGATTTCAGGTTTACACTGGGTTGTTCTCCTGTTTTATTAATCTCTGGAGATTGTGCTGGAGTTGGCCTTAGTATCACAAGTGAAATGAGTTTGGCAGGGCTCTCTGGATCCAGGGAGCACACCCGGCTGTGATTGATCTGAGGTGCGATTCCACTCAAGAGGTAACACTTACTCAAGAAAGGCTCCAGCTCTAATGTGATGATTTAATTAGCACCACTGGACCAGAACCATTGGGTAAAACCTTCCCCCAGTACTCCTGGACTGCAGAGCTTTCTGTTTGCACAACTATTGCTTGAAGGGATCCCTATGAAGGGATCATGCATTGCTTGCAAACATGGGCAGGAGAGCTGTGGGTAGGCCTCTGTTGAGAAGGATGAGTTAGATCCCAGCTCCCACTGAAATCTCTTCCCTGTGTGGCTGCTCAAGGCTTAAGCAGAAGGCTTGGCTCATTCACTCTCTCCCTTTTGCTCAAGCCCCTGTGACCCTGCCTGCTCTAATGAACGGCCTGTAGGTGACACTGAGCTCCCATGGTGGTCTGAAGCAAGGTTAGAAGTCAACACCCAGAGCAGTATATGGCACCCATATGTCCCTCAGCATCCTGCTTCTATCAGCATCTTGGAAAGTCTCCATCCCCAGCAGTAGGGCGGTGGGGAGCAAGCAGACCTCTGCCGGCAGTTTCCCCCAGCTGAAGGATAACCAGCCATTCCCAGCACCACCTCACTGCGCAGGCACTTCAGAAGCTGATCTCCAGCCCTGCTGTGCATTCCTGCACCAGCCTCCCATCCATCACAGTACATCATTGCCCAAGCACAGAGCCCAAGAACCCCTCAGGGTAGTGGTTTAGGCAGCACTATGTAAAAGGAGTGGGTGGGAGAGCAGGATGAGAGCCTTGAGGTGATGTCATGGGCAGAGGACCTGTGCAGGCGCTCTGTTCCCTGAGTTCCCCCTGCTCCAGCAGCGTCCCCTCACAGGGGAAGGGGAATCTGCACCAAAGCTCAGGTCAATTGATCTTATCAAAAACTGTTTTCCTTCCTGTCCAGAAGTTCTGAATGGAAATACATTTTCTGAAATACTGCTTTTGGTTGCATATTTCAAAGCAGCATGAAAAATTTCTTTCCAGCTAAAGGTGGTTTTTTTGAATTGAGGTTTTGATAGAACTTTTTCTTCTTGAAAACTGAGATTAAAAAAAGCCATCAGCTGCAGAATTTCTGTTAGGAAATCTCTCCAAAAGTGCAAAATATTATTTTTTTTAAAACTGCCCTATTGAGGGAGAGAAAAAAACCCAATGATTTGTAACAGCTATGTTTTCCAAAGGGTTTTTTTTCCATTCAGAAAAATATCAAATAGCTCCATCAAAATTGTGTTTCCTTCTGCTTGTTTACATCTCCTTTTTCCTTTTTTATTTTATTTTTCCCCTTTCTTCGGACACCAACAACTGAGAATCCAGAAAGTCTTTTTCCCCCAAAGGTTTGCAAACCCTCTTCATGAACAAGCTTCAGGCTTGTCATGAAACCTGAACCCAAGGAAGGTTTCCAAGCTTCAGTCTGATGTTGCACATGGCTCTGGCTCAGAGGATTGCTTTAGTATTGTAGCAGGGATGGGAAATCCACTTGTGCAGAGGAAAAAAAGTTGGAAAATGTATGGGCTGCAATGTGGAAAATCCAGCTGCAGGGCAGCCTCTCTGCCCCTGCTCCTGAAGCCCGGGCTGGTGCTGTGCTGCAGTTCTCACCAGCTGAGCTGGATTGCTGTGGACCACCTTAAATGTTTTCCATGCCAGCTGAGCACAGAAAGCTGCTGAAATGGGTCTCTGCTGTGTAGTGAGCACTCTCTCTTAGCAATGCCCTCATGGTGACTCAGTCCCATTCCCCACTTCTTTTAACCCGCAGCAGGTCAAGAGTTTAACAAAGTGACTGGGGCTGGGAGCCAAGTCCCCAGAGTTGCAATCTGCAGCCAGCATGCCAGCATCTGGAAAGTGTTTGTGACCAATAAAAAATGAATGTGCAGACTCCGCCAAAGCAGCAATCATTTGGCATCTCAAGCCCAGATCTTTACAAGATTCTTCTGAGGCTTGGAAAGGCTTGCCTTAGTGTTTTCTAATAAAAACAGTTCTGGGATGGGCCAAAAGTTGAGTGAATAGTGCTATGCGTCGCCACATGGGAGACAGCCAGCCGGGGATTGGAAGGCATTGCTGGAGTCGAACCACTGAGGCTGGGGCTGGCTGCCTCATGGTGGTGATGCTGGCACTTGGGCTGGGGCCAGGGCACTGGCAGTGCTCCATCAGCTGCACTGAGAGCACGCACTGACCTTAGGCTGTTTTATCTGTTGTGGGCACAGGGGTACAGAATACCCTACTGTTAGGGCACAAAGCTCTTGGTCAGTTTGACAAGAGCTGCCTTAGATCAACCCCGTGGATAAAGTAGTTTCTGGTATTCAGCAGTTACTTTTTCAGCTGGTGTAGGTTAAACATGCCAGGCTGTCTCTTCAGGGTACATTTGCCACATTTTTGTCAGTTCCTGACTGCAGAGATCAGTAGTTGTCAGAAGCTGCTCCCAGGCCCTCTCAAAGATGGGTAACAGCACAGGTCCACGGCCAGCCTTGAAGAGACTGAAGAGGTTTAGTGTATATATGGTCTTGGTACTTTGGAGTGGTACAAGCCTGATAGGGGGCACTCAAAATGGGAAAAAGCAGCATGATGTGAATGCTGCCATTGATAGCCCTTGCCAGCAGCCAGCTCATACTGCTGTTGTTGACTACATCCAAGAGACCTCCTCATTGCTTCTGAGCTCTGTCCCTAAGGATGTGTTGAACTCCGCACGCTGCTCCTCTTTGCAATCCTCAGTGGGATGGGTTTGTCCATATGCATATTCTCTCAGCTGGATTCCTTCCTTCTGTTGCTTTCTCCCTCCCCTCTGGAGTGACCATGACTGGCAGTCTCTCCCATGCAAGCCTCTAGGGCTGTTTGGACTCCAACCACCACATACTGTGAATTACACTGTGAGGAAAAAACTGAAAATGAGTGGAAGTTTAGTAATTATCTTGCAAGTTGCCAGATAATTTGCTGGAGCTAGATGGATGTTCCTGTGGTGTCATCCTTTCTACCATAGAATCAGTACAGTGCTATGGCTAAAGCAGTGCAGCTGGCGTGCAAGAAACTCCACACCTAATCTCCTCTCTTAATTCTGAAGATAGTGAAAACAAACACACGTTTGGTTGTTCCCCTGATTCTGAGCATGATTTGCAGAGGCACTGCCACCACAGAAGAGGAAGCTGGCATCTAAACTGCGGGATTCAAGCACAGATACATTCCAGACGCCCCAGCATCTTGAATTTGGTCTAGTCCTTGAGGGCATCAAATCTGATGATGTTGAGGAAACTAGGAGGATGAGGAATCCTGTAAGTGAAGGAATTTTATTCATTTATACTTCAAACTGCAGATATTTGAAGTGGGTCCTCTGGGACTACCAGGGCTGTGCATAATACTGCCATTTTTAAAGTTTGGGTTTGACTCAGCGCTGCTGGATCTCACCTCAGTCCTGCTTACAGTAGAAAAATGAGCCAGTTAGCCAGTGTCAGCTACTGTATGTGCTTTTCCATATATTCACAAAGGACCGGTTAGGGTGGCTGACCCAGGGTAGGTAACAACAGAATAACCGGAAGAGATGTTTCTGCTCTGGGTCAACCTAAAGTTTTGCTACAGTCCCCCCTTGTTTTCCCAGTAACAAAACAAAACCTACCCTCCCCTCACCCAACATATTTTGATTTGAATTTGTGTCACAGACGCAAAATTCCTCCAAAGAATTGACTTTATTTCCCTTCATTTAAAAACTTTAAATTGGTCAAACTTGGCTTTAAAAGCTGAGTGACTTTTGGCCAAAATCATCCTGATTCAAATTTCAGAACAAAGAGAAATCCAGAGACATATTTGGTTTTGCTTTAGGACATTTCCTGGAATCCTAAAGTTATTGTCACTTACTCCTGTAGTCAGTTTAAAATTAGTACTTGTGAGATGGCTGATTCATATTAGTCATGTTCTTTAGAAGTGCCAGTTCTTTTTCCTTTTGTTACTTTTAATGATTTTTTGGGGGTTGTTGTTGGGTTTTGCTTGCTTGTTTGTTTGGTTGGCTTTTTTTTTGTGAGAGCCCTATTAGCCCTAGTAAGAGATTATTAGAGCTTGCAAAATACTGTGTAGCACTTTCTGTGCATCCCTGAACACTGCTCCTGTTTCCTCTAGATGGAGATGGCCTGGTCTCTTTGCTTCTGTCATACATGCAGCAGTTTCTTCACAGGATTTAAAATGTTCCACTTCCTACAGATGCTTAGATATGCTGGACTGGTTGGGGTTGTGCTAACCCCAGCAGTGCTGCTACACTGATGGGTCCTGTTGAGCCTCTCAGTGATAAAAAGCTGCTTTGTTACTGCCCTGGGCACCCCTGAGAGGTAGTGGGGTGCTAGGCAGGCAGATCCATAATAAAAGGATAAGGAGTTATAGGGCTGTGGCATGCCCTGGGTTGGATGTGGGATGGCAGCTGGAAGGCTGGAGCGGATGACAGTCCAGGCAGAAGTGGGATGCAGGATAACTGTATGGGAATGCAGAACATGCATCTCAGGAGGTGGGTATGGGGCATGCTGGTGAGCAAGGAGCAGGTTCTGTCATTGTCACAACGTGACAATGACATGTGAATGAGGTGGCTCTTCCTGTGATGATCCTGGAGCTAGAAATATTTCACCATTTTGATTTCTCTTGGCTTATGATCATTAACCCTTTTGCACAGAGCAGTCCAAGTGGTCACAGAATACTTCCTTAAACATGTTCCAATAAAAGCTGCTGCGTTATATCTAAGCATTCTCCATGGTTGTCGCACTGTTTTCCTCTGTCCTGACAGTGAAGGATTAAATCCCCCTTTTTTCCACATGTCTGCTGATGAATTCTAAATATGCAGCTAGGACCTGTTTTCATGCATATGCCTCTTTCCATAATCCAATCTTCTCCACTGGAGGCTCTTCTGCAGGCAGGTCTGCTGCCATGGGATAAGAAGCAGTAGGCTGATTTACATAATCACATATGCAAATAAGCTAAATCATGGTCCTTTCATTCAGCTTTGGTTTTAAGGGGACTCTTTCCATGGGTTGAGAGCAAAGAGGTTTGAAATGACGGTTTTCTTCTCTGGAGCTCTTGTGAAACAGAGCACCCCCTCAGAACAGTTCTGCTGTTACCAGCCCTGTACAGCCCGATGGGTGTGATTAATTGTGCAAAGCCACCTGATAGCCCATTCCATGCAAATGCAGCCCTACCCTCCAGGCCTACATCATCTGTTCCCTCTACTGGTAGTGTGGCCTGCATCCTTATGCAGGAAATGAAAGAAACACCATCTCTGAGGAACAAAGGAAATTCATCTTTTCATCTGGTGAAACACTTAAAAGATGTTAAGAGCAGCAACAGCCTCACACCTGTGGCATACCCGATGAGACACGTGGGGAGGTCATTTCAATGTGTACCCTTAGAAAGGCTACAGAAAATAAATCAGAGCATGGCACTGTCTGTCAGCACTTGGAGCGAGGACTCCAAACATTTGTGCTTCTACTTGGTTCAGTTTTGCTTAGTCCTGGGATGCTGGCCAGCCTGGTGTGAGCTTCTGGGAAGCTCCAGGAAAGCTCCAGGAAAGCTCCAGGAAAGCTCCAGGGGGTGGAGTGAGCCATCCATGACAAATTCATTGATCAGTTCAGTGATCTTTTTTCCAGCAGCGTCCCTTGAAGGGGTCCAAAGAGAATGAGGCTAATGAGGTACTGGTAAGGCAGTACCTGTTCTGGACTTGTGAGGCTAGATAGGTACCAGCAGCATCACAGATCTAAGCCTGGCTGATGGAGTGCTCTGAAGATCTAAAAGTTGAAAGATGAAATGTTTAATCTTATTTCTTTAATCCTTAAAAAAACATCTAAAATTAGTAAGTTATTCATCTCTCTTGCAACAGTGGGAGTAGAGGTAAATTGAATGTGTTAATTAAACATTGAATAAAAAATGACAATGTTTTGTCAATTTTAAGTGTTTTGCCTTGGGAATTCCACTGACTTTAAGGTAATGTGTGCTGTTCTGCCCGAGTGATCAGCTTCTACTTGGACATACATGGAGCTTTCCAATTTGTTTTAAAGCTTTAGATGAGAGAAAATATGGCCAGGTGCTCTAGCTAAATGCCAGAGATTAAGGGAAAAGATCAAACCCAAGAGATACAGTAGCTGGGTGCTGTTGACTCTTGTCCATTACAAATTCTGATGGCAGGAAATTTAACAGTGGACATTCAGAAGTAGGTAATTGTGTCTTTAGCTTTAGGCAATCTCCTCAGTGAGGGAAAATTATTTTTGATCTAAGTCTGTGAAGCAGCTTCATCATCCTTAGAGCTGCAGACTTCAGGCTGTTCTAGGGATGCAGTGCAGTGAGCCATGTCATACCCTGCTACCCAGAAGTTGGCAGAGCTCTGTAAACAGCTACTGGCACATCCAATATGCCAAGGGCAGGCAGAGGGAATGAAAAAATGCCAACTGGATTGCTTTGGTGGGGTTAGGAGATTCCCTCTGACATCTAGTTAAGTCACCTCTGCAGTCTCTTTACCCCTGAAGCAACACAAAGTTGCCATAGATAGGATCAGAGTTGGCTCATCAAGGGTGTGTAAGCTGTCCCTGCCCAGCACACTCTGTTGCACCCAGCAGGTCTCTCACTTCTTCTAAGCCAGTGTCTAATGCCAAGTACCAACTGCATCACCTACACTAGCAGGACATCTCAGAAGAGCAAAGATATTGTGGTTATTCTAAGAATTAGCTAGCATTGAAGAGAAATACAGCTTCTCTGCATTCCTGAGAACTGTTGACACAGATAGTGTCCATCTTTTGCAATTATAATGCTCATGGAGTAGCTGTGCAGAAGCTGAACACAGTGCTCCTGGTAAGAAACTGTGGTACTGTTACAACCTGATCTGAGTTTATCATCTAGATACCCAAGAGGTTGGTCCTTACTGCTGAGATGAGTTGAATTTGTAGATCATTTTGCAGCACCAGTGTACACTGGGTAAAACTAATGAAGTCAGGCAGTGCTTTGCTTGAATTGGTGCATCACAGACAAGAAGCTGTTATAGTTTCTTATTGACTCCGTGTGGATAAACTCAGGTGGTAGCTGACACCCGAGGCAAGGAAGAGTAGGGGATTAAGGGAGGACCCAGTGGCTTTTTTTCTTGAATGGTGGGCTTTTGAAAATTAAGCTGAGTTTTTGTATCAGGCAGAAACTGGGTGTGCCTGGCAATGTGATCTCATAACGAGTCTGGGTCTGGAAGGCAGGGGCTGCATCAGCTTTTGAAAGTGCTCGTCCAAGTAATTTGATTCTGTGTTTTGCTTCTACGGCCAGTAAGGATGTCTTTGCCATCTCTTGATCCTTATACTGACAGTAGGCCTGACCTGGACTTGCAGGTGTCACCCAGCATCTAGTTTCTTAGTTCTGACCGAATCTCCATTGGGTGGATGGGAAGAACACTGACCAGCTCTGTTTTTACACGCACAAGTATCTGCCATAGCAGAGAATCTTGCAAGTGTGTGTATTTACAGGGAGGCAGATGTAAACCACATTTGTCCCGTGTTTCTGGCAAAGAGAGAGCGTGAAATATTTGTGACCCGAGTCATTGGCTTTCCTGCCATTTGTATAAAAATTTCCAGATGTGATTGTTGATGCCTCACCTGGGATCAATTAAAGAAAGAAGGGCTATCCAGAACCAGCTGTGTTCATGTGGATACTTGACTTGTTTGCGTCCGTGTGCACATCTCTGTTGCAATGTGCGTGTTTTAAAGTAAAGCAGAATTTCAATTCAAAGAACTTGTGTTCTCTCCTAGGACCTTCCTTTTGTCTGTTATCCTTTCCTCTTCAGATTTTCCCTGTCCTACAAACCAGCATTAACCTGGATTTCTTAGATACTTTCTCTCCTCATCCTCATCCTCATCCTCATCCTCATCCTTTTTCTGTTTCACCTCCCACTAACTGCTTGTGTAAACTTCCAGGAAGCCAATGTGAAATCTCCAATTACACAACAGCAACTAACCAAAACAGGCTCCAGCACAGCATTTGGACCACTCAGCTCCAAGTGAGCTTTATTCTTAGGTCTGTCTCCTGCCCTCACTTTTCTCACCTATTACTTCAGTCTGTCAGTCTGCTGGGTCCATATTAATAGACTATGCCTAGAGATTAAACTCTTGGCTCTCCTCCCTTCCAAGCTGTGTCCACAAAAACTGCTTCCTGATCACCTGTTTGGTCTCCATTTTCTTCACTCTACTAATGACTGGAAAATTCTATCTCTCTTGTTTATTTTCTATTGAGTTTCTCTGTATGTTTTTGTCTCACCTCAGAGTCCTGGCTGAGTGTATTTACCAGGCTCCTTGCCTTAGTCAAACTCAGCTGGAAAGCAATTCTGAAACCATCCAATGTTTTTCCCTTCTTTTATTGTTGTTTTTGCAAGGGGAGTTCAAACAAACAAATATACCCTACCTCTACCCAACACCTGGTGCCTTTCAGGAGCCTTAAACTCATGGCCTGAACGAGTATGTGGAAAGAAAGGCAGGATGGTAATCCAGCTAACTTGCAAAAACTAGGCATGGACCCAAAGGAACAGACTTTTTCTAATCTGAAGTATCCAAGAATAAAGTTTGTACTTCTATGCTTATCAGTGATCATGGCCTTTAGCCATTATCAAAAATCCATTTCTGAGCTTCCCTCCATACCTGCTGGTGTCACCTACTTTGCTATGTGGGCACAAGGCCTTCCCTGTGCAAGCATTTATTCTAAACCGGAAAGAATGCAGGGTCCTGTGTGCAGCAAGATTCATTGAACAAAAGGTCTGAAACCAGTTCTATGTAACTTCAAACCAGTATGGCAAGTATCAGGTCCAAAGTGAACTTCCCTTTCTTCTGTCTCAATTTTTAGCACTGATCAAGTGGATTTGGATATGTTTATGTTTCTTTTCAACACAGAGGATAATTAAAATACAATTGTCGATGCTAGTGTATGTTTTATACCATAATTTGTTCATTAACAAATGTTTCCAGGATGGTTATGTTTTAGCTCTAGATCTTCAGCTAGGATTTTATTCTTCTGGCAACAGATTTTGATTCAGTTAGACTGAAATTGACAGTCTTAGTAGATGACATGTTAAAACAGGACTACAACTCAAGTGTAGATTTATGTTTTCTGTGTTTGTTGGGAAGAGAGAGATGCACATTCTAACCATCTGATTATAGTCTTTCTAAAAGGCTTATTTTTGTTTCCATGGAATATAGCAAGAGGAAATTATTTGGTGTATGGCTGTGCCCTGAAAAAAGTCTCTAACAGTTAAAACTGTTCTGCTTCATTTTTTAAAATTAGAAAAGGGACAAGCACATTCAGAAAACAAGGACATTTCTATTGCTTGCGCAGTGAAGCATTTAGATGTCTGTATGTATTTGAAGTGGCACTGTTCTGTTTTGAAGTTCTGGCTGGCATGGGTGTAAACCTCTCAGACTTTGCCCATTGATGTACACTGGCACCACCAACCCTTGACCCAGACAACTTTCTGCACTGTGGGAAGGGTGCATTTTAATTCCATTGTGATGCTGTGTCAGGTGCTGCAGCTGCCTAGTATTGAGCCTCTGACTCTCCTTTTGTGGTGCAAGCAAGTTGAGAAAATAAATGCAGTGATAGAATATTCCCCTATCTGCTCTGTCTCCTTGCAGACATTCCGGCTACCCAGGCCTTTAGGCCACACTGCACCATGGAATGAGCTACATGCAGCTCGTTCAGAGAGGAAGGGTAAAGATAAATTGAAGCAGTGAGTTTAGCAATGCATCAGCCAGGTTATCTCAGCTTCCTGCAGGTGCCAAAATTTCCTTGAGTTGGCTCTTTGATACTTGGCCTCTTTGTCTTTAACCCTAGGAAGGCCAGAGTGCTGGTGTTCACCCTTCTATGTGCTATGAGCCTCTCAAAGGAGAGGGTGGGACAACAGTGCCCAAAGGGCAAGCGTGGAAGGAATGAGGCTGGGCAGCTGGGAGCCAGGGGGATGGGACACCAATGGCTCTGGGAGAACACTGTGATGGCCCCTGGGCAGTGAAGGAAGACTGTGGCTAGAGAGAAGCTGTATAAAACTGATCAAATGGAAGATAGAAGTGCATGAAGAAGATTCATGGCTATATTAGAGCAAAGGAGTGGAGTGCTAATATACAGGTGGCACAGTCAGGTATCTGGCAGCGTTTCTTTGCAGTGAGGCCAAGCTGAATATTCTGCTGCATAAATGATTCCTCACTTTGCAGGGGAATTTCTGCCAAGTCCCTTCCTCTTCTGGCTCCCAGGTCTGGGTGTCTTGCTCAAGTCATGGGGTTTCCAATAAGTTTCCTGGCCACTGCATACTAAGGTGGTGCCAGTACTTCTAAAAACAGCCTGTGCTCTCTCCTCCTCTTCACTTTAGTGAATTCCTGCCTCCTCCTTTTCAAGCAATGCTTATTCAGCTTTCCTTGCTAGACTCTCGCCCACTCTGGAGCATACTGAGTCCTGACCTGAGGAGTAGAATAGATAATGCAAGAGGGGCAATTTTAGGAAATATTCAGCCTTCCCTGCCATTATGAGACAGGTCTGGCTGCTTTGAGCTGCTTTCTATCTTCAGCAGTTGCTTGATTGTCCCAGTAGGGCTTAAATGGACTATCATAAAGCTTTGTGGGTTTTTCCTCCTGTCTGAAGGAACACTTGTATTGTTGAGGATCTGGCCCCGTTCCTGTGTACTTTAATCAACACTCACCTGTGCTTTAAACTATAAGGGCTGAGGGGGGAAAAGACTCCTCCAGATACATGGGGTAGGTATGGAGGTTGTTAGGGAAAAGGGAATCTCGGTTGTGGCTGCAAGCAGGGAATGCTCGTGCCCCATTCCAGCAGGGTCGGGGACTGCCTTTCCCCACACGTGAGCAGAGCCACTCCACCAGCACAGCGAAGGCCCAGGCCGGTGGTGCGAGGGCGCTCACCTCACCCGCGGGGGCTGTGCGGTGGTGCCCCTCCGACCGGAGGGCGTAATGGCCGGCAGGGTCACGGATGGGGCCGTGGGCCGGCCTGACCTCTTCAAGCAAGGAAGCGCCCTGTTGGTCGGGGGGAGGTCTGTGGGTGAGAAGCAGAGGAGAGGGCTGCCTAAGGCAAGTGTCCATTCGTGTTGTCTTGTGTGTCAGACTTGATTAGATGTGGCTGGCGCTGGGGCAAGGCCTCCACGCTGTGAGGGGTGGGGTCTGGCCGGAGGGGGCAGAGCCAGACCCTCCTTTTATGTGCTGCTGAAAAGTGTCCTTTGTTGTGGGGTTGGCTGGCTTTGTCCCTTTCTGGAAGCAATGCCGCTTTCTCCGGGCTTCAGCA
The DNA here is from genome assembly GCA_013397315.1 of Donacobius atricapilla. Taxonomy (NCBI): domain Eukaryota; kingdom Metazoa; phylum Chordata; class Aves; order Passeriformes; family Mimidae; genus Donacobius; species Donacobius atricapilla. The sequence continues at coordinate 44,581 of WBMY01006823.1, forward strand.
CCGGAGAGAGATGAGTAACCCAGACTTTTTGTGTCAGATCTGAGCTCTGCCTTGTGACAGTGCCTGGGTGTTGCACTGACACCCCCGGGGGTCGAGAGAAGCATTTTTCCTGCTAGTTTGGAGTTGTTAATTTGAAACTGCATTTGGCAAGGATCCAGCAAGGTGTTAAGCTACTTTAAATCAGGATTTCCACCCCCCCAAGTTCCTTCCCTGTTTCTTCAACCCTTTGTGAAAGGCTTAGAAGAACTGGAAACAGAAACTCAAATAAAATCGGTTCTTCCAGGCCTTTCTGCTGACATGTCCCCCACAGACTTAATGATCTGCACTCAGCAATTTCCCATAGGGAAATTAAGGCTTTGTTACTGCAGTATTAATTTTGAGGAACATAACAGACTGGGAGTAAACAGCCCTTAGTTGACTTAACGAACCCCTGAGCTCAGGGAGTGGTAATTGTCCAACCCCGCATAAACTGCATACTCAAATCTTCCTGTATTGGAGAGCTGCAAGATGTACCAGAAAGCTCAGTGGGTGTGAAGGCAAAAGGTGGGTGTTCCAGAAAGTAATTCCAGACTATGGACCCCAGGGGTCCTGTCTCTCTACTGTGGGATAGACCGGGACTGAACATGCAACTGTGTCCAAGGACAGTGCTGCATGGCTTCCCAGTCCTGAAGGCCTGGCTGCTTCCGCAGTCTGTTTGCTGCCTTCTTGCCCGTTGCATCTGCGACATATTGATCCCTATGCCGTGCTCTTCAGAGGGTTGTCATGCATCATTTTATCTTGTCCCAACGCCAGGTGACAGGACAATGAAACTATTTCCAGATGACAGCTGAGTTTATATTTACGGTGTAAATTTATTACTTTGATTACAATAACGGTAAGAGTACAGTAGCTGGAGGGCTGGCTATCTTTCTTTTAATATGACCCATTCGTCCTGTGTTGCCTTTGGCAATTTGAGAATGATGACTGATCCACAGATGCCTCCTCTGCAGACTAATGCTGTCATTGCCCTGGGCATGTATAAAGGTTTGGCACTGCAGGGGTTAAATCGCTCGAGAAGGGTGGAGGATTCTTCAGCCAAACCCAAAATGATTGCACCTCGTTTGCTCAACCTGTGTGTAAATGACACCGTGGTCTTCCCACCCCCACCCCAGCAAATGCCACAGGGGCTGCCAAGGTCTACGTGCAGGTAGGGCTGTGCGAGCAGGTGTGGGGCCTGCAGCGCTGGGAGGCTCCTGGCCCTGCCAGGGGAGCAGCCGGGCCGTGCCACTCACACGCACACGGCAGCCTCGGAAACTGCGCTCACCCTCAGCCGCTTCAAACTGGTAGCCTCCTGTTAAACATGCATGTCAGCTACTGACAGACCTTGGCAGGGTCTGTCCTCTTGAGCAGGAAAAATGCAGATTTTGGTAAGCATACATCAGGCAGCCTGCTCAGCCCGTGGGTGCTGTGACTGTTCTTTGTACAGTGATGTGGCTCTGAGTTCCCAAGGCCCACTTCTGTCTTTGCTCAGCTGTGCCTCTGGGACAGTGCTGGCTGAATGTACAAAAGAATTGAAAGCAAGGAGGTTGCTCACACATGTGAACATTGCTTTGCTGACCTCAGGGAAGTAATGAAGTATTTAGGTCCATAGACTTGGGACTTGGAAATTAGTCTTTGGGGATTTAAAGGAATTTAGAGTCTTAGGGACTTGCTAAAGAGGCAATGAATTTCTTACAGGAAAATAGTCTGGAAGTGTATTCAGGGAAATCATGCTTCTTTAAGTGTGAGTGCCTTGTGCAGCAGTGAAAATGACCACTGTCATGCAGCAGAGGGGCTGAAATTATCTACATTTATTCTCTCTTCCCCAGCCCTGACTCCAGGTGGAGCCAATCCTTCCTTTTCCAGTTCATGCTTACAAAGACAATTGTCACTGGGTCATCCTGCTCTGCAGAGCCCATGCTTTTTTACGTGTCAACTAAGATATGCCTAATTTCTTGCTCTGTGTCCGCTGTTTAGACCAAGCATATATCTGTGGGTGTAAACAAGATTGTTCGGCTGAATGTAAAGCTCTACTCACTCAGCTCTAGTGGAGGGAGTTTGGCTCAGAGCACCCAAAGGCTGACCTGCATATGGGTTTTCTTTGGCATTGTATAAGGACTCTGAGGTGAGTGGTAAGGGCTGGGGAGATTCCATGTTGTGGCCCAGCTGGCGTGTGCAGCCACAAATAATAATTAATTGGCTCTTAAGAAGTCTTGCGAACTCTTTTTTTGTCTGTCTGTCTTAAGCTCCTTTTAATTAATTTCAGTCATGTCCCAACATATCATCTTGGCTGAATCATAGACCTCACTGTGCCAGTTTTTTGCATTCCTGAAATACACAGGCCGCCAGTGTTGCGAATGCAGCTTGAAGGCAGCGGATCAGAGGAAGTCAGGCAGCTCTTCTGGAACTCTCAAATTTTCAGGAGCTGTTGTGACATCGAGAGGCAAAGCAGACCAGCCTCTCCTTCAAACTCCTGTGCTGCCTAGTTCCCAGCGGTGTTGCTGGCTTGCACTTAACCCACTGACTCAAGGAGCAGGCACCTGTGTACAAGCAGCTTTGTTCCTTCAGAAAGCCCCTTATTCGGGTTACAGTGCTTGGGGCATTACAGCCTTTTTTCCCCATTCAAGAGCTTGTTTCTTTGTCACACTTCTTATTGCAAAGGGTCAGCTTTCAAGATTGTAGGGCATGTTAACAAGATACTCAGGCATACTTAGTCACCAAACAAAGTCTGTGTGGCAGCAGGACAAACTTTTGTGTCTCTTCACTGGAAAGCTTCAGGCCTGGTCCAAGGACCATTTCCTTCTTTTGAGAAATTTGGGGTTCAGGAATGCCTATTTATTATAACCTGTCTGTGCTCTCACCAGTGCTAGTAGAAATAATGCCAGTGTTTCCATTGACTCAAAGCTGTACCAATAGCTCTTGTCCCTTGATCTATGTGTTTGAAGCTGGGGGCTTCTGCATTTGATAAGTCAGACTCAATCTTAGCACTTCATTCAATAATATGTTTAATTTACTGAAAATAAGGGAGGTCTTTTTGTGGTCTCTTCGTACATGTTTAATGAGTGTAGTCTTGATCATGGAGTTGTCCAACTAGGGCAAAAAAAAAAAAAGTGTTTACGTTTAGTAGTTAACAGCAGCTTTTAAAGAAAGAGGGTGCAGCATTACAGTGGTGAGGATCTGTAGCCATTTGAATAATGTATACTACTGTATTCTTCATTCCAAAACATTTTTTGAACCAAGTTTAGAAGCAGTCTCCAAATAAAATTATCATATTAAAAAGAAAAGTTAATTTATTCAGGATACTTCTGTGATCTGTGCTGAGGAATAAAGAACTGCAATTTACCTTCTGCCCTAATGAGATAGGAGACAAGGAATTATGATGGCAGCTTCAGGTGGTGTGCCCCAGGCTGCAGGTGAGGAGCCATGAGTTGCCAGAAAACTCTTTTCCAGCAATTCTTGTGTTTCCATAGCAGCTCCAGGAATGTCTGCTCAAAGATTGCTGCTGTGTTGCACGTTGGACCGTTTTGGTGGCAAATTTTGAAAAGGCGTGAGGGAAACACATATGATAGCTGAAAAAAAAAGCAAAGGCGAAAAAGTGCCTTGGTCTTTTGGGAAAAGCATAGGAAAACCAGAAAAGATAATTTCCAGCAAGCATCAGGATTGCTGAGGTACTGTACAGAAGCACTAGAGACACAGGCATACTGCAACTGACTAAGAAGCAGGAGCAGCATTCAATAATGAGCAAGAAAGTAAAATAAAACTGAAAATGCTGAAAAATGCCTCATCTGTCCCATGGAACTCAAGCTAATTCCCTCTGCATCCGGTGCATGACATGTCACTGTGTGCACAGACTCTGACCCAGCTGCACCAGCTCTAAGGTGATGTAGAAGTTGCTTATGTTGAAAAGAAAACCTGTTAGAAGTGAAAAGCAAAGTACACTGACAGGAAAAGAGAGAGAGAGAGAACTTAATGATCTGTTAGGGGAATACTCAACTTGGTTTCCTGTTCAGGAATTAAGAGTCTGCTGAGACAAAGGTTTTGGGTCTTTTCAGTTGCAGCCTTAAGGAAAGACCGGGTATGCTACAGTGGGCAAGTTCAGGAATATATTTCCTCTGACAGACTTCAGAACTAACGACTTGTTTTTAAGGAGCATGTTAGTCACTGCATCCCAGGGAGAACATTGCCACAGATCTGGATGCTACCAGACTGAGGGAATGTTTTCTCCAGGCGCACAAAAAATTGCAACCCTAGAATGGGTTGGACCCCAAAAGCGATGCATTTCAGAAGGCTGCCACGTCAAAAGCCCATGACTTCAACAAGAGGTTTATAAAAAAACTGTCATGGGTGTTACAATAGTATTTTTCCTGAAATTCTTCATCTTGTGAATAGTAAACACTGGTTTCTAAAGCACTTACTGGGCACCTGTCCCACAAGAAGTGCTGGAACAGCAAAACTAAAGTCTGTTGTCAGAGGGAGAGGGCTGGACTTGGCCTTGAGCCACTGACAGCCTGTTTAATTCACTCAGTGAGGTGCAGGAGGAGAAAGGAAAACTGAGTCACTGGTTGTTAGAAATTATGAAAACAACTACCAGGACCTGCTCACAAAGATCCATTGGTAGGTAATGTGCCGTTTCTCTGTGTAGGAGCAAGGCAACAGATCATCACCAAGTGTCTTTAAACAAATCATACAGTGATTTGTTGGGTTGGTTTTTTTTTGGGGGGGGGGTTTTCCCAATATTTTCAGCTATGATTTTCTTTCAACAGACCACTTAAACCTGAGAAAACTATGAATCAAGTGTTGTTTGTCCTGAGGATCTGGTGTCACATGTGTTTATAACCAAAAATATGTGTGTTTTAGGAAGTGAAGGAGTTAAAATAGCTTTCATACTAGGTGAAGAACCCATGCCACTCACTGATCCAGGAAGAGAAAAAGATCTTTGTACAAAAGTTTGGGATTGCATAATGCAAAAAATAACCAGTGGTAGGGGGAAAAGCAAGCAGGTAGCTCTCAGAACAGCATGTGCTGACCACCACTGCCTTTGGAAAGCTGACCGGGCAGCTACAGGCTTGTCGACTTCTTCCAGCATGTCACTTCCATAAAACAGTTACTGGGTCTGCTTCCCTGTGTTCCCCATGGCCCCCACAGGGATCCCCTGGCACTGCATTTTCATGATGTGTCTCACAGTACAGAAAAGGCTGGAAAGCTCTGCTTCCCAATGTTTTTCTGTCTGCTTCCACCTCGGAAGGGTGGTTCTCAGATGTTCTGCATGGTTGTGTACCAAGCAGTTTCAGCCTATGTTTCCATTTCCAAGGGACTTCAAAAGAGGAAGATACTCCCATTAATGTTTTGCATGATAACAAGTTAGGCAAGCATCATTTTTGGATGCAGCTGATAGAAGACTGGTTACTACCACTGCCAAGTGGGCGTCTAAGTTGAGACTATCAAATGATGTCTGTTGTATTAAATGCTTTGTTATATTTCCGGCTTGGAAAATGATGCAGAGCTTTCTGTTCTGGCATTAAAACAATCTTGGCACGCGGTGGAAACTGTTTACTTTAAAAGCTTAATTTTAAATATAGTTTTGGAACACACTTGGAAATGTCTGCAAATCAACAGTAACAGACAGGAGACTAAACCACTGTTTCCTTAACTCCTGTGTCCTTTTAAATACCTTAATCTGCTTTGCTTTGCGTGAGCCGCTTCTGGTTTGCACGTAATTTATTCACACGTTGTTTCTTCCTGAATTTGACAGTGGCTGAAAGACAGGTAAGAGCCAACAGCACAAAAGAACATAATGCACAGCACCATTTAAAGTCTTTTTAGTATTATTTAACCCTTTTTTCTGATATACACTGGTGCAAGGAGAACATGTTCCACCTTGCTAAGCAGTCAACAGAGACAGCCTGTGTTAGAATCTTGAAGGGAACTCTTCAGTCTGCTGCAAAGCCAGTGGACATGCCAACATGCAGTGCCATTAATTTCCAGCTAGCAGAAAGGTTCTTTAGAGTGCCAAGCATGACGCCAGAATACAAAACACTTCATTCATCAAAGCCATAAGTAAGAAATTCTGTGTTTTTTGTTTTAGAAGTAACTTTCATACATTTATGACTTTTTCCACATTAAACATCATTTATGGTTTGGAAATTGTTCAGGCAAGAGGCATGTGGTTTCTGCTCCTGAATATCAGCAGCAGTTTTGCTAGTTCAGTCTTTATTTTTTGTTGATATATTTTTGGCTTTTCGTTTATCTTTTGGGTGGACCTTTTTGGAACAAACTGCCTCAAGGAGAACCCATAACCTTCTTTCTAAATGAAGACTAAGTGAAGTAAGGTGAAGAAGATTACTTTGGTATAGGGAATTTAGGTTCAGAGCCAGACTTTTGCAAAGCACCTGATGAAGAAATACCTTTTCTGGGATGTTCCCTCATCACAGCAATTGCTGGAACAAATTGAGAAGTAGGAATTTTACACCTGTACTTTGAGACATAAGTTGATAGGTTTATCCATAGGCAATGTGAGAAGTTATGGAGTAGCTGCTGAATTTTCAGTTAATTCTATTTGTGCTGAATGAATGGTAAAGGCCTAACTCAAGATCTTGTTTTGTGATCTAGGAAATTTATAAATTACAGATTTTACAGAGATGTCAAGACCCTCCTTTTTCAGGCCTTTCTATGGATAATTGCCACATTTCAAGGGAGAGTGGATGAAATTACATAAATATGTTCTCTGTGTGCACCAAACCAGGGGTGACTGCATGGATTGGATGTGCTTTTGTTCCTGCAGCAGTTTGGATTCTAGTGCTAATTCTTTCTTCAGCTGACCAGGAAGGACAGAATTTAGAAACAAAAGCTGCGTTTTGCCTTTCTGTATTCAAAGATCTGTCCAAAAGAACAGTAAGTAAATGCCCTCTGGGGGTCCAGTTCTGCTCCTTGCTGAGTCCAGTTACTCCGCTGAGTTGTGACAAACAAATGCTATGGGGTGTCTGGATGCAGTGACAGGTACAACAATGCACAAACTCTGAGAGCTGCTGCGAGCTCTAAATCAATGCCTTTGTGAGTCTGGGGTTTATAAGAGTCTAAAAATTGCCCTGCTGGGCCACACCACCAGGCTGCTCCCATCCAGCCACAGTTTTTGTCTCTAGAAAAGGTAGCCGGAAATGCTGTTTAGAGGCCACTTTCAAAGTTGTCCTCTGGGCTACACTCAGGCTTCTCAGGTGCTGACTCATGTCTGTCCAGAGAAGCACCCGTTGTCCTCTTCCCAGAATCTCTGCTCTGGAGCTTTGTGTTCCAATTGCCCCTGAGGATTAGAGACCCCTTTTCTGCCATCACGTGGGGTAGTAGTCAGAGGGAGTCCCTGCTGTCTTTCCTGAGGTGTACTACCAAGAAAAAGGGCCCTGAATAGAGGTTTTATTTTATTCCCCTGCTCCTGCCTGAATGAGGAATGAATAAAGACATACCCTATGATATATTAGGGGGGGTTTTTTCACTCTTTGGCCCTTTGCATCATAACCTACTGACTTCTAGTGCTGGCTGCATCTGTCTCTGTTCTGGTGCAGTGACCTTTGAGACTGAAGTTTGTGAAAGTTCTCTCTAGCAATAGCCCATGTAAAGTTGCCTGGAGCATACAGCAAATGATGCCTAGAACCTCTGGAATCTGGGATAGAAGCTTGCTTGGAGGGAAAGATTGTTGCAGCTATATTTTTTTAATTGCTTCCTCTTTAGTGTTTGCCTGTATTCTTCCATTACCTGACCATGGGTATCCATCTGTCTGTTTTGGGCAAAGAGCGGCGCTAAATTTCAACAAGAGAAAACAAATTTTTTAACAAATTCTTCAGTTTGTTTTCCTCATTTGCCTAAACTTTTTGCGGTGCCTGCTTTGTATCCCAGCTACTTTTGCAATTCTAATATGCCTCTATTTCTAAACCTAGCTTCTCCTTCCTGGTGCCCTGGGCTAGGGGCTTGGAGCATTTCTCTCTGGCCTCCCCCAGCAGAACAGCCTGTAACAGTGGGATTTCATTCCCGTCCTCCCAGGTTGGGACCACAAGCCTACGCATGGCGGTGCACGCTCTCCTAGCTCAGTCTCCAGCTTGATTTGTGATAGTTTCCCAATAATGGGAAGAGATTATGAAATAAAAGAAAGGCACACAGATGGAGAAAGATATCTCAGGGCTGCCAGGGCAGCTGTTTGAGATCTCTGAATCAGATGGAGACAGAACTCCACCACCCTCAGCTTCCCCACCCTCAACCAGGACATCTCCCATGTGCAAAGCAAAACCAGCCCCACCCCAGCCATGCCATTTTAGCTAATGGCCTAGTTAATAAATGGCAAATTCCAGGGGTAATCCTGTCAAAGCCTTCCTGACATCTTCAATTGATAACATTAACCACAAAGTGCTCCCCTGCTCATCTGATTAATACTAGAAGAATTCTACTTGATTAGATTATTGCTGAGGGGAAATGTAGGAAAGATAAATATTCCAGGGAAAAATGAGGCTTTAGACAAGGGGGAAGTCCAGTGTCCGTGGTTTGTAAAGCTTTTCACCTTGTAGGGAGGGAGAGGTTTGTGATTATCTTCTGCTGCCCAACAACGCTTGCAAGGGATGCATGTCCCAGCCCTGCTTTGCTCATTCATACCATGTTAATGAGAGCAGTGTAAGCCAGGCAAGTGCCTACATCTTTGAAGGGTTGCACGCTTCAAATGTAAAGGCATAATGGCAGAGACCCACATAATTGTTCCCTTGAAAAGTCTGGCAAGGCCAAATCAGTGCAATTTTTGGGCTCTTGGCACACAGCTGAGAGTGGAGAGAGGAGCAGAGGGGTTTTTTCTATCTTATCCCTAGCATACTTCTTCCCTGGAAAACCTGGGATAATAGGAGGAGGTAAGAAATACAGCAGTTTGGGAAAGATACTGGGCTGCTACCCTCTTACCCTTTCCCACCCTTTCTAGAACTGTGGTTCCTAGTTATCTTCTGCTGAGATGTCAGCTAGTCACACTTTTCAAACTGCCTGTAGATTCAGACAGGCATCACAAGATTCCTCACACGTGGGCTTTTCTATCATCCTGCAGGCTTCTAGAAATGGTAGGGGGAGGGGTTGTCTTTTTAAATGGATGTCAAGACTGAGATACAGAAAATGAGTAGAGCAATTCTACATCCCTCTTTTCTGATGCTGCCTTTGATTGCTCTGCTATCAAAGCTCTTGCTTCTTCCTTACTGGGAAGGTTTGGTCATGCAGACATGATCAGAACAGGAGCAAATACTTGGACATACCTGAGTCGTTGTTTGCTGTGTGTTTCCCTGGCAGCTCTCTAAAACTGTAATCTGCTTGCCTGACCAGAGCAGGGAAAAAGACATGGGGAGGAGATAAAAGACAAAAAGGTTTTTGGAGTTGGATATGATTAGCTGATGTGTATATATAGTTGATGGGAGGAATAAAGAGGACAGAGACAGACTCGTAGTGATTTCTACTGTGAGGGTGTTTGAACATAGGAACTGGTTGCCAGAGAGGCTGTGGAGTCTCCATCCTCAGAGATAATCCAAAATCCAACTGGACTGTTCTCAACACGCTGTAGGCAGAACCTGTCGTGAGCCAGGGAGTGGACTAGATGATCTCCAGAGCAGCCTCCAATCTCAGCAATTCTGTGGTCCTGTAAGCACACTTGCAAAATATATATTAGAGGATAGGTGGGATAAGCTGACTTGGGAGGTGAAACTAGCTTTGGAAGTTCTCACAGGTCCTGGAAATACCATAGTTGAAAGCAGCTTTCCATATTTCGGGGTTTTTTTCCAGGCCATGTGAAACATAGCCTGCAGACTAATTGATAATCTCAACTGGCGAAAAGGGTGAACTGTAGTACTGCAGCAAAGTCTCTGGAGAGAAGAAATTTTTAAGCTGCCTCAGTTATTTCAGACAATTTTGCATGTAGCTACATTTGAGCCCCTGCCCCAAAGTATGGGGCTGTGCCATTCTCTCTTACACAGCAAGATTGGCACTTGCCTGAAGGTAAGAGAAGAGCGTCTGGGAGAAGGGGAGAACTGAGAGAGCCCGAGGCTCTTAAACAAGAAGAATGGAGGAGAAATGTGATAACATCATGGAGTAGTAAAGGGCTGGAGAGACAATACAGATAATATGAGGAGAATGGGTGTAATTTGTTCTCCATGTCCAGGGCATATAGGACAAAATTTCAAGGCTTTTACTTACAGCAACGCTTTCAGAAAAAAAAAAAAAACAACCCTTTATAGCAGTAAATCTAATGAAGCCCAGGAATAAAGTGCAAAGATGGCTGTGGGGTCTATGAAGGAAATATTTAAAACACAGTATAAAAATTTCAGTCAAGGATGGCAGACTGAGCTGACCTGCCTTGGGGCAAGCAGATGGATAGACTAGAAAGTCTCTTTCTGTCCTCACCTTCTGTGACTCCCTAAACAGTAGGAGTTCATATGTAGCAGAGAGCTTGCCTGCAGGAAGAGGTTCCTCTTAATGTCCCCACTCTAGTTTCTAACTCTGAAAAAAGCAAGAGAAATTGATTTTACCTTGTGGTTTTCTTACCCTTGAACTGGCTCAGAAGGTATAAGATGCAGAATCTTTTGTGGCTTTTTACATCTGATGATGTCACCAAGTTCAGAGTCAGTCTTGGGTCCAGCCCCACCCTTTGTAGGGAAGCTTAATACCAGAATTGGCCTTTTTGTTGTTATTCTATTCGTGGTTGTTCTTCCCCTTGTCAATAGCCTGTCTGGAAGACCAGTGGCCTGCAATCATATAACTTGCTGCCAACATCAACATGTGTAAAAATGTCATTGCACTCTACAGTGGCTCCTAATGTGGAGCAATTCCTTAGGAGAAGGGGTATGGTGGAAAGGCAAGCATTCTCCCTGGAGTGAGAGACAACCACTGCTTCCTAACTGATCTTGTGGAAGGAGGGGAAATAAGCTGATAAAAACAATAAAAGGTCATCATGCAGAATAATTTCGGTATCAATTCCTGTACAAGAAACCTTTGTAATCCAGCAAAAGACTTTAAATCCTGATTTGACACATCCATAGGGAATTCCCCACCAAATATGTCTTATTCCCTTCCTCCTTGTGCTCTCCCACACCCTGTCCCAGACCACAGATAACATTTTTAGGCATGCTGTGCGTAAGCAAGAGGGAATAGATCCCACTGGTAAAGCAGGCAGTTGGGGAGATGAAGTTTCTTACTTTAAAACATCTTCTGCAGAACCTTTCTGCCTTCAAAATCAGCTTTGGGAATTCACTAGCAGCTGAGCAGGGATTTTTAGGCTTTTGCTGGGTTCTAAGCTGTGAAACCAAAATCCCTGAGGAAAAGAAGTTTCCAAGTCTCCTGCAGCCTCCAGGTCATAGCACCTTTTCATTTGCTCCTTCAGAGGAAGGCATTTGCCTCAGCAGCCTCCTGCTTTCTGCAGCCTGTGCATTAAAGGTACCTTCTCAAGTGTGGGTGAGCCTCACACTGCCCTGGAGAGCCAAACCCTGTAACGGGCTGAGAGCAGACTCTCTGCTCCTAGCATTCCTTTATATTCCAGCCCATAGCCATTCCCTTTCTGAGAAACCTAACCACTCTGTGTCCTTTGTTCCCTCCCTCTCAGCTCCCTGAACACATCTACTGCCATGAGATGTCTCAGCCAAGGATTTGGAGCCAAGATGTGAAGGAAATGCTTTAACCAGATGTGTGCCCATGCCTGTGACACTGAGCTTTCAGATGCTGGTATTTAAAAAGATTGCCAGCACCCCTGCCTCCCAGCAGCAAGGTGAGTAATAGGTGGGACAGCAGCTTATCCAGAAAAACACTTCTTTTTCAAATGGAAGCAGAGGAGGTTATAATTCGACTGCAAAAATTTGTTCCAGGCTGAAAACTTGGCAAACAAAAGCTTAGCTTAGGAGTGATTTAAAAGGAAACAACAAACAAAAAAGCATACAATAAATCAGGACAGTCATTTTGGGTGGAGATGAGGGTCCAGAGCTTAAAGATCATTCTTTAGTGGGGGAGGAGGAGGAACAGCTCAAGACAGAGTTGCATTTGTCTCTCAGCCCTACTGTAACTAAACCGTTCAAAGCTGGAGAATAAACTTAATACAAGTCCAGCCCCTAACCCTTTTGTCAGAGGAAAGCAAGGCCCCCTGTACTCTTTAAGGCAGAGTGGATACAGATATGATGGCATTAGCTGAATTCTTCCTATTGCCACTTTCTACATATGGATTTCCCTGTCCCTTGAATTGTAAAAGCACATGAAGTCCTTAACATCAGTTTGCACAAGAGGCAAAGAGGGGCAACCCTTGCTTTCAGCATTATGACTCTTCTCAGGCCCTCCTTCACTCTGTGCTGTAGCACACCTGCTGCTCAGCATCTGTGCCCTGCTTTTGCCTTCAGCATTGCACAAAGCTGGAGACCTGAATGAGAGGATGACTGCCCCTTGCAGCTCTTACATGGGGCTTGTTCACAGTCCCAGGCTGACAAAGCTTAGGAAGAGGGGCTAGCTGCATAGCAGCAGAGACCGGGATGCCTCCAGGGGGAAGGCTTTTTCAGACCATTATCTAATGTGCATAGCAAACATGGTTGGCAGCACACTGGGCACAGGGTGCCTTGAGAGGTAAAGACAAGGCCCAGCCAATTCCCCTGCCTTTTGTCATCTCCAGACCCCTGGGCCCCTCCAGCCTGCAAGCCCAGGCATAATTGCATTGCAGACTCCCTTTGTAGTGCTGTGACAAGGAGATTTTCCTGATGGCCTGGAGCCTCCACGCATCATGTTAGAAAAGTGTAATGGCATTTTAGACAAACTCCTCAACTTACAGAAAAGCACTTCACAGTAGAGTGGGTTAAACACTGGAACAGGTATGCCAGCAAGTGTATGAAAGCTCCATCTTTGCAGATTTCCAGAACTCAACTGGATAAGGACTAGAGGTACCTGACATAGCTTTGCTAACTCTCCTTATTGCTATGCACACTTCTAAAATAGCCATCCTCTTGGCTGCTGCCTGATGGAGTGCTTTGGTTGTAGCAAGTACCAAAGAACAATAGGCTCCCTCCCACTTCATGGTTTCACTACCATGTTTGATTCCGACAGCTTAAAGTGATAGAGGCAGTCATGGTTTAGATGGGCTGCTACTTAATTTTGCTCAAAAAAGGCCTTCTTTGAAGGGTAGTACAATTCAAACCTTTGGTTTTGTAACAGGCTTCATAGTTTGCTCACAGATATTTTTGTATGAGTTCACAGATCCTCCTTCAAGCACCTCAAGGCTGTCTGAAGAACTTAGTGCTCTCCAGCAGCTGACAGTGCCTTGCTTTGCTTCATGTAAAACAAATGCACTTTTAATTCTGTCCAGGCTTAATGAGGCAGGGAGAACCGGCCACTACAGAAACTTTTAGAAATAGGTCTATTTGTTCAGAAGGCTTGGAGAAACTTTGTGCTTTGCTTTTTACTTCTTGCAGTATTAAGAGATCTCTTACCTTTACTGCTATACTGTATGATTTGAGATCAGGTTGTCAAAGCATCAGCTTTCTAAATATCTCAGTAGAATCAACTCACTGAGATGTCGGGAAGGCTGTTCAAGATGCTGATGCTTTCATGTATTGCCATTTCTAGGGAAGACTGAGGCCATAGAGCATGGAATCCAGCCCTTCTTCTAGATACCCAAGGGCAGTAAAAACATCTACAGACTGATCTTCTACAGCTGCTCTGGAGCACTGGAACTTCTGGTTGTATATGTTTTCAGGGCACAAGGCACCTCTCAGGAAAGCTGCTTTTCAAAAGGTATGTCCTCTTTTGTTTAGACTAGAAAAACTGAAAAGGGGGAAAAAAGAAAAACATTTAGCTTAGGCATCAAAACAAAGCAAGTCTTTCTTTTCCCTAAGCTTCTTTAATTGTGCTTCATGGAAAAGAACATGATACTGTAAAAATTAATGGGGATGAAGGTGAAGACAAGGTACTGGCATTGGAGATAAGGTTAAATCAGAGCTCATCAGAAAGAATATGGCAGTGGAAGAAGTTTAACAAGTTCATTTTATATGCCACTGTGTCATGCTTCCCTTTGTTGCTCAAGAATGTTGCTTCACTGGTTCCTAGGGGTGGGAAAGGGCCATGCTTACTGGGATGATGTGACGCACAGACTGCATGAGCTACTACTGGGCTACCTTTTTATCTGGAAATGGTTGTTTTACTTGTATTGCTGTTTTGCTATGGACCAGTAATGGGTCTGAGCTTTGAAGTCAGAGGTCTTCTGTAGTATGCCAGCTTGTGGAACAGTACTGTGAAGGGCAACAGTGCAATGAGAGCAGGTGGGCACTGCAGCTGAGTCAAGTCAGTATGACTCTGTAGAAAGCATTCATGGTGGTCAGGAGGTTTGAAAGGTCCCCATCTTGTAAGGAGCTCAGAAGTGTAAACTAAATGCTTTTTAAAATAATGGAAATCCCTCTAACCTTTGCTTTCAAAAGGGGGAGGCAGGACAAGAAGCTCACAGACTGTATTGTGTGTACACTTATATAGCAAAGGACAGGAAAAACCTCACATCCCTTGTCAGGAGGGGAGAATTCACTGTGAGTTTGTGACAAGCCCTGGCAGATACACACCTCCCCATTGCGAGCAAGGCCGTGCAGCCAGGCTAGGGCAGAGCTTACACCAAGGGCTGGCATCTCTCCTTCCTGCCAGTGTTTGTACACATCCCAAACTGCTTCTGCATAGTCTGGTGTGAGTCCTGAGACTAGAAGAGCCAGCTGGTAGGTCTTCAGTGCATTGCTAGAGATCTTTAAGCCTGCTTGCTTTCCTTCCCCTCCTCCAGTTCTCAATGCACCTCCAGTCCTGGGACAAAGACTCCCACTGAAAAGCAAAAAAGTAGGCAGCAAGGATTCAATTCCATGATTTTTGAATCCTTCCTCTTATGGCACTAAGACCTTTGTGTGGACACTCTTAAACCAGTTAGAGTGGCCAGGAACTGATTAGTGTAAATTTATAAAAGAAATGGAGGCATAACTCTGCTTCCCTTCTCTTTTTCTGTGTTTCCTCTACCTAGAGGCACAGAGTACACAGCTGGTTGTTAGCTCAACCCTACATGGAAAAAAAATTTTAAAAAGAAAAAGTGATCAGCCTCCTCCATCATTTGTTCTGCCCTTGGTGATCACAAAGCCTGTTCTGAAGCACCTCTGTGTGATCTCCAAGTAAGTCCATTGTAACTTTCCCTTCTACCCCTTCCAGCATGAAAGACATTTTATAGGCCTTTGCTCTACAGGACATGTGACATACTCCACATGTGAAGGACTCAGGAAAGGCAAGGTAGAACTCCTGTAACAGATGTAACTCAGATGTTTTTACACACATATTACTTTTAGTTAATATAAATGGTGTTAACATTAATGCCTTAACCCTTGAGGAAGCTAGCTAATTTCCAGATCGATATGGCCAGGGAGCTGGCTAATTTCCAGTGTTTTGGGGAGAGAGCCAAGAAGTGCAGTGCCAGGGTTTCTGGCTGCTGATGCTCCTGAGTGGACCACATCCAGGTCTGCACTTCATCCTGGGTTTCCAGCCACTGTCTGCTTACCCCACCACCCTCTGTGTGTGTTGTGGGCGAAAGTGTCTTTAACAGCAGGGCTACCATTACCAAGCTGCAGCTGCGTGTTGTGATACTGTCATCCAAAATGCCTCTAAGGGGACAAACTGGCAGCTTATTAGCCAAGCTGTACAAGGCTGGCAGCTTACAAACAACAGCCACCATGGTCTAGGAGTTTAGTGTAAGATGTAGCAAAACAGTGACACCATCACCCATACACCCGGTGTTGTTACTGAAATATGGGTCTAACCAGGAAACGGCAGTGGCAAGCAGGCAGGAGAGGAAAAGGGAGGGGGGATTTCAAACACCCCACACACCACAGAGAAAGAAAACCTTGCATTCGTGCTTACGTCAGTAGCCTGTCTGTGTGCTGACCCCAGGCTCACCTGAGCCTTGGCAAAGCTCCCCTTTGTTCTGTGTTGGCATTCAGAATCCAGTTATCCACCACTTTGTGACCCATTCCACCCAGACAGCCTGCCCATGATTGCTTCATAAAGTAAGACCAGGAATCAAAAACAGGGCCTGTTTCCTGAGCAGTGATGGAAAACAGCTGTGCTGGAAAAAAGGAGGGGTTTTCTGGCTGAGCAGTGGAAAATACCAATCAAGGCCTGGTTGTGCAATCTTCTCTGGCTGGCCTTTGGCCGCTGTTGTGGCAAGGGGACCAGCTGGACTTGGCAGGAGGCTGCTGCCCACTGATGGGGGTAGCAAGAGCCTCTGGTGACAAGGCTAGAAACCCAGAGCTTAGTTCTGCACGTTTTACAGATGCTTGGGAGGTTGAGAACTGGTGATGCTGCCCTTGCCACTGTCCTGCAGTCAGATTTGTCTGGCCAGTCCCAGATGGTGTTTGAATGGCCAGGCCTGTTAGTGCAAAGGCACAGAGCTCTGTAGGGCTACAGAGAAGCAGCATCTACCCAGGTGTGAAGCTCAGTTCTGCCTAGTGCTCATAAAGTGCTCCCTGTGCAGCCAGAGCTAGGGGATGTGGTTATGTTGTCTGGCCAGGTTCCCGCATCTGAATCCCCAGTGCCTGACTGGGGACTGTGAAGGGAGACTGACCAAAAGATCTTAGGGCTAGAATCTGCTGTGCCCCTGCTGTCCTCTGAAATTGAAGGAAAGCTATGTCCTGATTTACTAGCCTAAAATGCTGCTTGCTTCAAGCGTGGCTTCTGGAAGAGTTCTTGATTTTTATCAAATTCAAAATCTCTAATGAAAAGTAAAGGAACCAGGTGAGTCTGGATCCAGAGACAAGGGGTGCAGGATTCTGTCTTCTTTTTTAAAATCTAATTATTGTGTACAAGGAGAGAATGGGCAAGAACAGAGAGGGAGGATTAGGCCTTTGCTTCAGAGGCAAATTATCAAAAAAAATTACCCTCTTCTGCTGAGAGAGCACATCTCCTCTCCTCACTAAAAAGTAAGGGGCAAAATGGGGAGAAGGCAGAAGCAAAGGAACTAGGCAGGACCATGAATCACCTCCTGGGCTGATACATGCCAGCTACATTGGCCTCTCTTCTTAGCACCTGGAACAGCAGAAGACAGTATGATGAATGTTCTTTACTCTGCAGTGTTGGAGCTATGGATGCACTGTAACTGCAGGGAGATCATGCTTTCCTACAACTGGCTCAGCTACTGAGCTGAAACAGATGGATCCAAACCTTGCTCTGCATCAGCTTCCAACAGTTTTCATCACTAAGACAGCACAACTGCAGGGCAAAAAAGCAAACCCAAAACTGATCACTGCTACAGAGCCATGAAGGGAAGGAAGGAAGTTGTGATATGGTGACCTGTAGCAGGGAGGAAACTGCAGAATCTAGGCCAGAGGAGCCAGAGGAGGTGCAGAGGGAAGTAATTTTGGTCCAAATAGCAAACTTTGGAGTATTTATGGTTCTGAGTTGGGAGCTGAATATTATAAACACACCCTGTGGAAGGGGTGAGAGACTTAAGGCTCTGCTGAGAGCAGCCAACCTCCCCTGTGGGAGATCCAGTTTGATTCTTGAGGTGCAGCTTAGGGGCGCTGCGAGAGCTGCCTCCTGCAGCACAAGAAAAGAACAAGAAAAAGAACAATGTCTTTTCCTATGGCATGTGCACCTGCTTTAGCTATCACTGGTTCGGCTATTACTGGTTTATTACTGATCACACTAAACTTGGTTCACAGCAGGCTTTGCACAAGTGCACACAAAATCAATTTGGTGAAACCTGGACAACTCTGTAAGGCATCCAGAAAAAAAAAAACCACCTCAGATATATACACAAAACTGCTTCAGCAGTCTTAGGCCTTTTGAAAACTTTAGCATTACTTGCAGATGAAATCTCTAGTGATTCCGTTTATCTTCAATACAAAACAGGATGAAGGCATATTTTAGAAATAATTTGCAAAGTGAGATGCTAGTCTTTCGGCCTTCACTGACTTGAATTTTTTTCTTTATTAAAAAATTGTCCTTCCTTTTTAACTTCTTAATGTGGTATCAGTCATGATGATTCCTATGAAACAAACATTCTCCATCTGTATCTACTCAGCAGAATCCAAAGGGACCTCAACAGTGGCTGAAACAAAATTTCCTTTAAAAAAATTGTTCCCAGGGAAAAGTTCCAATTTTGATGAATTATTTCCTGCAAGAAAGCAAAAAGCAAACCTGTCATTCACAGGTTTGATCCAATGTCTGCTCTGCAAGAGGGAGAAGGGTAGTGGAGAGGAAGCAAGCAAGTGTGGGTTTGGGAGAAAAGAAATCCTACCAATAAATGGGGGTAATGAAAACAGAGGGAAGAGAGTACAAATTCCCAGGCATTCCAGACATATCTGGTATCCTTTACATCCTGCACTCTGCATTTCAGTTGTACATATTTCTGTGTTCCACTGCAGAGGCAGCTGCATTTCAGTTGGGAGTTACTGTATGAAGAGTTCTGTATAGTTGTTACAGGATCTTATGAGATGAAAAGGATCTGACCATGGCAAAGAAAGTAAAATAGAACATGCAATCTTTCAACTATGCTAGAAACCACTTATGCCACAGAGAAATGGGTGCCAGGAAGAAATGAGAAATAAAAGGGAAAAACCAGGAAAAGTCACTGGTAGCTGGGAAAAGAGTGCAGGCTCATTCCCACATCCGAGATGCTGAAAAACAGCCTCTGGTTTTCTGTAACTCTTCATCTGTTTTTCTGTTCATTTTTGTCCTTCTCTTTAACCTTGCTGGGTAAAACACATCTCCAAGGACAAATAAAAATGATTTTGTTGCCAGTGCTGCTGACTTTGCAACCTGTCAGAAAACTGACTAAACTTGAAGGTCCTTCAGTTGGTCACTTTAAAATATAGTCAGCATTGTGTTTAAAGAAAAAAAATGAGCTATATGAATCCAACACCAGGGTTACTCTGCTGCATATTACAGCATTTTACTGGGCTCTGGGAGAAATGGCACAACTGAGGTGATGAGTAGTGTTACAAAGGCAGTGCTGCAAAATATTAGGCTTGGCTCTTGCAGTGTAGTGAAGATGTTCTATTTATTTCAGTTAAATAGGTATTTTATTAAAGAATTCTTAGATCCAAAAAATTGGCCTGGCAACCAGAAGAAATACCATTTAGAACTCAGGCTCAGGAAATGTGAATCGATTTTGCTAGGGTTACATTTAACCTACTCAAGGAAAAAGGACTGATTTGTAACACTGGAGGGGTTGTGATCTGCAGTGGGTGCTTTTGTCATCAATTACATTCATCTCCCCTGGAAGCATTTACTCCTCTTATCTGTACCATAGGTGGGTGGAGAACTATAATTTCTTTTAGGAAACTTTTCTGCCTCAGCTTCCTTGCTGCTCCTCATAGTTACACTTAGAGCCCAAATAGTCTGGAGGGATTTATGGACTGGCAGGTCCACTGACCATCTACTGGCTCTGGCAAATGCTGCTTTCAGACTGCGGTTAGGACAAAACGGGGATAACTTTTCAAAATCAGCCTCGTCTTGCTCAGGGTCACAACAAAAAAAGTGATATTATGATTGGTCCATTATCCATTGTCTGCACTGTTTCTGTGTGCCTGCCTGGCCCATACAATTCATCCTTTCTTATATTCTAAGAAGTGTCAGATTTTGGCTTATGACTCAAGTGTAAAGGTGCATAAAATGAGAGGTTGAGTGCCTTTTTTAGGCTGTCTATGTGGGGGGATTCTCTTTGTGAAGTAGCTGGTTCAGATCCCTGGGCAAGAATAAATGAAGAGAAAACACAGAGGGAGTCAGCGATAGGAACAAGGTGAACTTTAGAGCAAGAGATGTAATTTTTCAATCAAGCTTTTAATGAAAAGATCATAAAATAACAGTTTTTCATCACTGTACATTAAGACTGCAAATTTCTGAATGCTGAGATCATATTATAATTTCTGTATCTTTTTATATGACACTTGAGTTGAAGCCACAACTATTGTGGCTCTGACCTGAATTCAAGCTCTTGAAGGAAATGAACAGAACATTGCAGCAGGAATGTCGGCCTTTCCCTTGACTTCCCCTCCTTTCCCCTCCCCAGGAAACATCCAGGGCTTCCAGACTGACTGATAGTTAAGGCTTAAAATGAAAAAAACCAACCAACCAACCAAACAAAAACCAAAACCAAAAGGGATGATGCAACATCCCTTTTTCAGTTGTATCTAAAATATTAAATAAAATGGGGAAAAATATCCAGCCAGCCAGAACAAGATCCTCTCCTCACAGAAAAGTTATCCCCAGCCAGTCAAAAGTCCTGTGGAAGGTCAGAGGAACAGCTGTGCTGGGAGTGCTTCGATTGGTAACTTGTGACAGAGGAAGTTTAAACCAGTCCCACTCCTCAGGGAAAGCAGCACTATTAAGTGGATCCCGAACTGCCAGCAAATGCCACATCAAGTGTGGGTTCAGACCTGCCCCACCACATGCCACAGAGGCTGCTCTCTTCCAAAACTACTGATCCTCTGATTCCTGTGTTCAACACTGGCCTTCAAAATGCTTAGGAAAATTTGGGAAGGAAGGAAAGATGAGTGGTGGCAACAGGAGACAATGGAACAAAAATGCATTTCTATCTCTAAACTTATGTTTCAGGATCTTTGAGTTGTTAGTTAAAACAAGGAAAGCAGAAGAAACAGCAGTTTTGATGTGGTAGAAAGATGAACCAGGGCTGAAACAAAGGAGTCTTCCTGACTTGGAGGACCAGCTAGGAACCTTACAGCAGAGCTGGAACTGCCTCACAATGGTTTCCAAATCTTTTCCTTTTGCAAGGAAAGCAGCAAATTTAGTGAGTCTAACAGGAAATAATCAAAAGTGAAATTTCTTACCCTATTCTGAAAAAATGCAAAATACAAGAGTGGAAAAGGGCTGAGAAACAGCATTTCCTTTTGCCTGCTTGTCTCCTGCACTAAAATCAGGACCATGAAGTACCATGGGACTTAAAACACTGCAAAAGGTTACTTTCAGCTGTTGAAAGCAACCCCTAAATTTTCTTTTTTAAGAATAGGGCCAGTTCTGGAGTGCAAGAATAAGCTTATAAAAAAAAAGGATTTTACAGTAGTTGGAGAGACTTTACCAAGGTTGAGCAAGTAATTATTTGAACAAAAACTAAGAAAAAAATGCCAAAAGTCTCTTTAATTATTCCAGAATTACAGCTCTGGGTTCATTTAGATTTTAAACTCTTGCTTAAACAAATGTTTATCCAAACGTGCCATCTCAATGATGAGCATTTCTGCTGTCTGGGGACAGCTCCATGTTTGCTACCTAGAGCCTCTTAAACCCACTTAAAACGTAGGCAGGTTTTGTCTTTTTTTATTTGCTTTTCCCTTAACTCCAGCACTGCTCATTGGAAAGGTTTCAGAATTTGACAAATATCCAGAAATCAGTGAACATCCTTTCTTCATGCTAATTTGAAAGGCTATAGTGGGTGCTGACTCCACCAATACTGGAACAAGAGGCTTTGTAAAGCACAGCTTTTCCCAGGGGGCTCAAACCCCCTTGTGCTGTGGTGAACCTGATGCTTCAGTACCATTTGCAAGGCCCACCATGAGATGGCACAGAGGCTGTGGGGTTTGGCACGGAGCTTCCTCTGCCCATCCTAGGCCTCCGCTCCTCACTTTTGAGATCCTTATTGCTATCACAGTAAACAGTAAGTGAGGGATGAGGGGGGACTTTAAAAAGAAGCTACATCCTGTCCTTCAGGCAGGACAACAGACTTAAGTCATAAGCTGCAATCAGAAGCACACAGCTATTCCTCAAGTGACGTTTACCTTCTCTGAATTTTGCCAGCAGTCACCTCAGATTTATTTTTTTTTCACTAAGTGCACTGGATGTTTCTCTGGTCAAGACCCATATTCCTGCTTTTCAGAACTGAAGCAACATGGTAAAATACTGCTAACCCAGACTTTGAACCTGCACTGCTTGAAAACAATGCTTTCCACACACAAGAGAGAGAGGAAAACAAAAACAAAAACCAAAACAGGAATCTTAAAAGAGTGACACTGTAAATTGAAACATTTAAATACAGCAAAACATAAATTCCTCTTCTATGCAAAGCTACAAAAGTCCAGTCTTTGTACTGTCTTCACAGGTTATGGTTTATGGCTATGCTGAGTCTCTGAGATTCTTTTTTTCTTTTTTCTTTTTTTTAATATATTTTTTTCATTTTTTTGAAATCCTGTAGAGAAGACCCTGCGGACACATCTTTGTGTTTGCAACTTTCTGAATTACATTGCAAAACTGTGCATACAGAATCTGAGAAATAAATACATTCATTACTGCACATACATATTGATACAAAAAAAACACTGTCAAATAGTGTTTGCACCATCTTTGTTAGATATTAAGACCAGGCAAAATTAATATTTCATTTTCCATCAGCCCCCCACCCTCAAATGTTTGAGGTGGCTTTGGTGTAGAAGGTAAAAGCTACAAACGGTCAAGACTAATGATGGGGAGCTTTCTTAAACCTTTTTATTTTTGGCTTCGGTGGTATTTTAGCAAACCATCCTCATTGGTCACCTTTATAAGCTGTTCTACCATGCAGATCAGCTTAGGTTTCCACTGAGACAGCTTCAGGAGTTTTGGTTGGGCTCTTTGTGCTGGACTGTAAGGTGTGTAGTGAATCAATCCAGCAGTTTCACTGGGAGGCTCCGAGGGCCCGGGGAGCGCAGCTCCCACAGGATGAGGCCGCTCGGTGCCCCTGGCAGGGCTGGCAGCGGGCTGTGCTCTGCTGCAGCCGCAAAGCCTCACAGAAGCTGCATGTCAAGAGCTCTTTGGTGTCTTCTGTGATCTTTGTAGCTCCTGCTAACACCCCCAAGTGTACAGAGCTGGGCCTTTGGGGTTTTTTTTGCCAGGAATTTGTTTTTGGAAGTTTTGCAGTAAAGGACTGGAAAACAGCCCAGCTCCCCATGGCAAAAGTTAAGGAGATGTGCTGGCTACAGCAACTCTCAACATCTAACGTCCTTTTTTATCTCTAGAGCTTCTTGCATCTCCCTTTGCCCTCTTGGTTCCCTCAGACTCCTCTGAGGAAGAGGTAGGCTGGAATGCCTCTACAATAAATAGTGCCTGGGTCTCACTCCCAGCAACATCTCTCATGGATTGAAAAAAAAAACAACTACATGCCATATTTCTAATTGCCCACCCTCCCCGAGCAGTGCTGGAATGCAGGCTGGGACACAGTTCCTCCCTCCCAAGCTGAGGAAAACTGCATAGCCTTCAGAGACAAACCAATGGAAAAAGTAAAGATTAATTTTGACTGGCCCCTAGATCTGTTGAGGTCTGAAACTGTAAAAGTTTATGTAAACAATGAGATAAATATATTAGTACTTTTCTGAGCCAAGTGAGGTTCCATACTCATTCAAATGTGCTTTGGTTTAAAAAATAGTTTTGTGAATTTGGGTATGAGCTTCTTTATTCTTTTATACAACTTTTGCTATTTTATCTTTTTTTTTCCTGTTNTTTGCTTTCTCATTAAAATACAGAAAAATGCTGATACAATACTATGTCATACAAATGCAGTTGAGTGTTTAGGCCCCAAGCAGGCCTGAAACAGTCCCTGAAGTTTTGAGTATTATTAGTTATTCATTATTACTGTCACAATTTGGAAAATGTTGTTTATACTCAGTCTATGGAACACAACTTTACATAGCTATTTGAAAAAAAGAACGTCATTTCCTTTTGTACAATACTCTTGCTCTACACAGACTTTATGTCGTACTGTTTAAGTGCTGGGGAGGGGATTAAAAAAAAAAAAAAAAAGATGCTCCAAAAAATAGTTTAAAAATAGCATTGGGTCCTGAAAGTTCAACATAGTTCTCAAGGCTTAAGAAACAAATGACGAGGGGGCCTGGGGCAGGGGGAGAAGCTACATCACCCACACACATGTGAAAATGGAATAAGGGAATGGGGCAGGGGTTTGTCTGCTGAGGAGTTCCGTGCGCTGCTGCCTCGGGCCTTGGGCTGCTCCGCGGCTCACCTGCCTCGGACCCAGCGAGAGCCGCTGGCCCAAGGTGGCTTCTGGCGGCTCTGTCCGCCATCCCCAGCGCCACCAGGGGCAGAGGGATGGGGCAGAGCCGCATCCAAATCCCGCGGCACGGACAGGGCCCATCCCGCCCGGATCCCTCGCTAAGGGGGCTAAACCCTGCTTTGGAAGTGGGTCCTTGGCCGGGCGGCTCCAAGGGGAGCCGGAGCGGGGTCAGCTCCGCCTTGGGTAGCTGCAGGGGAGGTAAAGGCGGGGTGAAAGCGCCGAGGAACTCATCTCGCACAGCTGTCCCTGGGCTCTGCTCACATTCGCTCTGAGAACAAGGTAGATGGCACGGCCTTCCCTGTCCTCCCCAAAGCCTATTTTGGGGACATTCTCAGGGGGGTTAACAAGGAATCAAGGAGAAAATTTTTCAATATATATTTAAAAATGTGGAAGTGCTAAAGACGCTAAAAACCCACTTGACCCCCGAAAAGGAACCAGCGCGTCTCAGCACAATTAGGCATAAGCAAAAGTCCATGCACCCCTCCCGCGCTCCAGGGCTCGCAGGCGTCCGGGAGCAAGCAGACAACGGCAATTGGAGAAGCACACGGGAGCGACTGCAGGGGCACGAGTGTTCCCTGTAACGTGACACCAGGCCAAGGCTCAGCGCCTTTGGGTTGTCTATTGCTTGGAGCCTAGATTCCAGTTTCCTCGGTTTATTCAATTGACCCAAAAACTTCTCATGGACTAGTCTACCTTTAAACAAAACAAAACAAAACAAAAAGGGAAAAAAAACCCCAATAGAAAATGAAGCTTATATTTCTTTGTTTTAGTCAAACATGCTCACTTTTTTTTTTTTTTCTTTTTTGGTCAAAACTTTAAAAATTGTTTTGTTGGTTTTTTTTTTTTAAAGACAAAACGTGAGGTTTGGTAAAACTTACGCATAGAGACTATACTGGTTTGAGTGAGAAAAAAACCCCAAAACAGCAAAAACCAACAAATGAAAAACTGCATGTGTAAACCTTAGTCATTTCAGAAGGGATGATTCTACTGGCTGTGAATTTTTACCACCACAGTCATGGGAGGCTTGAAATAAGCCATAGCTTTCCACAAGGTCACGCCAACAAAGTCAAGGGGGCCAAGAATCAGTGGGCAAAGTTCTCTGTCTTCTCTCCTAAACCAATAGCAGCTGTTGGCTGTGATGTCTTAGGCAGATGTTGCAAGAACATTTTGTTTCTTTTTCTTTTCATTTTTCTTTTTTTTTTTTTTGTGTGCGTGTGTTAAATTGTCTAAAAGGGAGGATATGAAACACTTTGGTTCGCTTTTTCCTCCTCTCCCCCACCTTATTGCACTCTGGATTCTAGTAAATTATAGGCTGCTATGCCCTTACCCTCTGTCCTGCCAGGTGTTTACAGACTGACCCAGATGTGCTGGGGGAGTGGAAGATGAGGGGGACATTTTCCGCTCCCCATAGTATCCAGACTCAATAAACAAAGCTGGAAAGGGCCCAAAAAGCTCAGAGAAATTTTCTGCTTTTATATAAAAGTGACTACAGACAGCCAAGAGACTGCGAATTGAGCCAGTCTGAGCAGCCAGCACAGCCTCTAGCTCAGTGTATTTTATGCTTTGTCTTTGGCCAAGCTTTGCTTTAACATTTCTCTAGTTGACTTTTGATGGAAGGACAGGGTGGTAAAAATCCCTTAACTTTAATTTAGCTTCTACTTTTATACATTTAATTACTTATAATAAAAGAAAAAAAATGCCTAATCTTTCACTAACCATCTTATTGTTCTCATGAATTCAAGAGGTAGCAAAGGTAACAAGTCTGTCCACACAGACTTGCTCTTTAGTGAGGGAGGAAAGCTAAAAACATACACACACACAAAAAANCAAACATTCACATAAACGTTACAATGGTTTTTTCCTTTAATAAAACAAGTACCTCTAAGCAAAGAATATTCATACGAAACTACTAGAAAAGTAAAGACGACCCCCTGCTCACTGAAAGAAATTCCCAGGGCATCCAGTCCCTGTTCAGTCATGGGTAAGGCAAAAGAGGTTTGCGTGTTTTATAGGAGAAGGTGGCACGTGGTTATGTGTGCCAAGGACAAAGATCAAAACCAAAATGGGGAGGGATGGTAAGGGAGGCTTTGCCATTTCTTTAAGTGAAGTACTGGGGCTGGTGCAGCCCTGGGAGCTGCTCCCCCCACCATCATCAGCCCAGGGGACGGGGGTGGGCTCCACCACTGCTGTGGCTTTCCCACAGTCTCTGGAGTGGCTGCCAACCCTGTGAGATGGTCCACAGACACAGCTTTTGCACTTGAGAATGCTGTTATTTCACAGCTACTTAGGCCACTGAAAAGGAGTACTTTGTTTTCTTTTTGGCAAGAAATACCCCTACTGAGTTTGGTTTTAGGAGAGAAGGTGAGTACAAGTGACAGGAACACAGAATGAGGCAGGGATGGGGAGTCAGCCGAAGCTGAAATTTCCCCAAGGTCCCCCTACCTGCTCCAGATAAGCAATATGGCAATGAAGTCGATGTGTGCAAAAAGAAGAGGCGTTTCTTGCCAGATCCTCAAAATTTGAAGGGAGACTGGGACTAAATGCATCAGCTTGGCTGTGGACCTTTCTTTTTTTAAAAAAAGGAAAAAAAAGGAACTTTTTTTTTTAAATGTTAAAGCTACATTTGTTTAGGCCTCTCATGACTGAACAGAGTATGGGGNGAAAGGTAAATCACTGTGGATGGGCTTGAAGCTCATTCTGGAGTCTTTGGCTTATGTGGGAGAGGTATGCATTCGCAGGTGGCTGATCAGATTGCGCTGCTGGGTGAATTTCCCACCACACAGTTGACATTCGTAAGGTTTTTCTCCTGAGTGGACACGCATATGCTCTGTTAGTCGGTACTGCCGGGTAAAGCGCATCCCACATTCCTCACAAGCAAAGGGCTTGAGCCCCAAGTGGCTGCGCATGTGCCGTGTCATGGTGCCCCGCTGTGTGAACATCTTGCCGCAGATGTTGCAAGGGAAGGGACGCGTCAGCCAGTGAGTCTTCTCATGCTGCCGCAGTGTGGCTGGATCCTTGTAGCTCTTCTCACACACTGAACACTTGAAGGGCCGGGACTCCGCAGCATAGGATTGATTGGGGTTGGACAAATCCTCAGCTTCATCCTTGCTGCCGTACGTGCCTTCCTCCTTGATGTAAAGGTCTTCCTCAGTGTGCGTTTCCACGTGGGCATTGAGCTGCTCAGAACTCGGGAAGCCTTTGCCACAGGGGATACAGACATACAGGTTGTCACCATAGGCCACTGGCTCAAACCCCTCCTGCCGGTAGACATAGTTGGCACTGGTATGGCCACCGCTCTCACTCTCACTCTGGCCACTGTCGTCACTGTTCTCCTTACCATTTTCTACCTCTTCCTTACATGGGTAGGGCAGGTCTGCCCCATAGGCCCCAGCCAGACTCCTCTCCACAGACTTGGACAAGGGCCCCAGCAGGATACCATTGGGCAGCCCTTCACCCTCGTCCCTATCTTTGCCCCCTTCCTTTTCGTCAAAGGCGTTGTCTTTCTTGATCCACTCCTTCTTGCGGGACGAGTGCCGGAGGCCCTTGCGCTGGCTGCTCTCTGTCAGTGCATGGTGGCACTCCTCACTCAGATCCATCTCCATGGGGTCGCTGCTGTCTGCCATGCTGTGGGGGGCTCCGACACCAGACTCGTCAAACGATGAGGCACTGTTGGCTGCAGGGGCTGAGGCAGACTGGGGAGAGCCATGCTGGCTTTCGCTGTGCTGTGTGTCATCGTGGGAGGCTGCAATAGGGAGCGAGGGGCTTTTTTTGGACAGGTCGAGGCCTAGCTCCTGGTCACCAGTGCTCCCATTTGCACTGCTGCTCCCACCACCGTTCTTGCTGGTTCCCCTGCTTAAGGAGTGACAGTTCTCTTGGTTGGAGCTGCTGATGAAGACCTCGTCATCAGAGAGCTTTCCCTTTGACAGGTCCTTTGAGTGCGAGCCCTTCAGCCCCTCATTTGACCCTGAATAGCGAGCTTGGATGACTGAAGCAGTGGAAAGCCTCTGACTCCTGGCAGATCTCCCAACACCAAGGCCACCAGCCTTGCCAGCAAAGGACTTGCCATTCCGCTTCAGCTTCCTTCTGCAGAGAGCTGCCAGGTCATGCAGTTGGAGGTAGCTTGCTGCAGTGAGGAGAGCATTAAAGTTCTGTTCACCAGGCTGGTCAGTCGTTAAGAGCTTACCAGTATAAATAAAGTCCAAGATCTGCCGGAACACGGTGGGGTTTACCATGTCGGTGTCTAAGTTTATCAGGTTGTCATGCAGGACAAGGGATTTGAAATACATGCTGCTGGCTGCCAGGATGTTCTTATGGGCACGAAACAGGGCATTTTCTACCACAATGATCACATCACAGAGGAAACCTTTGGCTCGTTGCTGGTTCAGCTGCAGTAGCAGTTGTTTGGCATGATTTGGCAGTTCCATCTCCACCTTCTCTTCCTCTCACCTTCACTTTACCACCTGCAAAACAGGAAGATGAGAGGTGTGAGTTTGCTGTTTCCACTAGAACAGATTACATTTAATAGCCTGGTTTAACACAGTGCAGTCTATGTAAGGCTTGACACTGACTAGGGACATCTGAGCACATTGAGCCCTGGAAGCTGTGATCCTGCTGGGAATACAGAGAGAAATATTTCTCTAAGTCTTGGGTCTTTCAAAAATCACATTTGTAATTGTATTTTTATAGAAGCAATCATCATTGGCTGGAATCCCTATTCAAAAGATACCAGCATGAAAATGGTTGTTAGGTACAGGAGAAAGCTGTTCTCTCCTGACACAGATTTGAAGGGATGATGAGAAGCGAGAAAAAGAGGAAGGCAAGAGAAGCGTCTACTTCACTGTCATTTGCATTTCTGAGCATGTAAAATAATTAGCATAAGCTGCAGCTTCCCTACTTTAATGTGTAGTTTGTTTCTCGGCTGTTACATGTTGAAATCTTGTAACATCCAGCTGCTCTGGGGTTGAGAAAATGACATGTAGCAACCAAATCCATTGAGATGGAATTACCCACACTGAGCTGTGAATGGGAAGTCTCCTTAAGAGTATGAAAAGCTGCTTTAAAAACCACTTCCCTGGCAATGTCCATATCCCTATCCATTGACATGTAGGGTTAGAATCAACCCTCAACTGGCTGAAATTCAGGATGCCAAGCTAGCTAAATGTCTCCACATGTCTTCATAATTCTGAAACATTTTCCTCAAGTTAATTTTGTTATCTTTAATTTTGAAAGAATTTTGTTTAAAATAATACAGTTAAGTAACATCTCTCAAGTCACAGTTTCTCTATCCTGAAATACTGTAAAGAGAGGGAAATTGTGGTTACTAGCATATAGTTCATGCCTTTCACAAACAGTAGGCATGATGTATTTTAGTTTAGATGTTTATACTGGCCTTCCCAGTAGTTTAGACTGAAGGAAACACCCAGTTTGAGACATGTCAGAACTAACTGCAGTTGCACCTTTGGTAGATATTACAATCCATAAACCCCAGAATTCAATCGGAGGCTGCATCTGGCAATCCAAGATAAATTTTCATTTATTTTTCCTTGTTGGTTTTTTTGTGTGTGTTTGTTTCTTTTATTGAAGGAGAAGCAAGCCATAAATACAGAGAAATGAAGAGCTTAAGTTTTCTCTTAAAATCATCATCAGTTAATTTTTTTATTGTTTGTGAGTCCCACTACCACACTGTCCCATCAGAGTTCAAATGATGAAGCATTAGACTGTACTATGTTCCCTCTGTGCCAAGTATAGGTATACAACAAAAAGAAATAAGGAGTGATGCTGTTAGCATGAAAAATTGCTTCCCTCAAACCTGATTCTTACTACCTAGTGATAAATGGAAAGATTTCATTTGGCAGAAAGGTGGTAAATTTACATCATCCATTTCTGCACAACAGAGAAGTTTTTGTTTATGAAAAAAAGCTACCATAAAGTAAACAAATGCAATATTTCCTCCAGCATTGTTGCTTTACTACCCTGGTACTTTTTCCAACAGATCTGCCAAGCACGTGCCTCCCTTCTTCCACAGGACATAGCCCTTCACTTGTTTTGCTGGTCAGCCTGGTACTTGCTTATGCTTTTGGTGGAATTTTTTGATGGCTCTTCAGTGCAGCAGCACCTAATTTAGCATCCACACGGACCCCTTTGGCTCATCCCCCCCGACTTACAGCTAAAAAGGCTGCTCTGCTTTTCTGTTTGATTTTGTTTCAGTGATGGATGACAACCCAAGAAGAAGACAGTGGATTCACTGCGGTGTCTTCACCGCGGTGTCTTTTTGTACACGGATGTTGTTTCCAGAGCTTGATGGCTTTAGAAAGGGTGGCAGCCAAAAGGATGAAGTACAGGCTTGCCAGGGTGCTAGTTCTATCTGTAGTGTTTCTGTAATAGAAACTCACCCTGCAGAATCAGAAAAATGTGACAGGACAGGGGCTACCTCCACTGAGCAGTGTTGAGCACTTTAAAACCAAGTTTTGATGTAATTAGTCACATCAGAGTTGCAGCACAGAGGCAGAGGTTCTAGCAGCTTGCTTCCAGAGTTAAGCAAGAGAAGAAGCAGCAACACAGAGGCACAAAATATCCACTTTTACCTAGCCAGGCCACTAAGAGCCCTTACTTATGGGTCACTGAGATACATCGATAGGGGAGGACAAAAGCATGGCTTGCAACTTAACAGCATCTCTCTATAGAAAGGCATCCTGCCCAAGATAGCAAGAAACAGCCTAGTGCTACAATTTCACTACAAACATAATGGTGCTTTTCCATGCATGTAACACACAAAATCCCTGGGATATGATTTTTAAGTTTTCCATAAAGGACAAATGTGGGAAAGGAAGGGAAACAGTACAGCCAATATTTTCTGCCTAAACAAAGTAGTACTACTAGTAGTAATAATAATAAGATGTTACTGAAGCAGAAGTGGGCTTATTTCCCATTGGTGGGACACTTTAAGCAGAGGTCCAGAAATTGCTGTATACAAGTTGTCTAAGCCTTAAGGCTTGCAACAGCTATTAATGCAGAATATTTTTAGCATTTTACTTTTTTCTTATATTTTTTTTTAATTCTGCCTTAAATGATATTGAAACCAGGTAATGAGCCTGCAGAGAAAGCCCTGAAAACAGAGTTAGAATTCTAATTCTGCTACTGACTTTCATGAGAAAGATAATGCTATTATTAAACTTCAGTATGTTCTGCAGCATCAAAACTAGCATAGTACAAGTTCTTTAAATTATCTCTATTTCTCAGATGTCAAATTTTACAGAACTGTTCATGTTCAGTAGGACATATGTATATGGTAGGCTATTACCTTCAGTAGATTTTAAAAGCAGTGGACATGTGCAGGCAGTGGAACTCCGCCTATCAAATTTGATTTTGTTAGCTGAAGTCTAATATGGATTTAACAACCCCCAAAAAATGAATGTAGTGAATCAAGGCAGCAAAACCTTCAACCAAGCTTAGAGCTCTGTGTTTAAAATGCTGTCAGAATTGCCCACCAAGGGCTTTGACCAGGACAGGAGTATAGCTCAGAGAACACTCCTTTGGCTGACATCCCTTTGTTGACAAAAGCCTTATAGCAATCTGCCTTGTGCATCTTGTGCAGTCCTCAAAAAAATAAATCCAGTCCAGATATTTTCCAGAGGTGGCCAGTTACAAACCCTTCTTTGACAATGATGCATTTCAGAGGTGAAGGATGAAAGGTGTGTTGGAAAAGTTCTTTGCAAAAGAGAAGCAGGCATTATTCCTCAACTTGTGGCATTTCTAGAATCTCATTTCTAGCTGAAAGCATGGGACCAAGGACAACTGTGAGTTTAAATCCTGTCTAGAAGTTATCTGCCCTAAAAAATGGCAGGTGCAGCCTCAGAAAGGCCTTGCCATCCATTAGTTTGCGGAGAGTATCTCTTAACAAACTGTAACATTTGAATAACATCACCTCAACCCCCCAAAAGCCCTAAAAAATCATAGTGGGTTCATACTTCTTGTATTTCAGTATCATTTTTAATAACCCTTCCTTTTCTGTTTTCTGAAAAAAAACCCAGAAAAAACATATTCCCAGTTCAGAGGAGCCCTGGTTCAGAAAAGGCTCAGATGCATTTCTAGTATAAAAACCCAACCCCTAGTCCTCAAGAATACATAGATGTCTCACTGGGGCCACAGTCTTTAAACATTGAATGTGGTGTGCAAAATTTCACCCCTTTGCATTTAGAAGAGGATTACAGAAGGCTCTGGACAAATGGAAGCAGTAATGGTCTTTTCCCACATTCAGGCTGGTTACCTCACATTCAAGACACGCTTTTTTCAGAGCAGTGAACCTGCTCAAATACTCCCATGCAAAGAGGGAATGAAACAAAACTAAGGCTCTCCACTACCTCCACCATATCTATGACACTGGGACACAGCACATGCAAAGACATGAGAAGTACAGGGCACAAATCACAGAATACAGTAATGCTGCAAGCAGATGCCATACATCAAACAAAGCTTTGCAAGCTAAGAGCCAACAGCATCTTAATAAGCAATATTGCCTCAGGAGCTGGGTTACTGTGAGCTGCTGTGCCCAGCCTGGGGCACACCATGACCCCCGTGGGCAGCAAGGTTGTGCACAACACACAGGCTGCTCCTGGAGCTGTGCTGCTCTCACTACATGGCACGAAAAACTTCATTTGTTCTCAGTTTGCACAAGACTCTGGACATCACAGAAAATGAAATTGCTGAACAGACAAGAAGAGAAATCCCTTCACCCCTTTCAACAGTATAGAATCTACATATTCATTACAGGTTTGATTCTCTTTAGTATCACTAAATCTCTTCCTAAAAGTAATTACTGAATGAATGCTAAATGCGTTATCTTAGCAACCCCTGGCAGGAGATGCTGTTTGATTTCATCTCTTGAGTTATAGATTGCAGCACATGAATATTGTTTACCTTTTAAGAAGCAACACCAGTGAAGCAAAGAATCAATCAAAAACAGATCTAAGGAATCACTCATTTCACGTAGAGGATTTGTAGCTGGATGAGAAGGCTAGACACCGAGCACCTGAACAGTGAGCTAACAGTACTGCAGATAAAAACCAACAAACAGGTTAGATGTGATGTATCAAATTAGATGCTGTTAAAACGTCAGCCTATGGTGCATGTTATAATAAACCCAGGAAAAGAAAGTGGCCTGCTTACTTATTTCTCCACCTTCCCAAACAGTTGAGCTGCACTGAGCAGACAACTGCAGCAGTGAGCATGGAGAAGAACAAAATGAAATCCACTGTTTCCTACACTGCTCTCTCTCCTACCAGTTTATGCCATTAAAAATGCTGTGTCCAGCTGCTACTGGAACTGAGTGAAACTGAAACAGATGATTTCTGCACCCTTCAGTTTCAGATGAGCCAACTTTTTTTTGAGCACTTAACGAACCCACTGGGAAGAGAGCTTTCCTGTTTCTCACTGGTTCATCTGGTCTTCCTTTCCCCACATCCCAACAGAACCAGGACCCTCGGAGCTGTAGTGGGTGGTTCACGGCCACTAACCTGCCCCTAGGAGTTGCACTTGGCAGGTCGTTAGCCCATGACCTTTAAAGGTATTCACATTCTAGAACAGCAGAAGCAGGGGGAGAAGTGCTGGAACTGTGTTAGTCCAAATGGTTCCCTATTCCCAGCCCCTTCGAGCAGTCAGACAGCAGAATTCAGAAGCTGAGGCACAAACATGCATTTTCATCATTGGCAGTGGAGCAGCAAAAGCTCTGTGAAGAAGGCTCAAGCAGGAAACAGGATGCAGTACCCTTGTTTTTCTCACACAAATATTTAGCACTTTAAAATAGCCAAGACCAACATGTGAAGTTACTCAGGCAGAGGTCTGCAGAGCTGGGGGAGGGAGAGAAAACATGCAGGACAGACCAGGATGTGCGGCTGATTTTGCAGGTGTGGGCATGGAAAAGAGAAGGAAAATGGAGGATGGAGGATCATTTTGCAGATACCGTATCAGCAAACTGAAAGTGGCCCTTGTTTAGTTTGTTACATACCAATCAGTGCCAGGCAAAACTGCCCTCCCGGCTCCCTGAGGCAGCTCTTGCAGGACTCCTGCAGAAATGGCACGGCTTTGCTTAGGCACCTGAACACCTGTCTGGTACCTCTGTGTGGTAACGTTTGGGTATTTGGGATGTGGGCAATACCTGCTCAACTGCTACCAGCTCCTGGCCCAAAAAGGAGAGAAAAAAAGACTGAGATGATTTCCCAGTCCCTCCTCTCATGTTCTAGAATAACAAGGAGAGCCTGACATAGCTAGGCCCTTCTCTACTGCATGTCAAACTTCCCAGGGAAGGGGAATCTCCATGGGTGAAAAGGGTAGGGGCCCTGTGTGCATGAAAGCACTAAAATCAAGACAGCAAAGTGATTTCCAGTCAGTGCAAGGCTGCAGCAAAGCAGGAACACCTTGCTATACAAGCTGAAACTATGAGCAGTAGAATGCAGATTAACCACTTGTTTGCCGCTTACCATGCCAGGTACATTGGGCTAAAGGCACCTCCATCCAGTGCTGCCCGACGTGCCAGGTACATCCCATGATGTTCCATTGAAATCACAACAGGCCATCAATAGAACGTGGCTGCACGGATGCAGAATGGAGAACCAGCAGGGACGCTGTTAAATGCAATTAAAATACTGCAATCAAAATTGAAATGTACATTTTAAAACAGCCACCTGCCTTAAATATGTAACTGCTAGAACAACTTCCCCTCCACCCATCTCCCCATAGCTGTTGAACTGTGACAGAAGCAGAACAGAAGGACTCGTCAAGTTTCTTACTGATGTTCCCTGGCCACTTACGTTCATGACTCCAAATAGCACTGAGTTTCAGGGGGACCAGTTCACATGTATCCAAACCCAGCAGATCCCAGGACGTCTGCACCAGCTTCCTTCTGCCCAGAAATTCAGGCAATGAAATATCATCACCATGTAGAAATGTCTCTATGACAAGAACAGCCTGGTGCCAGAGCTTCATGGTGTCATTCCCAACACAGCAGAGGCAGCAGAAGAAACTCTTCACACCCGATCTGCTATGCTATGCTGTTGCCGTTTCCCTGTCCCACTTCCCAAGCCTTTGAAAATATCTTCTAGGGATGTTATGGCATTGGGCCAGGCTGGATACTTTGGTGCAAGGCGGAAGAAGAAGACACGGTATGCCCTCTCCTATTTATAATGATGCTTCACTGATTATTTATTCTCCATTCTTGGAGACTGGAGATCAAGTTGATTCATGGTGAACTGCAGCTTGTATGAGCGTCGCAAAACCTAAGACATATAATTCTACCCTTCCCTGCCCAAAGGAAAAAGCAACATCATCTTTTCCATGTCAGGGAAAGGCCCGTATCACAGCTACCCTAGGTTTGACAAGCTGGTTGTATCCTCTGCAGTGCATATCCTTCCCACAGAGTTTTTCTAATCAGTTCCAGTGGGATTATCATGGAGGAGTCTCAGGGCAGATACTAAGCACAAGTTCCTTTCTACAAGTGGTGATGCTGCCCCAGTGAAAACAAACAAACAAAAAGCCCAAACCCACCAAAAACCGATACAGAAACAAGCCTGCAGCCTGGCATGGATTTAACCTAGGTTTTTAGACCCTCAGGGTGAAGTGAATCATGTGCATAGCTCTTATCACATTGATGGCTGCAGGTCTCCAGCTGTGTTTCTGGAGTTAGAAATCTTACATTTTAAAAGTGAGAATACTATTGATTATCAACCTTAAAAGATAAAAGGCCAAATGAAAAATATCTGTAATACTTAATGTTGAATGAGAGAGAGCATAGAGGAGAACAGAGGCCTGAGAAATGGAACGGGTTGTCATGAAAAGGACAGAGTATAAGGAGGCTTAGGCCCAGGACAGTGTTCCCATCATTCCCACCTGCATACTTATCCCACAACTCTGTAACCAAATCCCTTTCACACTGAACTAATAGGTCTTCTGTATTCAGATCCCCCTGTTTTGACTGCTGTAGGCTGAAGATTTTAAAATCGTGTCAATACTATGAAGAAGTGAAATGTGAGCAACTGTTTGCCTACTGACCTGAGCTGTGCTGAGCCAAGAGCATTCGCTGAACTAGTCTGAACAGACCACTGCCAGCATGAACAGGCCAACCCACAGTTAACTACCACACTTGAAGCATAACGGGCCAGAGCCCCAGGGATCTGGAGCTCCCCCCTCTCCAGAAGATCACACTCTGCACAGCATTAGAGCAACCTGAGCTCTGGCTACATCTCCCAGCATGACAACTTTGCAAAACCCTCAGCAATACCAGCAATTCTCAGTTTAACACAGGCTGAATGCTGCATAAAGGTATTTCTTGAACAGCAGCTCGAACACAGGGGTTTTTTTCCACACAGATTACATCAATTTGCTTCTTGCTACTGTGAAGCAAGAGCTCTTCTCCACAGTTGTATTTCCCCTCTAGGGCAGATTTTAGCAGAGAACTGCTTCAACCAAAGGTGTTTCCTACTGTTAGAACATCTCACTGCAGTCAGAAACAAAGCTTCCTGCCAACTCCTAAACAGAGTGCTTCTATATTATACATTTATTGTCACTGCTGACACACAGGAGACTAGGACTACAGAAACCTCTACTGGGAGGAGAAGGGGAGAGGCATGGACATTGTAGATCTTGTCAGCCAGACTCAGGCACTAAAAATTCCTGCATATCTGCAGAGCGCAAGTGATCTCAGGAACAGAGCAGTGGCACAAAACAAAGCTTCAGAAGCTCATGACGACTTAGTGACCAGCATTAGACTCTGGGCTCTTCTTCCTGCAACAACTGAGCAAACTCAGTTTTAGTTGTACCTGCCTTGTGAGCAGTAAAGGCAGCTCCAGTGACCAATGCTAATATAATTTAATTCATTTATTTACTCCCTATTGCACGAAAATAACAACACCATATTGAATGAAGTGGCTCCAAGGCCCCTTTGGTATGAAAAACTTCTGTTTCCCAGCCACCTCTGAGTCTGTACAGAATTCTTCCTTTACAATGCAAGTATTTGGGACATGACTAAAGAATTGATGCTACCTCCCAGTTAATCCTAGAGAGTGTCAGTCTTGGGCTCTGAGACCACTTGGCAGGGGGTGCATGGGGTGGCAACCTCACACTGAGCATTGCTCTGAGGGCAGGAGCACACCCAGCACTGTGGAGAAGGGGAATGTCACGACACTCTTCCAACCAAGACTGTCCTACAGGACACTTCCAGCTGCAGCACTGCTTTAGGGCTCTGAATCACCACAGGTACAAGCTGATAGCAGGCTGTGAAATGCAGTAATACTGAGGCAAATGCATGACCCTCTCAACTGTCCCTGCAACTGGGGAGGGATCTTCAGGACAGGGATGAGCAGGCAGCTGGAACTAATGACCGTGACTCAGACCCTTAGTTACACGGTTTGTTAGAGCAAACAGAGCCTCAGAGTACTAGGAAAAATGGGAGCAGGTTTGATAAAGATCCTCCAAATCGGCCTGTTTATTTTCATTTCAGCAAACGTTTCTGCAGAGATAAGCAGTCTGCACAGGAGCATCTGCATACACAATACTGCTAATATCATGAGCTTGCAGTAGTTAACACCAAGTTTCTGTGCTGAGGGGTGTAGTAAACATCTTGGTCCAAAATGTCGTCTCTCTCAACATATCCCAGACACACAAAAGCACAAAACAAGCATTGCTGTCTTGTTTTATTCCAATAAGGAAAAATCTCATTCCCTTTACTCATATCTAGAGATCCAGCAGCAGTTCTTAATATAAACGATACTTTAAATACAGCACTTTTAGCACTTATCCACGTAGTTTTTTCTTTGCTTTTCCCCAAAAACTGACCATATACTCAGCCCTGTAGCAAAGAAATTTTGGGGTTTAAGTTTCACTTTGGTGAAGTCTGTAGTGCCTACCAAACATCCTTCCAAGTCAGATACTTAACTGATCATCCTGAACCCTTTGTATTTGGTTCTTTGCAGCCACTGAGAAGTCTCAGCACATCTGAGCCTGGCAAATCAGAGGAGGCCAGAAAGCCAACTATTGCTTGTAAAAGCAGAAGGCCTAACTGACTCAAAGTTCTGCAAACTGCCTGTATTGCATCCAAATCTCTCCAAGCTGGAGATGATCTAATGGGAAAGCAGAGTTTACTCACTTTCAGAATTCTTCATTTATCTGGCTGCTTTTCCTCAACCCCTACTTCTTATTTTGACTGTTTTGTTCCTTTGTCTTCTTCACTTGAGACTTCAAGCATTACTTAAACTCAGCTCAGACTGCAGGGAGATCACTCTATGTATGTTCCCAAAATCCACCACTTCCCAGCAAGGCTCCCATCCTGCTAAGCTTTGTCCTGCAGCCCTGCACAGCAGTGGTCCAGGGCTGCAGATACCTCAGGCAGGGAGATCACTCTATGTATGTTCCCAAAATCCACCACTTCCCAGCAAGGCTCCCATCCTGCTAAGCTTTGTCCTGCAGCCCTGCATCCCAAAATCCACCACTTCCCAGCAAGGCTCCCATCC
The DNA here is from genome assembly GCA_013397315.1 of Donacobius atricapilla. Taxonomy (NCBI): domain Eukaryota; kingdom Metazoa; phylum Chordata; class Aves; order Passeriformes; family Mimidae; genus Donacobius; species Donacobius atricapilla. The sequence goes on from WBMY01006823.1 coordinate 83,125, forward strand.
TGCTAAGCTTTGTCCTGCAGCCCTGCACAGCAGTGGTCCAGGGCTGCAGATACCTCAGGCACATTTGGCCAGCCCTCCCTGACAGACAGCTTCCCAGCCTGGGGGACTACAGCACCGGGCACATTGTGAAAGGCAGACCAGCAAGGTCATGGGGGTGCTGAAAACTTTGCTACAGGTGCTGAAAACTTTGCTACAGTCTGAAGCACAGGATCTTCCTCCTTTCCATCCCTACACACTATTCTTGTCAAGGTCAAGGATTTCCTGGCAGTCCTCAAAGTACAAAAATTAGAGGCTTTTGTCATGAATTAAGACTTCTCTTCATTTTAGAAAAGTAGAAGGGGTGGAGCAAGGCAGCAGGGAAGGTACTTTTGTCTAAGATTTGGTTTTCAAAAGGGTATTGACAGCCTATGTATGTGCTTTACCCTGTAATCTGAAAGCTCCTCAGGACAGGACCCTTAAAAGTATTTTATGGTGAACCACATACACATCCCAGAGCAAGAGAACCAGCAGCTCCCTACATTCGTTCCAGTCTGCTCAGCTTCTCCTAAGTCAACACTGCCAGAAGGCAAGACAGCGCTATAACAAATTAGCACCACTCATAATTTGTTGAAGTTGCTGTTGCATTGTTTGTTTATTTAAAACACACGCAAGCAAACACACACACAAACCTCACGAGCCTGCTCTCTGCTGCCAGCCCCCAAACTCCAGATTTGTAGTCTCAGAGAGGCAAGCAAAGGCTGTGGATTAAACCCATGCAGTGCAACAGCCACTGTGCTGGGACTCTGCTTGGGTTTTGCTCTTTCACTACAAGCAAAAGCAAAGAATGCCCACATTATTCCAGCCTGGAACATCATGGTGTAGAAATCCTTATTTTGGCACCTGACTAGGGAAGTGTTGTTAAGGAAAAGGAAGAGCCACAGGCTTGAAAGGACCCAGTGCTAATAAAACTCTTAGAGCTAATGCTATTTATGAACATCCAAGGGATAATCTGCACCCCTTATCAGCCCACAAGATTAAAAGATCTTTAAAACAGGAAACATGTCTTACTTCATGAAGCACTGTATAAGTTTACAAAGCACAATATTACTGTTAATAAATAATTGTCAAAGTCAAGCCCAGAGGTGGCTCTAAAACCTGAAGCACCATGACTGTTCCCACTTCAATCTGAGCTCTGGGCAGTAGCACTGTACATTCATGGTTGTGCTGACTTGGTCTCTCGAGCACCAATGTGATTTCATTTTAAGAGATCACTCTGGAAATGTGCTATATGTATATTCACAATGGAGAAAGTAATCTTTGATCATGAGGTGACCACGATGAGGGTGATTTTAAAGAGCTGTAGTAGATTCTTATCCTTCCACCAAACAGTTTAATTTGCCAGCCTGTGACAGTGTGCCAGCAATGATTCCCCTACACAGCATTTCTATCTGTAGGCAATTATCACACAGAGTGCCCTACTAGCAGAGCAGCTGCTCACCAGTTCCATCATGTAGCCTACAGAGACAGCTTCCCTTTTATTTCTCTTGGTTTATATGACAATAAGCTCTAGGCTGGTGCACACATAGTGTAGAGGACAGTAAAGTCAGCATCATCCACGCAAACCCTTACATGCTTTCATTCAGTTATTTTTTTCATTTTAGAGACATGTTTTCTGTCTTATGATTGCTCTAAATGTTTTCATTTCTGGCTGCTGACAGGTAACTGCATCATCCAAAGCAGCTCTGCTCGCCTGGGTTGAGCATGGCTTTGGTTTCTGGACAGGTGAACGCCATGGATACCATAGCTATCGCCACCAGTTTAACAAAAATTAAGGAAATTAAGAGATTTTCTATTCAGATTGAGACCTTGGCATGGAATTCTGTTGGTGCCAAAACATTATAATTTTATTCTTCAGATAACCCATGATTTATCAAATGTTTAAATACTCAAGCTTAAGTATTTCAAAAGCTACTCACTTTACATTTGTCACCTAAGGAAATTAATAAGCAATTTGTGCATTTTTTCCCTGCCAGAAAAAAAATGCCTCAAAGAACAAGGCAGAATGCATCATCCTCTTTCAGCATTATTAAAACCATCTAATTGGTAATTATTGTCCTCCAGGTGGGTGTGGGGGAGTGAAAATCTGTAACAGATTCTATTTTTAGAAGGCAACCTTGGGAAAAACAGGAGGTACCAGAGAAACAGGCATGAGGGATGAAGTTATGACAGTACTGAAACTAGCAGGAGACACAGGTGTACCAGGTGTCTGTGCCAGAGAGCTCTGAGAACACAAATGTGGCCCCACCTCCTGCAAGATTTAGGCTTGGCTGGCAGTTTCAGAGGCACTCAGAATTCACAGAGACAATTCACATATTTAAAAGTTTGAGCAAGAGTTAAAAAAAACCAAAATCAAACTCACACTAAAAGGTAATTTTAAAAGTTTGCTGGATCACTTCCCATGGAGTTCTCCTCTCTTAGCAAGGAAAGTGGTTATAGGAAGAAAAAAAAAAACAACCAGAAAGCCAAGCAGAACAAAACCTAAAAACAGCCAGAGAGGCAAGAACTTCCATAACACAAATGAAACAACACAGCAGTTTTACACCAACATAAACAGGATCAGAATCTGGCCCAAGGAGTAATTACACATACAAACTTCTGCTCACAGCCATAAAAAACATTGGTACCACACCTTAGAGTGGAAGGAAAAAGTAAAATTCTTTCATCCTTACCACTTCCAGCATAGCCTAGTGATATAAGAGCACCGAGAGACACCCAGAGGATGCAGTAAGTACTCTTAGTGAGGATACATTTAGACTAAAGCCTCTCTCTTGGCAATGTGCGTTCCCAAACACCTGTATCTAGGATCCAGATGCCTTCAGCCCCTGGATGCACATTATTCAGGCACATACAGTTCTGTCACAGAGAAGGGCTGAATAAATTGTGGCATTGTTACACCACAGTGCAGGTGCTTGGAAACGCACACATCCTGAGGCTCGTGCCCCACCAGCCATAGGGATGTTCTGATGTCATCCAGCTTTCCCTGACCCACCACGTCAGTCCACCTTGGGTTAATCTATTCCCTTCTCCAGGCGTTTTCTTGGCAGGCACTTCACTCAAAGAATATGTTTTAACAGCAGGAAAATCACCTCAAAATCCCAAACCAAACAAGTCAAGGCCTCTGAAGAACCAGCATAGGTCACATAAGTGGCATCCTTCTTACCACAAGGTATCCTCCATCACAGATGCTAATATGGCTTTCACACACCTGCTTTCTCTGCAGCCTCGTGTAGGAAGCCTGACAGTAATGCCAAATCCCCAGACCCTTCCAGCAGCAGTCATTGCACGCCCAGACCTTCTCCAGACAGTCTTATAACAGGGTATGTAATGTGAAAGCCCATTTAATCTTGTGCAGGCAAGAAATAGCAGGGAGTTGCCTGTTGAAAAATTAGGAGGTATATAGTAATTCGTCAAATTGATTTAATAGAGCCAGCTGCATGTGTGAATGCTAGCCCTGGCAGAGGCAGTCCCAACCCTATGCATTTGCTTACAAATAGGCAAGGTGCTTTGGCACAGCTACTGAATCCTTTGAAAAAGTTGGTTTTGACATGTTGGAAAAAGGACTTGGATTTCTCAGCTGCTCTCTAAGCAGAAGGCAATTTAGAGAACAAACCCAAGAACTGCAGCAGACACCACTTTAAAATTTGTCTTCATTATTTTCTAATTTTTACACAACTTTCTCACATTAGCAACAGCCAGATGAATTTTTTCATGTTTCTAAAAACAGAGGAGAGGTCAGGAAAACACCGCTACACATCATTCGTTTTTTCTCTAGTGACAGTCAAACTCCAGAGTCCTGGCCCAGGGTTTCTACTTATATTTTCCCTGCGCTTCTTAAGCCAACAAACCAAATAGAGTTAGTTGTCAGGTTTAGTGGGTTTCAAAACAAAATGTGTATTAGAAGGGGGATTTTTTATTATCATATTACATAAAGGATTTAGTGAGCAATCTAAAAATCTGTGGAAGGGTTTGTTGGAGGGGTATTAGAAAGAGAAGACCCTTATAAAAACAACCCCACACACTCCAATCAGAGGGTTTGTTCTCCACATAAAATCATAGAGTCACTTAGGCTGGAGAAGACCCCTAAAATCAAGTCCAATCATTAACCCATCACTGCCAAGTCTACCTTTAAACTGTGTTCCCAAGTGCCACATCTACACATCTTTTGGGATCATCTCCAGGGATGGCAATTCCACCATTTCCTTGAGCAGCCTATTCCAATGCTTGATGACCCTTTCTTTGAAATTTTCCCTAATATTCATCCTAAATCTCCCCGGTGCAACCTGAGGCCATCTGCTCTTGCCCTATTGCTTGTTACTTGGGCGAAGAGACCAGCCCCCATCTGGCTACAACATCCTTTCAGCCTTGTTGAACCTAACCCGAATGGCCTCAGCCTGTCCAGATCTCTCCACAGAGCCTTCCTGCCCTCCAGCAGATCACTGTCACCTGTGAGCTCATTGAGGGTGCCCTCTACTCCCTTGCCCAGATTTCTGATAAGGACATGCACACTAAAGCCTGACTTCCATTAGGGAAACAAATCCAAAAGACCTGGAAAACACTGTACTGAGACACATGGTGGGGAAGTTCTGGGATGCAAAGCAGCAGCTGAAGTTATATGGAAACAACAACAACATTCACATTAGTTCCCCTTGGATACATGTCAGCCTGTGGGAATGAAGGATTAAGACTGAGTATTTGCATTGCCCGGTCAGATGCCAAGATAGCAAAGCTGGCAGGCTGAGGTGTTGTGGCATTCCTTGAAGGGAGTCTCCAGCCATAAACACTGTGTGTACAGAGCTCTTCTGCCTGCAAGTGTCTCTCTCTCTAACAGTGAGTATTCTGAATTTTTGAAAATGTGCTCTAGGTTAGTGCTTATAAAAGTAAAGTATTAACAGCTCCAGCTTAGTACAGACAGCTGGGCAAGCTCTGCTGACAGATCCTTGCCAACACAACCCCAAATTAATCCTGTGCTGTGCTCCCAACCCCCACACAGCAAGCAGGTAGTGCCATGGTGCTAACTGCTTCCGTCAGCATGTAAGAGCAGAGTGCCACGTTAACTCTTCTAAAGGCCACAGCAGAGCATTTTGATCCCTGCATACAACAAACACCTGAACAATTAGAATGCAGGGCTGAATCCCCTGGCAGATATGGCTTTTAAAATAAGACACAGCACTTCTGCATCATGGCCCTCTACAACAGATCTCAGTGCTTTTATGCTGCTTTTTTAAAGGCTGGCTTTAACATTGCCAATGATACATTATTTACCAGGTGGAAAAAAAATCCCAAACCAAACCACACAAAAATAGAGCCATCATTACAGAGGATGAGACATCATCATCTGTTTTAGGGCATCCAAGTCAGAGCTACCACCTAAAAGGTCAGGTCTTGCCCAGTTTCTGCATCAGACCTGGTCTGCCTCAGCCTTACAGCCCCCATGGTCTTAAGAGCAGCACAACAGAGCAGGCAGCAAAGCACAGCCAAGGATCAGGAACATTATTGAACAAAGCTGGCTGTAAACCGAATACTGCGTGTCAGAGGTCACAGCAGTAACTGAGGATTGTGCCTTAACACCCAAAACATCCTCTGGTATCCAGGAAGGCTGCTGGCAATAGGTGAAAGATGGTTGTGAGACGGAGGAACAATGAAGGAAAAGTTCTTGGAATTGTTGTTGACACTGTGTGGTGCATGCACAGTGAGAAGGCAGAGCAGAGCAGCACTGGGACCAGGAAGAGCTTCAAGAGAATATTCTTGTGGGCCTTTGGGCCTGAAATTCTCCTCTCCAACACCACAGTTTCCATAGTCAGAAGTGAGATCAATGCCTAACTACACAAGATGATTTTAATGACCACTTTTAATGACCTTTATTTCTAGGTGATTAATTGTTGTTGACTTTCTCCCTTGGAACTTTGTAACAGCCCAGCAAGAATGAAAGTCTGGCGATTCTCCCCGAAGTCCCCCAAATGCATCAGAAACTGGAATCTGCAGCAGGGCTGCAGTACGTTGTCTCAGCAGATTCAGTGGGGAACAAGGGCTTCTGAAACAAAGTGTAATAAGTGTTTCTGCCTGGACTTGCCAAAAGACCTTAATGCAAATAGAACTACAGGAAAATTAGGCTGGACTCTAGTGGCTGCCACCCCCTCAGGGTTTTGGATTTTCTGTTGGCTTTTTTTTTTTCCCTTCAATCCTGATGAAATTCATTACAGTTGCATTTAAACTGAGGTTGTGATTTAAATTTTCCAAAGCAGGCAGGACAGGTTTGAAAGCCTGATATATAAGAGTGTGTGTGCTTCCTGAGAACCAAGGTAGTTGCAGAGCCTTCCTGTGCCTGTTGGTCCCCCTCACCCCTTGACATGTTTGCTGTCACACAGGCCAGTGGATTCCTGACAAGTCGAGCAGGCTTGTTCCTTACAGCCAAGCAGCCCCACATTCAAACATGCCACTACGTTCCTTGAAGGTATTTACAGTTTACTTTTTAGTGCTACTTTTAAGTTCAAAGGGGCCAGTAAAGCCCCATTAAGCCATTTACATCAAACTGGTTAGTTAATTATCCTGTTGCAGGCTTTAAATTAGCAATTTATAACCCCTTCCCTGGAGATGCCAGTATTTGGAAACAATTCAGCCAGGACATTTTGCAGGGTGCAGTTAAGGAACAAAAAAACCACCACTAAACCAAACCACTCCCACTCCACACCCCCCAAAAAATCCCAAACCAACCAGAATAAGTATCTTCAGTTTTTGATTGAACATGTACTAATTTTGGGAGAATCCAGTAGGAACAGAAGTGAGGGAGAGCCTACTATTACCAGCTAGCAGGGATAGTGAGGCTGTGTCTACCTTAGGCTATACAGCAAAATGTGATTTGCAGAGGCCCAAAGCCAGCCTGGGAGGCACCACAGCTAGAGGGGGATGATTCTTTCCTTACAACAAGATATTCTGCTCAGTAGCATAATCAAAGTTATTTTTACATTCATATGTACAAAAATGTGTCTGGCCACAAGGGAGGAAAACTATTTGAGGGTTTGGATGTGGTCAAACTGAACATCAGCATACATCGGCAGTCCTCTTTCAGGTTAGAATTAGAAAGATACATATTTATACCCCCTTGTCATAAGGGTCAATGACCACATGGGCCAAGTGAGGCTGGACCTGAGGGGGTCTCCATTTCCAGGATCTTTTCCCCTGCCAACAACCTTTAACTTCTGAGAAGGAGAGTCTGTTGTCCACTCAGGGACTGGTTATTCCAGACTACCACACTCAAGAGTGCAAAGCTATTACAGAAGAGAATTACCACCTTTGCCCCAAAATACCTGACTGCCCAAACTAACCAGGTCCTAGAGCACAACCCTCCTCCTTATTTCTACCAGCCTTTACTTTAGTTCTGGAAACAACTGACCTACTGGATGTAGACCTGAAAATCTTATTTAAAATAAAGACAGGCAGGAAAGACTGCCTAGTTGCTACTATTTCCACACAACAATTGATCAAATGTAGGAGAAGCCTTGGCCCCAATCCTGGAAGCTCTCCCAAACCAACAAGCACTTAACACCTCACCAAAAGCAGGAATTAATGGAAAGAAGGGCCATGAGACTAGGCAAACTAGGGGATTAACATCAAAAAAAGGCACATCAAATTTGAGAGAAAAATTCCATTCTACTCCAAAGACATGACAGACAAATGGAATCAAGTCATATGACAGACCCTGCAATTTCTTTTTCCTTCATCTCAATACATCCCCTTTTCAATAGTAAAAAAAAACTATCTTCTGCCAAACAAGTGTCAGATAAACTTAAAAAAGAGAGATAAAAATCTTAAGCAATTTAACTCTTTATGCTATGCAACCATGAGATTTAGCTTGTATTTACTTGCTTCTTATGGAGAGTATCTGTTTCACAGTAATTTTTGGGATGGGGGCAGATAGGAAGAAGAGAGGGAAATCCACTCAGAGATTTCAAACCAAAGTGACCAAATATTTTCCTACAAAATTTGTAAGATGGTATGACTTTTATGTGATTTACTGCTCTAAAGGCTGTCTATTGCAAGACAGAGGCCTTATAATAAAAATGCTGGTAAATACAACACAAAATCGAAATTATCTAAAGGGCCAAAAACCCCAACCCCACACATAGATGACATTCTCCAAATTCTCTGCCCTTTCTTAGGAGCAGTTACACCCAAACCATCACTCAGACCAGAGGCTGTTCTCTCCTGCAAACACTAGCGTGACCTCTGAAACAGCCTGGTGCTAACAGGCTACAGGACTGCCTAATATTAGGGAATTATAATGTGCAACTAGGGAGAAAGAAGAAAGCAAAGCCTTCCTGAAGAAAAAAATGAGCCTTTCCTGCTCCACCAAAACCTTCCATTTCCAAGGTATGCAATACCCAGCCTGTGCCTAGAACAGGTGTGTCTCCTTAAATACCTCACATGTCACATTTGTGTCTCATGGATACTGTCCTGCGGGATTATATTAGTACCAGCGCATACCAGCTGGAGCTACCCCCGGCGGTGTCCTGTGACTCCTCGCACGGGGGGGAGCTGCTCCCGCCTGAGGCACAGCCCCTTTGCCACACGATCCTGGAGACAGAGAGACAGACAGCGACCCTGCCACTGCGGCTTCCGAGCACTTGTGCTCCAGGGGCCGACCTAGTGCAGGGACAAACAAGAGACCTCCTCCAGAGCAGAAAGGGGGCACTGCCAGGAGGCAGTGAGTGCAGGCTCCAAGTATCCTTTTCTTTCCCTCCTCTGTTCTTAGTACCAGCAAATTCTCAACCAATTTATGCCAAATAGACATGCTGAAGGCCTACTTTAAATAAAAAAAGATGCACGGCTAACAGAGCAAAGTCCATTCAGCCATTCCCAAGCAGAAAATGCTCACAGGGCACAGTGCAGATACGGTTAAAGCAGGATGAAGGAAGAACAAAGGAGAGCAAGCCTCATACATCTTCAAGTCAGTGCAGAAAGACACCCCTTGGCAATTTCAACCTAATTCATGACTAACCTTGGAGCATGCTAGCTGCTGGTCTAAGCAGCTAAAAGAGATAGTAAGAAAATTTTTATGGCAGCAAACACCTTAGTGACATTTTTTGTGTCATGAGTGGTACAGGTAATACAAAGGGAAGAGCTACTTGGTTTTAGCTATAGCTCTGCATCACAATTCAAAGGAATTCTTCAGCATGAAGAACTGCCCCAATGCCATCTGTCATGAAAGAGATCTTGTAGTACTGATCAGGGAGCCAGAGCACTGACAGATGTGAGAAGCTGCTGAACAACACACATGGGCTAAGAGGTGGAACCCTGTAGGGCCCTGTAAGATCTCCTTCTTAAGTCCTCCTTAGCAGCACAAGTGCCTTCATTTTCCAGAGAACAATTCTTGCAACAGCTTTTAGGAGAAAGACTATGTGAGCAAAAATGAATGGACCAATCTTGATGAAAAGCCTAACTTACAAGGAATCTACCACATGCATAAATTATTACACTTTTTAATTCATTCCAATTTCCAGGTTTCAGTACACGTCCAGTTTATCTACTCATCCCTACAGTAACTGGCTCCAGGCATCACAATCAGCTGTTGGGGATGAAGGCATTGCCAAAGCTAAACATTCTTCTCAAGTGCTGTTTTAGTCCACCTCTGCTTTATAACCCCTCAAGGACTAGGTGAAACAACGGGTTCAATGAACCCCATTCATAAGTCCAGTGCAAGTAGGAAGCAAAAGGAAACTCTCACATACTTTATATCCCATTCATCTCTTCCTCTCACTGGCCATTCCTGTTCAAATAAATCTAGAACAAGGACATTCCACGATACTTCATTCTCAAATACATGAGAAGGACCTCAAAGGCCCCAAAATCCATCTACCCCTACAAACACCTTCTTACTACTGGCATTTCTCAGTTTCAAGAGGCCTCAAGTCTGTAGCCATAAAAATCAGCATTAACTGCCAGGTGAACTCTTACTACTTAGCCAACTATTTATTATGCTGGGTCTTTCACTACCAAGCAAACATCAGTTCCAAGTGCCAGCCCATGTTCTCAGACACCAGGACTTTAAATGCTCAACAGCCTCCCATAACCAAAACTTAGCATCTTTATGTTTTCTTTTTTCTTTGCCAGCCACAGTGTTAGGAACTTCCTGGCCAGTTAGCAGCCAGCCTGGTAGGAGTTCTGAACTTCACACATTTGTCAGGAAATCTTAGAATACAGACTGTCCTATACTTCTCAAGGAACTGTAAACCAAGTTGACAGAGCAGGTCTTGGTCCCCAAACAAAAAAACTGAGGCCCAGCTGTATTTCATAACTGTGCCCACATAGAAAACGTGCACTTCCCGGAACCTTGAGACTTGGTGATACACCTAAAGTAGAACACTTATTTAAGGAGCCATTATTTAAAATCCCCATATTTAGTAGAGGAGTGCAATCATGCACTTCATTTTTCCACAAACAAAAATTTTTCAGACTTTGGAAAAAACAGGCCTTCTTATAAGCAACCCCTCTGCATACCCAGGGCTGTGTGTTCCCATAGGGAAAGTCTGAATTTCTAGGTGAGAGCGAAACAAAACAACTCCTTAAAGTGGGAGTAGCTGAGAACAGAGCTGTCCACGTGCCTCTGTACAAGCCTCCATCCAAATGCTCAACTCCCACTCCTGTCAGTACTTGCAAGCCTTTAATCCAACTGAGGTTCTTCACCAACCTCCAGCTATTTCATGACGTGCCTGTCTTGGGGCATAAAATCCTAGAGAGTGTCCACATAAATCAAGCACATTTGTTATGTAATTGAAAAGGTTTTAAAGGGGAAAATGGAAAAAAATCCTACTGTCATTAAGAAGAAAATTAATGATCTAGAGCACAGCAGTGATTAGCCAGATAGCTATTCTTTTTTATTGAGCACCCAGACTCATAATTAAGGGGTTTTTTTCTTAAAATAATATATAAATAAACTATTGGAAAGTTTTACACAACTTTAACCAGTGGAATTTCAGAGTTCAAATAAATTACAAGCTATTTCACTGTTGGGCTGTCTGTCTCCAAGGCCATAATTAATTTTAATGTTCAAATCTGCAGTGCCAAACGCGTGACCAGGAGTAAAATAGGAAAAAACCTCTTTAGGGCTCTCTTGCAGTTTTGTATCAACAATACAGAATACAGGAAAATAGGAGGCCAGGTGCACTTATGTTCAGAGGTATCTTCAGCCTCACAACTTTGAGAAGTATTTCAAACATAAGATACTCAAAAATCACTTGCCCCCATTTGGGGAGAGGGTAATGGAGATGAGAGAGAGGAAGGGTAGGGGGAAAACGAGATCAACTGTTCCATTAGAGGCTTCATATATGAACACAGAGAGGGAGTTTCCTTTATCTGTGCATCAAACAATTGCAAATGCAGGAAAAGCCAGGGCAATGCCATGCCAGCAGCTAAATGTACTTTTACTTATTTATTTTTTTATTCAGAGAGCATTTACTGGTAGAGGAGACTGGATTTAAATAAAACTAATTGCAAGCTACCAATTTTAACCTTGTTTTACATTTGCACTCTAGGTCATGAAGGATGATCAGTGGCTGGTAACTACTAAGCCATATTGATTTGCAACCAAATATAATCTGCTCTCAATTTGGTCTTGGTGCAGCTCTGGTTAGCAGAAAATATCTCCAGCTGAAACACTTATTCCATTTCACAGGTATTTATCCAGATGACATTTTTCTTCTTTTTATAATTTTAATAAACAGCCAATGACTTTTATTAAACATTTTGTCATTTGAATCATAATGCCTGAAAATTCAAAAAGTCATGATCCATTAAGAATTTTTAACTTCATTTTTGTATCTACCATACTAAGTATTTAAGTCCAAATATGTTTAACATTTAAAACAAACTCTTTTATAAAGAAAAGTGAGCTGTAGCTGATGATTTAAAACTGACTTCACATTGCCTTGTCCTTCAAAATCTAGAGCTACCAGATGTTAGCCTCCCATTGGATCTAGTTCCTATTCACCAGCTCAGAAAAGGAGAACAAGCATCCTGAATTTCGTAAGCTTTCCCTGTTTTCTTAACTGAAATCTTTTACTGATTAAATTAAAAAAAAAAAAAATCTGCAAAAGTGGCCTGAAGGTCTCCTTGCAAAGGCAGCTTCAATCAGTCAGAATAAACTCTTGTTCCTCATATACAAGGACAGACTTTCTGCAATTGAGCATTCTGTCTTTCCTAAAACCTTTCGCAGAACACAAGCAGTGCCTAAATAAAGACAGACCCAAGCTCATTATGGTCTATGAAAACTGCTTAAGGCAGCCATTGTAATTTCAACTTTCTCTTCCTTTTTATTAAAAAGATTGTTAAATTCAGTAGCTTTTTGTTGTTACATCTACACTGCATTTGACTTCTGTGCAATATGTCACAAACTGCCATCAAAGACTACTAAAACAAACAAAAGCAAGAGGTGATGCATCCATTTCCTACCATACCCATTCTGCTTCACTTTTCTTGGCATATGTACTGAGAGGCTGAGATTACATCTGTCCATATTTTTTTTAGCAATTTATATTAGAGAAAAATCATATTTTTGAAAATAATCTTAATACACATGCCAAAGTAACACGATAAAGCTTAATTTGGTATCAGGAAAGTGGCAGAGAAACAGAAGACAGACCTTCATCTGATCAAACACAGTGTTATGTGCAAAGTGTGGAAGAAACAGGTTTTCATGGAACCTTCCCATGCTACTTTCAAATTCATGTTTGCCTTTGTAATCCATGATATTTCTTAAACCACTTCTGCATTAAGTTCCTTATTTGTTTATTCTTTCCCAAGACAGCACTTCCATTTATAAAATTCACACTTTTAACTGCTTGCACAAACCTGTCAAGCTTAGGAAACCTGAAATGAAGTCTTTCCTTTTGCCAGCTCTATGGTGGAGGATGCTGCTCAAGCTCACCCATGGCCGTATGTTAAACATCCAGTAATCTGGCTGAGGTGATAAAGCAGGAAAAGTAGCATTGTGTTGGACATGGTGCCCTGGTCCTACATCATGCTGGACACCTGTCATGGATGCAGCTTGGACATTGAGACAATCTCCCTGGATAATTTACCAGTATTGCTGGTTTCAATTGTGGCTAGATAGCAGATGCACAGAAAGCTCATCCTTACAGACTTTTAACAAAAGAAAGTCCAGATGCACTGAAGGAATAAAACAAATAAACCTTCTTTGCTCCTTGCTATAAACAGCCATTTTGCTGGTGTGGAAGGAGAAGGAACCAGGGCGAATAAAACTGCACATTCCTTCTTTAAAAGAAAGAGGACTTGTAACTTGGAAACAGTCTAGTAAGAACACTATTTCCCTTCCCTAATGAAGTTCCTTGTCCAGTATTAAAGGAAAGCAATCTTTCAGTAGCATTTCAGCCACCTCAAAGGGCAATTTAAAAAATAACATAGGGTTGTGATGTTTAAACAAGCTTTTCCACCAATTACTTAATAGCATCCAGAGGCTTCAAGAAAGAAACAGGACCCTTCATACCAAGCAATTTATAGTAGCAGTACACAGAGTAAGGCAGAGGACTTGAAGGGAAGGAAAATGCTGGGGGCAAGGAGAGAAGGGAGGTAAAAACCACACGTAAGACTACTAAGTATGTCCAGAATCTAAAAACTGGAACAAAAGCCAACGCCCTGCATCAAAGCCCTCTGGAAACACAAACTAAAAAAAAAAAAANTTGATTAGCCCATCAGATCAGGTCCAGAGATCCAGCAACCCACTCTGGAGAGCTCCTGCCCTTTGCTACCCCTCTGGCAGCCTTGTGCCCTGGAGCACTCCTGTGTGGCAGGTGATGACAGTGGACAGGTACAAACTCCTTTGGACTGCCTGGCATGTGAACTCACAAGGGCTCTGTGAGCTGGAAGAGAAATCTCCCAAGAGGAGAAAGAAACTTCTGCTATTTTGCCTAGAAAAGCCTCCTCCAGAGAACAGAGCCATGCTGGAAGGTGGCGAGTGACGCCTGCGCTGCAGCCGCTGTCCTCCTCGGGGCAGGGGAATGCCATGCTGCAGCGAGCTCACTGCTCCCAAGTTCATGTGGAAGCATTCCAAGCTACTCAGCTTCTGACAGCTCTCCAACTGCTCTTCCACGCGCTATTGCTTTACATTACATTGCTTTCCCTGCCAGGAGGCACTGCTGTATTACAGTACAGTCATCTAGCAAAATGTAAAACTGATTTTTCCACCTCCCAAATATCAACTGACTGCTGCTGCTGCAGTCACAGCTACAAGCCCTCCTCTGTATTACATCTTCCTGCTTTTGTGCATATACAAGGCATTTTAATATCTTCTCTTCAGTCTCCTTCCAAACTTTCTGCCTCCTCCCTCCCTGTTGTGCTCCCCTGTCCTTTGTCTGGAGGGCAGCCATCCTCAGCTTCCAATCCAAGGTGTCACTGCTACTTGATTTAAAAATGCACAAATCAGGTGAATTATCAGTCACTGTCACTGCAACACTGAGAGGAGAAAGTGCAAAAAGTAACTGGAAACATTGTAGTGACTTACGCTTCATTAACAAGCTCAGCTTCCAGTTAACTCAGAATTTTAAAAAAGATGCCAGCTACAGAGGCATTTTATAACACATATACATTTTTAGGCATTTGCCTCCTAATTCTCTTAATTTCAGTGTGCTTTACATTATCTGTGGGCTGCAAGGCAAAGCTAGTTCCCTGCACTGCAGGGTAGCTGGTTTCCTTTCTAGTTTTGAACTATAAAAATAGCCATGTTTTAAGAGCAAAGGTCTATCTCTCTCTATTCTTCAGCAGCAGTCAGAATAAGGCCAAAAAGAAAAAAAAAGTGAGGGATGGCAGAGAGGGAGGAAAGCAATGACATAGAATACTGGCAGTCTTTTTCCTTCTTACACCCTGTGCAATTGTTAAAGATCTCCTAATCCAGAGGTTGCATTCAGGTCATCACTTTTAATAAGAACTTACCTGTCCTTCATCGATTTTCAATCGGTTTAGACTTCTGCTATCCATAACACCCTGTGGCAATGAGTTTCACGTGGTAACTGCTGCTTGACAGAGTGCCTCCTCTTTGCCTGCTTTGAATCAACTTAGCAAACATAGGAACTGTGAAGGATCACTCCCTACTCCCCTTCCCATTCATGACAATACAACACATCTGCAGTTTCTGTAATAAGTCGTCTCTTCTCTATGGCAAAGAGAAATCACAGTGACTGACTTTTCTCTGGACCTTGCCTGTGTGATTAGAACTGCACTGTGCCCAAGACACTGGCACACCACAGATTTACCCAGCAGCACACTGATATGTGTGTGTGGATAAACATCCAGAGTTTGTTGTTTCTTCAGGGAGTAAAACATTTCCTCCCAGCTGCCCATTCATCTCTCTCCAAGAACTTTCTGAGGACTCACTTCAGAGTGCTCTTAAGTAGTCTGCTGAGATAACAGGTGACATTTTTCTTCTCCCAATAACTGTTGCCTCAGTTCTCTCAAATTTCTTACCCATTCAGTCAGTCAAAATCTCAGCTTTCAAATCCCTGCCATTTTTCAAAGTCTTCCCAAAAGCACAGCAGTTTGCAGTCACTCAAAGCTCATGGCTACTTTCTTTCACCTGTACACCCAGCAAGAAGGTTCACAAAGCAGAGAAGCAGAAAGGATGTGGTTCTCCCCAGCAAGCACTGGGGAGGATTGTTGCATTAAAATTTATACTGACAAACCAAGGAAACTTTCTCCATCCTGTCCCAGCCAATATCCCAGTCTTAAGAATTTCCCAGGAGGCCCCACATAACATTGACTGTCCTGAAGTATCAGTCAGACTAGGCAGTGCAATGCACAAATCACTACCCTGCCTCAGGAGCCCCTGCTAATCCCAAAAGATGTGCTTCACCAAACAGAGCTGCTCCATATAATTGCTTGGCTTATCTCCCCTCTCTTAGCTGAGCTACCATGGTTCCTAAAGGCCTTAAAATTAATGACAGATACACTTGCAGATTAAAACCCCCTTTGCCGGTGCAGTGTTGTGTGCATCACTTGTGCACACAGCACTGCCATTCACAATCCTCAGCTGCGTTTTCTCTGTGCTTCTTATAAGCAGCTCAAGTGCTGCTGAATTAGCAAACACTGGGAGGAAACATCAGAGCAGTTTGTTTGACCACAGTTTCAGAATTTCTGGCAGGCAGTTGTAACACATCAGGAGAAAAATAACAAAAACCAAAGTTATGAACTGACATACTGAATCTCAGCATACCTGACTGGAAAACCGAGCAGCTAATTTGAGCAAACACAGACTCTTAGGAATGCACAGTTAACAAAAGTAGCTCAAGACAGGTTACCAAAATAATAGCACAGACACATTTTACTTCAATAGTCACAAACCTCTGAATTTGAACGAGGTAACTATAGAAATAACAACCTTTGTACATTGACAAAAATCTACAACAACCCACAAGCATAAGACAGTGTGCAAAAGCTGGGGGAATAAAGTAATCCAGTTCAGCATATTGAAACATTCCTTTTGGATATCTCATTTACTGAATATTTTGCACACAGTGCCTGCAAAAATATACTGGGTGTGTTAAGGTCTGTGAAGAAGAATCCCTTTCCTTTAGTTTCCTAAGGAAACTATGTGGGATAGAACATGCCTTTTACTCAACAGGATGAGAAATTGCACCAAATCCCTTTTTGGAATTCTAACATAAAGGCAATTCAGAAAGTCAGCCAGGGACCTGCCCACACCCATCACCATGACTTTCCAAGACTGGAATGAGAAAAAGTTGTGTTTAAGTTTTGCACTCAGCTTCAAATGTCTGTCACCTCTATTTTCTCTTTTGAAATACATGCACACATTTATACACACATGTACAACTCCCTTCTGATATTTCTTTTGAAACCCCCACTCTGACACTTCTCGTGGTGCTGAATCTAAAAGATGGTTCCCCAGTTAATTTACCCCCTGTATTATAAAATGCTGCTACCTCATGAGGGATCAGAAGCAGCCAGGAGCTTGAACACAGAGAACACAACAGCCTGCTCATAATAAGCAGAAAAGTTATCACTGTAAAGCAGTTTGCAAAGAGTGTCTTAAACACTATGACAAGAAAGTGGCAGTCTGTTCAGAGCTACACCACACAGGGAACAAAGTTTCAGCCACTTGAGTCAAAGAGTTTTGCTATTCTCCAGAAAGGAGTGCACAAACAGGTGAGGAAGCAGATCATATCTCCTGCCTTACACATGGACACCTGTCAAGGCCTTGAGCTACAAAACGTCAGTATGTACTGTTTGTTCACATCTCCTTTCTTTGGTAACCAACCGAGAAGCTGCATTCTTCTTAGCATGAAAGTATCCAGCTCCAGTTGAACTTGCTTCAGAGAAGATCTGACTGAGAAGAATGAGGAAATGACGATGCCCTCCTTGAGATAAATGTTCTGGCCTCTTGTGGGCATAACTCTCCCAGCAGGAATTGACAACTGGTAATGTTATCACAGAAAATGCATTTAAGCTCAGTTCTGTTAATAAGGTCCTTTCCTAGTTGAAACTAAAGGATCCCTGTACACCTGGTATCTTCCACATTTATCCTGCCATTGCTCCAGAAGCAGAACTACTACTGGTGAGGAAAAGTCACCCATAGTAAGGGAATGGACTCTACTTCTAAGCCTCAGAAAAGGGAAATGGATGAATTGACTTTGCAATTTGAGAAGGGTACTTCTTATCATCTACGTCATTTACATAAAACACCTTCTCCAGCTCTTGGTTTAATGAATAAAGGAATCAAGTCTTTCAATACATCTTGTAAATAACCACAAGATTTGCCATCTGTAACAGCTATACATGGCATTCTCTCCATATCCACCATTTACAAATAAAGATTTCTCAAGTGATCAGCTGGGACTGCTGAAGTAGGTAGAGCTCAATATGTAGCCAAATTGAATCATCAAGGAAAAAACTGGATAATAAAATGCTGAAAATCTTGGAGACAGTTTGCAGTGACTTCACTGTGTTCAGTTTTTCCTTAAATGTTTTTCTAGCAAGCTGGTAATTTTCTTGTTGTTTCAAATTCCTTGATATCTACTTGGGACAAAATTTAATTGATTCATGAACATTTGCATAGCTTATTTAAGCTGTGAAAAGATTCAAGTGAAGAGATGAAGAAACTTTCCCTAAGAGAAAATTGCAATCGCAGAGCTAAGGAGGGACCCTCATCCTTACTCCCGTATCTCCTTGTCATTCTGCGGCTACAGGAATGCACAGACAAGAGGCCCTCAGCTGAAGGACAATGGTGGAGTGATCTGGCTTCAACCACCTCAGCTCAAGCTACTCCTCCCAGTCAGTAACAGAATCATCATATCCATCCCTTCTCACGGAGCCCAGAGCTACCCAGCAGGCCCTGGGGAGAGCTACACCCCAGGATCTATCCACAGGGTTAGGCAGAAAGCAGTATCCAAGGTACCTATCATGGTAACATCTAAATGCAAGTATCACAGCACTTTACGGACAAAAAGGGCTTTCCCCCAGGCTGTTTAAAATTTGCATGTTCCTGTGTAGCACTGAAGATAGCAGTAATGGTGATTCATTAAGATAATTATTTAAGTAGGAGGCTTAAGAAAGTCGGGGTGGATTAACATCCAGAGGGCTGCAGTTGGAGCTTCTCCACTCCAGGCTGCCACCTTCCCTTGTAAGGGAAGGGATGAATTCCAAAAGTCAAGAGAACTATGAATTAACAGCAGCTATATCACAACTACAGTGTTACTGAAGCACAAGAGCACCACCTCTGCTCCAGCCCATCTTCCTTGGCAAGGACTAGCACAAAATTTTATGTTGTGGGCAAATTTTCATGGCATTTTAAATTATTGGCAATTATAAATTACTGGATTTCCCTTTCATTGATTAGTTTGTTAGTGTAGGTTTTCCACAACAGAAAGGGATTGTGTGAATTTGTTTTAAACCAATATTCTATCCACCTTAAAAACAATACACATTTTCTTCCAACCAGTTGTCTTTCCCACTATTGAATAATCAGACAGGTTTGATAAATTGATTGCTGCCACATAATGATGTAAATATACACACTGGGAAAAAGCACACAAGTCCTTTCCAAACCCCAGCATTTAATCAAATTGTAATCAGTTATGGGTTGAGACATGCATTCTGTCCATAACACCAGGCTAATGCTCAGACAGTAACAGCTCAGACTTCACCCCTGCTAACACATAGGCCTTTATACCATGATTTTCACATTTACTTTCAGCTGCCTTTTAGAGAGATGTGCAGGCAACCAGTTTGGCTATTCTGCTGCTCACTTGGAATGGTTGCAATAGGGCATCCCGGTGTGTATTGCCCACTCACCGCTAGCTGTGCTTGGTCTGAACGTCTTCTAGGCACTCTATCCCATGCTGATTCAGAACAGAATAGCTTCCTGGAATGCAATTATAGAAACAGTGAGGGTTTGTCTTTGAAAGGGATTATTCCAGAACAGCTATTCCTTATTAACTATTCCAAACTGCCTCTTCATTAGGATGATGACGTTAACTGAGAATAGCTCTTCCATTCAATTTGTAACTTACCTTGGTCTCAATCAGTGACCCCATTTAGATGAGCCCTTGGTACAGCATCACACACCTTAACAGCAGCTGCACCAACCGAAACAGACTCAGTTGCAATGAAAGTAGAACTGCTGCATGGGCACATCTCAGCTGAGTTTAAGTTGGGCAGATAATAGGACATGGAAATATGTTTAAAAATAGTTTCAATCACAGATCTCATCAGTACTGCCTGTGACACTTTACAAGTCTTAGGATCTGCTTTGTTCAAACTTGGTTTATTCTTCAGATATATGGAGACCTTAACAGCAGGGAAATTTTGAGTTCTGGAACTTCTTTGTTTATTAAGTTCTTAGCCTGCAAGATTTCTTATCCAAAAGGGCTGAGAAAGTACCTGGCACATCTTCGATGCTCATTGAATACATTAAATAAATCAAATGTTTTATGATAAAATTCCACTCCCCCACACCAAACAGATGTAAGTGCAAGTCAAGGAGGCTTGAAAAATTGCACTAAAATTGATTTTGCTCCAGTTTTCCCCAAAGGAAAAAATTTGAGTGTAGGTTGAGACAAAAACACGGCAAATTTAAGCTATCATGAACAACTGAAAAGAGAAATGGAGAAAAAAGACAGAAGCCAAAACTAAACTTCACATTCAGCATGCAAAATTTATATTCTCTCCAGTTTTCTACATGAGAGGCATTCCTGGACTCACAAGTAAAGTGGGAGTCTTTTTTCTTGGGCTCACCATACTTCTAGAGAAAAATGCAAGATACCTTAATGCTCAGGGGAAATCACAAACCACAGAGATCCTGAGAGGATAGAAAAGATAGGAGCCAGCACAGCTGAGGATGTGGGTACCAAAAAGATCCTGTGTCAAAAAATGGGTGATCCAGTCTGCCATAACTCGATCACAGTGTCAATCTTTCAGCATCCTTTTGCATACAGGCAATCGTAGTCCATGTATGTAATATTTTATAAACAGCTTTTAGGGATTCTTTTCCCCATGGGAGAGAAAGTTAAGAGAGACACGATAGAAAGGGGTAAGGGCAAATATAAATATATGCAAATCAAACTGGGGGAGGGAGGGGAAGGAAAAGAAACTGAAACCACTTCCAGTCTCCTCCCTCCAATAAATTCCACACTCTCACGATCTCTGGCACCACTTCACAGTAACCCCAAAAGATATTCACCTGCTCCCACAGCACTGAGAAACAAAGAGTGAAACATGAACAAAGAAGCTCCCACCTAGGATGACCAATGTGATCCCCTGGGAGCACAGTGCGAGGGGAAAACCTTATCATGAAAGCAGAAGAAAATCAAACACACACACGCACACACACAGTTCCACTGCTGTGCACCATTAGCATCCTCCCTACGTTTTATACACATCTGTACACAGGAGATTTATATTCATGCCAAAAGCTCATGCTAGCAGGAGAGGAAAGTACTTTGGAGAAGAGAGGGGAAGGGGAAAAAAAGCCTACAGTTTCTTGGCTTGTGATCAGCAGGCTGGATGCATTCTGTGGAACTAGGCCAAAGCATTAGTTATTATATTCAGGAGAACATCCCAGCTCAAGGGAACCGAGTTTGCAGCTCTCATTTATGCTGTATATCAATTGAATATCAAACCACATTTTCTGCCTTCTGAATAATAAAGCTTAATAGTCTGAGACTCCCATATGGTCTATTGTTAAAATATTCCCAAACACTGGCTGCTGTTTTATTTCTGAAGGGAAGATTTCTCTTTCCTCTTCAAGCATTACTTGTTTAAAAGATGCTTGTAGCAAAAGCTAAATATATTAATCTTTTAAATATTTCCAGAGTTTGGACTAGGGCTAAAAAATGAGGGGTATAAGGAAAAGAAAATACATTTTGAAACTAGCTTTTTTCTTTTTAATGTCACATGCAAACGCTTGCTCCAGGCAGAAGCAGCTGGTGCCGCCAGGCTCTGGTGTTCAGAAGAGGGGGTGCAGAAGCTTTCAGAAGCCATGAGTTACTCTAACAAAGGAGGGACCACACAGACTCAACCCATTCACAAAAGGACCCAGGCCGATTATTTGACTATTACTTACAAGGAAGCTTGGCCAGTAACGTAGGCAATAAATACTGGAGAAACCTGTTCTGTGCATAATCCACGTTCGTCTTTTCACAAGTCCTGGTCTCTAATTAACTTCTCATTCCTCGAGGGCACTGCTGATGGATGGAGTGTATCAATTTGGTATATTTATTTTCAAAAGTCAAGAAACTTGCTAAATAATAAAAACATCAGCATAATAAGCACTCTGCAGTGTTAGGAACAGTCACTAGTGCTCCTTCCCAGTCCCACCAGAGAAAACTATTCCTGTGCTTTCTGCTTGGCAGAAAAACTCAGTGGCAGATAGTGCAACTCACAAGGGCTGCAGTGCCCTGCTCAGAGCCAGGATGAGAACTCAGAAGTGCTCAGCTTTTGATCCTGCATTCACTCCCTGCACCATTTGTACAGAAGGACCCAACTGCTCTGTGAGCAGAAGTGAAACCCTGCAGCACTTGCCTGGTCCTGCACGGGTGTGACCCCCCCCCCCAGCTTCCCCTCACCCAGCCTCTGACCTCTCCAAGGAGTCCCTCCTGTGCTCTGGGACAGGAGCTCTTGATGTGGCACCTTCCCACACATCTGCTGGACATTCAGCCAAGCACAGGGTGCTGAGCCAGGCATGGCCAGCAGTGTAATAAATAGCACAAGAACAGAGCTGTTCTACAGCTCAAGAAGCCAAGTAGAAACTTCTGCTCTCCCCTCATCTTTTGTACTAGCCTTCATTACTGTTTCTCATTCCTGTCTCCTACTTCCCTCCTTCTGCCAGTGTGTTCCCCTCCCCTCCATGGCCTATCTGTGCCCCCATGGCCTGCTCTGCCCCAGTGTACAGGCCTTCAGAGTCAGCTGTCCTAACCCTGAAACTGGTTGCTCTTACTCACCAGCTGCCTCCTCCCCAGAAAGGAAGAAATTCCAGTATTTCAACATTTGCTCTCATCCCAATTCAGGCAGAAAAACTGAAATTAGAGACTATATAGAACGGAAGTTCATAAGTTTAAAAAGAAAGAAACAACAGAAAAAAGGAAACTTATTTGTGAACACCAGTGCATTTTGTGTCATTTGAAATGGAATATTTTACATTACTGAAACCAAGGTTAGCTCATTTTGGTTTGGTGACCTGACCTGAGAAATTTTGTTTTGAATCAGTACAATGTTGAGCTTCTTTTCTTCCCACAGTGTTGCACTGCCTCAGTCACTGCAGCTTGGCAGCCTGGTGACCCTGGCCCCGTTTCTGGGTGAGACTCCCATGCTGGAAGGCAGTTCCCAAAGCACACACTGAGGTCTCCTGTGGCACAGCATGGTCCCTGGGAGACCTGTACTGCCATATGGGAAGGCCAGGGCTCTTGGGAGTCCAGCAGAATAGGTACCTCAGTCAACAGCTCTCTGAGCAGTCAAGGATGACTTGGAATCTATGCAATGTTTTGAACCAATCCCAAGCGAAGCCTTTTAGATAAGTGAAAGAAAAGCAAAGCAAAGAGGTATTCCCATTCAGGCAGCATAGGCAGGTCAAATGTAACATTTCTGATAAAAGCTAGTTTATTAATTTTACAGGTGATCAGAAATCTCGCATTGGGCTTTTCTAGGAGAAAAAAAAAATGTTTCCATTTAAAAGAAACTACACTGTTCCCTAAAAAAGCCACTCCGAGGAAAATCAGATCAGTCTCCTACTGACCACAGCAGCATTCTTACAAACTGGCTTAAAAATAATACCATGAACAAATCTCACTCCTGCAGAAACTTCCTCAGCAGAGAACTTTAATTATGGCAATATCAGCACCCTTCTGCCCCTTGCACAGCTCCCTGGCATGACCTAAGGACCATAGGATTTAGTTCATCAGCCGAGTTTAGTGACTAGGTTAGTGTCTGACAAGTATTGAACCAGGCGGTTTGCAACAGATGTCTGAATGGTCGATACCTTGCTGCTTCAAGCCAAGGCACAGGCACAGCTTTTATGAGAGTTGGGTAGAAACAACTGCTGGTGGAGCTGCTGAAGGCTCTGAGTTCTGCCCCAAACATTAGGGGCATCACCAACTCATGCTCAGCAACCAGTTCTTAAAACAAGTGGAGAGGACTCAGAGGGAAGATTAGTATGCATTCACAGAAAGCTATTTTAGTAGTTTTCCTGTAGACTCTAAAATGCAGCTGTTGTAGTTAGTGCACCTCCCCGGGTCTGCATATCTGAGAGAAGGCAGTGTGTGTATGGATGGATTTGATTCACTCGAAAAAAAAGGAAAAGGAGAGATACTTAGCCTGTAGTTTCACTGTTGGAAATTGCAATAAACCTCTTTTTAAACCTCATAACCTTGTGACTGTTTCATAGTTATAAGGAATCATAACCAGAGAAAGATTTAGCCTAACAGTGATCTGCCCTCAAAGTCATTAATCTGTCATATCTAATAGAAGGGGAATAAGGAGACAAACCTTTCCTCTAAGTAATTCAAACAGATCGTGTACCAAACAGGCTTTGGTGGGAACTTACTGTAAGTTGCCCCTGTTACAAGGGTATATTTGGCAATGCTGCACACCCAAAGATGCTACTTACGAGTTGGTGTGAGAAATATCTCTGCACCATTTCCTTGTGTTTTAAAACCTGAATTCTCTACAACCATATCTCACTGCTTTTGTGGTTGACACATTCAACCAGCTTTCCACCTGCTTTTTCACCTCCTTTTTGCCAGCAAGACTGAGTCTCTCTTGTTTGCAATTTTTAACTCCTCTCAAAGTAATTTTTTACTTTTGAGGGATCAGCAGAAGATAATAAAGTGCACCATGCACCATGCCAATACATTAAAGCACAGTTTCCTACCAGTGTTTAAAATATAATTTTCTTTGTCTGGGCTTATAGTAGATTCTTTCTTACCCTACAAAGCACACCAAAGTCTTCAGTTTAGTTTCTCTTTCTTTCCATCTTCATAGCTTCTATAAAAAATAAGTTTTATTTTCTCTCCTTCTCTCTTTCCCCCTCGCCAACTTCAACCCTCAATTTCTCTTTTCTAGTTTTATCCTGCAACTTCTCTTCCCTGCTTCTCCAGACTCACAGTAAGAAGCATTACTTGATCACCTTGCTCTGAGTTCCTGCCTCTCCTCCAGAGGAGCAGCAATTGACTCCGTGGACACTTTGCTCTGTTTCCTCTCTTGGAAGACAGCCAAGGCTTACTCAATTCTCTCTTCCTCAGGTCTGCCACTCAGCCCACTATCCTATCCCCATTTTCCACCCACACTGAACAAGACATAAGGTTTCCAAACTTGTCTGGAGAGCTTAGCCCCAAATTCAGCTCGTTGTCCTGTAAGAGATGCGACATGAAACCAATACCAATGCTTAAGAGTTCTCATGATATGTCAAAGCAGGTGACAACCATTATTGTCAGATTCCTAGCATGCAACAAGGCTGATAGGGAGCCTTGAAAGATACGGGCTAGCAAGAGACCAAATTCACTTGCAGTGGCAGTCCAGGGGAGTATGCCTAATTCTAAGGAACAGTAAACTTAGACACTGGTTTTCCAGACTGGTCAGGGGAGGATTGATATTAGAGGACCTGAAGGTAATCCCCAGATTACTCTTCCCCCTGCTCACAGGGAGCAAATGTCACTTTGCATAGTGAAGTACGCCAGCTCGGAAGCATGCTTTATGTTTCATGTTAATTAGGATTAGTGTGGAACCCAACTTCCTTCCCCTCCCCAGTTTTTATATAATTAAGGATCAGAACAAGCATTTTGTTTCTGTCTACAACAATGACGGACAACAGCACTATAGAATAACAGCAAAGAGAGAGAATGGAGGAAAAAAAATGCAGGTGGTAGACACTTACTGCTCTGGCCACTGCATGAAATGAAGGCTTGAGTGCACATTTTTGCTTGATTGCATAGCTGTCTCTGCTGCCCATCTAATCTGCTTAGAAAACTGGTTTTGAAGGATACGGTTCAGACATACCACTCACATGGGGAGGGGGGAATGATGAGGGGAAAAAAAAAAAGTGCTGCAGCTGCAAAAGATAAAATAGAGACAACTAATTTTCTCAGAGCTTGCAACACAACCTCTCCCCCTCCTCCACATGCAGTCACTGCACTGGCAGGATAACCTGGAGATTCTCCAGCACAAGCAAAGAAGGCACAATAAGGTGAGCAGGCCCTTCTCCAGGCCGCTCCCCACAGGCCTTGGGGGTACCACAGGAGGCGGAGGCTGACAGCCCCGCTCACAGGGAGGGGGACATTCCTCCGCCCGCTCCTTCCCACTGCATTCCCATGTTGCAGAGGGGACATGAGAAACGCACAGCACTGGATGTTATGCTGAGACAATAATGAGCGTAAGAGAGCTGCAGACTCCTGCTGTACCAATTGGTGGCTGGGCTCTGAACTCTCATTGTGTGATCGGATTTCTCCTGTCATTCAAGCCATATTGCAAACTCCAAGCATACGTTCATTTAGGCCATGTGTCCTGAAATCTAAACAGCTGAAGGGGACAGGGAGAGAGGGGTAGGGAGAGAGGAGAGCCACTGGATTTTGGGTGACAGTGTCTAAAATACACATTTGTGCAAGGTAGTCTCACTTTAGATTGTCACTTACCAAAACAACTACAGCTGCTGACAGGCAAGAGGTACAGTTTCAAGTGATCATCAGACATAAAATAGGCCAAATAAATTACTGCAGTCTAAAGGGAGTGGGTGTGTGTGCTCTCACAAATGTAACAGAGATAACAAATGGATTACCACTGGGTGACCCAATGTCAAGATTAGCAGCCCCAGTTCTCATTTCAGTTACACCATAGCAATGACATTACCCAAGATTTAGCAGAAGCGAAACTGAAATCAGAGTCCAACTCAGGATGTCAGGGAGGCAGCTGCTTTAGTTTTTTAATGCCTAGAATTTCAACCCAGTTTGCTTTGTTTCAAGAGCCTTAACTGCCTCCGGCAAGAAGGGGCAGCAGCCTTTGCCAGCTGCCACGTGATCTGTAAGGATGTTTTCTAAATGGAGGGTTGTTTGGGTTTTTTTTCAGGTGGGGTTGGGGGAGAGGAAGTAGGGGGTGTTAGTGATAGAGATAGACAGCACAAGAAGTATTTTGGCATGTTTTGTCACTTTCCTCAAAGGCATTTTCTTCTGTATTTCCATTCTGTGCCCATACAGTTACCCTCTCCTCTGCACTGTCTTACACATACACCCATGTTTTCTTTGAAAGAATCAAGAAGGCCAGTTCTGGCCTTTGAGAAGACATTGTGTGAATGGTTACTCCATCAGTGAAGTAAAAATACAAGGGGTTTTTACATATATAAAAATAATTTTAAGCTTTACAAATATTAATTGCTTATGGAAAATAAACATCTGCTAACAATGAACTCCCCAAACAAATAAGTTTCAGTCTGGCTGAAATGCTTTCCTCAGCTAATTGCTAAGAAGACCGTTTTCTTGTCTTTTACAATGGCAATTTCGTTAGTTCACCAATTATCTCAATATTTCAGTTCTTTCTCTTTCACAATAGAATGAAAAAGGTCCGATTCCCATCTCCAACACAACTTTCAGAGTCCTGCAAAACCAAGTGAGAAACTGGCAATTACAACGAGCCACGAAAAGCCCTCAGGGCAGAGACTGATTACGTGGGTTGCAGAGTCCACCTGCACATCTTTTCTTACCACATCACCCACAGTCTCCTACGAGACTGCCGAGTTTTCACAAGTACTGTACTATAGACTACACCCGACTGTGGCAACTGGGTGCTGGAAGTGCAAAGAGAAGCTGAAATGCTGATAACCCACTTGAATGCTTAGAATAGCAGATGCCAGGGGGAGAAAAGGGGGCCTCCAGCTGAATTTGCATCATACAAGGAAATAAGTCAGTTGGGCAAAGGCCCCATATGGCTGCTTGGGAGTGCAGAGCTAAAAGGGCTTTCACTGCTGGGAGAACTGCAGATCTCCTCCAGCTTCTCATCTCACTCTCTGCAACTTGGTGCAGAAGCATATGGAAAAGATTTCAAAACCTCACAGTACTTCTTACTATACAAGAAAAGCAACTAGTCCTTTGCATGAATATGTGTTCTGCATTTAAGAATAAAAAAGCACTTAGCTACACGGATACTTGCCCTCTATCCACTTAAGGGACGAAAGGCCCAACCCAGTTTGCTCGAGGTCAAATAGCAAGTTCAGCAGCAAGAGATGACAAGGGCTCAGCTACATCCAAATCCCATGCAACTGTTGTACCCATTAGACTGAAGAGATGTTAAACACCCTCATGGCGTCAAGAATAACTAATGCCTTCCCAGGTCAGCTTGTGATATAGAGAACTGGGAACTCACACATCTCCTTCCTCTTGCCTCCCACTCCAGTATAGTTGCAAAGCCCACGTGATGAGATTTTCCTAACCAGCAATTAAATGGTTAATGCTTCCATTACGGCAGATGGAACAGGAGTTGCTGCAGGGAAGGTATGCAGAGGGAAGGAGGAGAAAAGAGACAGCAAGGAGGAAAAAACAGAGAAACAATTGTAAAGGAAAAGCAGTTTTCCCACTAAAAGGAGTGGTTAGTTGACTAGACAATATAACCCTTAAGACTTTGTCTAGACTAGGATAAAATGCTATATTATTGAAGGTGTTTGAGAGGTATAGTGCAGGTAAGGCTCGTGGCCTTTGAGGATGTGGTAGCCGAGGAAGAGACTAATTAGGACATGTTCACTAACATGTCTTAATGTTCCATGTTTAAACCCTTGCACAAGAACTCAAGGCTATGCAAAGCAAAGGTCTCTGATGCTGTTCTAATGATTGTAAAAGCAAAGTTATGACAGTGCAAAGAAGTTAGAATGGTGAGGAATTGCTGAAGTCTCACATCTCCCATTTTTCTTATGCTCATTGAATGCCTGGAATATTTGCATCTTAAAATATTCACCAGCATTTTACTAGACAACCTGCTATGACATTTTTCCTCTAAAAATCTAATCAAAGGCCTAAATGCCAATAGTAAAAGAGACCACAGGCTAATAGCCTACACTCTTATGAAAGTTATCCTTTTGCTTCAGTGTTTGCACTGGCAGATTTTGGAAGGAGGGCATGAGAGAAAAAGAAGACAGGACTATGAAGAGTGCGCCCAAGGCTTCAGCAAAACCATCGTTTTGATAATCCATTACCAGAACTGGTAATTAAAATCAAATCCCACCTCACTAGGACAGCCAGATACATCCACAGAAACCTTTTTCTGAGAGTTGTTACACTAAATACCAGGAGAATCACAAATGCTGTAGCTTCTTCTTAACCCTTCCAGCAGTATTTCAGAAACCACGTGTCAGGTTGAAGGACTGATCTTTTTTTCCCAGCTTGTTGCAGGCTCTAGGTGTGCCCCTAACCAAATAGGCTTACCACTTAAAAGCTTAGTTGCACCAGTGGCTTAAACCTTATCCGACAGGACTTGGGAGCATTGGGATTTGGATGTTTCAGATGTGAGACTGGGGACTGCATTCACAGAGATAGGCAAGTCAGAGTAGGAGCCCCTGCTAAAAGCAGGCAGAACACTGGGGAGCAGGGGATGAGGAAAAAAAGTGCTTTTTCCATTTTGATCACATATAACTGTATTTACATTTCCACAGTTGGGCTTGAGTAATGTCTACCTCCTTGTTTGTGACTGAGAGCAGGTTTCAGAGTCTCACATTTCTTTTCCACAACAAAAAGATCAAAGTTTAGGGCACTTGTGCAACTTAGGTGTTTACAGTGAACTGGTCTAATCGCATGGCAAGCCCTCCCTCCCGTTATCAGTCTCACACTGAGCCAGGCTCCTTCATTCCATAAGCACCAGGGAGGACTGAGAGGAGAGGGCCCACGTCTGGTGTGGATTATAACCCACCATCCCTTCTATCTACTTCAACATGGGAGCTAAAATACAGTGTGCAAGGGAAGGGTTTAACATGTTCAAGTAAATATTCACTCGGGATGTGGTCTGCAAGGGCTGACAAAGCATTTCCAGGTTGTGTTTTTAAAGAAGCTTTCTAAAAGGCAAGCAAGCACTGTGTGAAGAACCAGAATGAAAGAGAAGACTCCCTTCACTCATCTTCTCAGTATTGCCTAGAGCACAGGCTCATGGTACATCTTACTATCAAAGGAAACCTGGGCTGCCTTCTCCAAAGTTACTGGCAAAAGAAAGATAAAGAAATACAGTACAGTAGAAGTCCGTGCAGACAAGCTTCCACATTCCTAATCTCACTTTGTCTCATGCAAAGGACACACAAACTTTCTGACTCTTCGTTTTGAAAGCTATGAAATAGAGCTAAATTTTAGGGTTTTGTGAAATAGTTTTTAATTAATAATTGCAAAGCGCACATCTTCAGAAGATAGGTACCATATAAATATTAATGAGCTCAGACTACTGGCAGTATGCGTCTCTCTTAGGAATCGTAAGCACCATGGATGGATCAAAGAGGACATGTAGCTCTAAGAGACAGAGTGGTGGGAGTAGTCTCTGTCTTTAACTGTATTTTAAAGTAGATCCTCAAGATTGTTGTGGATATGCCCTATCAAGTTACAGCAGCTTTCAATTAAAGTGACATTTTATCCTTAGGCAAAATTCCACCGCGTACCTTTTAATATTAGCAGGGCACATTTTCACTCATGTAGATACTTCTTCTACATATATGCATTATTAGTTCTTTGTAAATAGGAGCCAAACCAACTGGGAAATAGGAATTTTACCTTCATTTTCAACAAAATTAATGCCCCTTACCTAGTTACATTGCTGAAAAACTTCCAGCTCCACTGCAGTGCCGTAACAAGAAGTAGGATGAGCATGTGGCAGCTGTTTGCTTCGCACTGCTCGTAGCTCAGTTCAGCAGCACTTCAGACATGGAGCTGTCTTTGAATGAACATGGCAGAAAATGCCACATGGTAAAGGTGCTGTTTCTGTTCCCCTGAGCAGGGCCAGCACAAAACGTGGCTACGGACACGGCGGGGAAAGGTGCGAGCCCCTCCGGGGCCTGTGCGCGGGCATGTCGGTGCAGCGAGGGAGCAGCAGCAGTGCGGCCTCCGGAGCCGGCTGCCCTGCTGGGCAGGCACGCTGGGGAGGAGGCTCGCAGCCTCCTCAGGAATGCGGGATGGCCGCAGGCTTCAGCAGTGTTTTCCAAAGAGGTGCTTACGTTTGTTTCTCTTAGGGTCCGGTAAGCCTGTGCTTTTTTGTTGTTGGGGGTGGTGGTGGGGTAGGAGGGAGAGTTGCCTTGTTGGGGTTTTTAAAAATACATTAGAAGGCAGCAAAGCTATTTCTTTGCCTGAGGAAAATTCAGTTTTATCAGCTGTCTTCCTACCTTTCTTCAGCTGTAAGACACCATAGACAGCTTTCTGCCTTACTTCTCTGCAGCTGGGCATCCTAAATGCTTTGTGAGCCTGACACGTGGCCAGCCAAGGGAGTCTACAGCAACTTGCCTCCAGTCTGGGGCTGTATTTCATTTCCTCAGCGGAGTCAGACCAATGGCCCTCTGTCCTGCTCACCTCGGGCGCATTTCCATACGCTCTGCTCTCTGCAGTTGCTGCTAAGGCAGTGCTGTTGCGGCCTCTGGTTTTGTCTACACTGGAGCAACTGGGACTGATTGCTTAGTGCTGGTAGCAAGAACAAAAATCAGATGGTGTAGGCACACTCAGTGATTGTAATTGTGTCCCTGAGCTGCTCAGAAGGAGCACAGCACAGAGATGGCATTAAGAGGCCTTATCACTTCTTCGGCAAAAGATGCTGAAATTTGGAAGATGCTCAGAATAAATAACACCTCTTTATAGTTCAGAAAAAAAATCCCCAGAAATTAATTTCCACCTGTGTTGCCAGTAAAAGATAGGGTTTTAACAACCCAATGAGTGGTGCCCAGAACAATGGTCTAATAATAACTTGGATCGACTTGCTGTGCTCAGTGCTAAAAGATATGATAGGAAACATAACTGTGTTTTGATATCAAATAACATAAATCTGGACACCATACCAACAATTTTTAGACAAGGAACCATGAACTCTAACCAGAGAGATTGGGAGGTTAATTTCTTCCCCGGCCACACCAGGGAATTTTACACCTCTGTATGAACAGTGTTTTCATTGCAAACCCAGACATCAGTCCAAGCAAATACCCCTCTGTAAACTCTAGCCCAAAAGAATCACTTTTGAAAAGGTCATACCACCTCCTGTTCCAAGAATTAAGTTAATTAGCACTTGTCCCTCTCTGTATAAGGTATGGGATCCTCCCACAAAAAGATACACAACCAGATTGTTAAAAGGTGTACATATGCCCTCCTAAGCTAACAGGCTTTATAGATTGACGAAGATTCCCTCTGGTCATCCCTGTAGAACTCCCAATTGGAAGAGAAGCAAGCTGGGAGATCAGTGTAACCAGTGCTTTGCCAGGTACAAGGTGCACAGTGCACAGCCAATAGGAGTGCTGATATTTTAGTACTAGGCAGTGATCTTTCTCCATCTCGATGATTTTATAAGGTTCAGCATCAGACTTCATGTAAAATGAAGTATCTGAACGATGGGAATTTTTTCTCACTGAAGTTGAAAGATTTGCAATGCATTTTCCCCTCTGACACACTTTATTCTTATTTATTCTTATTCCATCCAGGTATTTGTGATATATATATATATAATGGAAGTATTTCACTTCTCCTCTATGTGATCACCTACATGCATTGACAGAAAACAAATCCAGGTAAGACCTGCTATCAGTTATATCTGGGTGCAACTGAAGTTTGATCAGCAATGAAGGTCAACACACTGTTCCATATTTTCTGTCCACAAAAATGTTACACAGTGCACTTACTGAAAGCAGTTTAAAAATAGCCTAGCCCACACGGTTCTTGGGCACAGAAATATTGTCAAAGATTGCCTGCCACAGAACTCCATTGCTGATTTACAGCAGTTGTTTAGGAACAGAAACCCAGACCCAAGTGTTTAATTACCAACTTGCCCATTCTAATCTAACACAGCACAAACTGTGTAAGATGTTAACCTCCTTTTCTGTCAGCCAGCCATGGCTGCTTGCTCTGAGCACAGCTCCAAACCTGCCAAGCAAGAAAGGATTACACCAACAGGCTCCAGTTCCCCGAAGAGAGCACTCCTTTGCAGGTCCATAAAAAAAGGGTTCAGAGACTATTTGTGTCAACTCCCTAAACCACAGACCATAACTAGCCCTCCCTCGGAAGCACTTGCATGCTGCTCCTTGCAAAGCTGGAGCAAGATATGTTGGCATCCAGATCACTGCCTTTGAGGGCCCACCCAGCCCTCTTGGTCTCCTTCCATCCCTTATCACAGACTTGCAGACCCTCTCCCTGGGCAGCAGCAGAAACTGGGGTGTATCTGCCTCCAGGTTTGGCACTCTTCTGTTTCACCATCTCCTTGTTCTTCTGACCCAGGCTGCAGCCTGCCCACCCTGCTGGGTCCTCTGATACCAAGACGGACATAGTATGTAGAGAATCATGAGTCAGAAATGTGAAACTGGCAACTCTGGCATTTGAAACCAAAGGGGATTTAGGGATGCACTTGGCATTTCAGCTTTAAAGTTTAAAATAAACGAGGCAAAACTGAACTGTAGAAAAGGAGTGGCTTATGGGCAGCTCAGACTTGTCCTAGACTTTCAAGCCAGTCATTTCTCATAAATACTCGTAATTTCAAACATAAGAAAGGGGGAGAGGAGACAAAACAAACTGAGTCACCTGCTTACTGATTCAGGTTCATTAGCAGATGGAGGATAGAAATCATTCTAGGAAAAAGTTGCTTTTTATGTATCTGGGACAGCCCCCAAAATTTTTACCAGAGGGGAAGAAGAGGACAAGAACTGAACTGCGAACTTGTCCACACCCTAGCAGGAATTCACCCATTTTTCAGCTCCCACAGGTATCATTAGCATGCTACTGAGAGCAGAAAAAAAGCTGCTAAGATCAAACACAAGCTAGTAACAAAGCTCTTGTCATCCTGCGATGGGCCAGAATTTCTGGCTGCAGCTTGTCTTTCCCTGAAAGACTGGGCTAGTTCAGAGTCCCTTTTAAAAGAAGTGCCACACTATGAACGTGCTACAGCTGCAACACAGAAAGTGCAGAAGGCAGGAAGTCTGACATTCACACCAACCTCAGCCCCTTCACTCACACCTCTTTTCAAATAGCTTTAGCACATGGAGTCCACATTTTCACGTTCTCAGAACTAGCTTTATCTATCACACTGCAAGTTTAAGAGAATTTTTTGAAATAAGTCTCTTTTTCCACATTTAAAGACTTATCCAGTTGGGAGCAACTTTTAAATTGTTTCTGTAAACTGTTCTCCTCTCTGATTTTTGCAGTAAGTTGCCACACTCCCTTTTAAAATAGTATATATGATTTTTAAAAAAATAAAATACAGATTGAAACAGCATACCAACTGTTGTCACAGTCCAAAAATGTCCGGATTTTCAAACTTAAGTCCACTACTGTGTAAAAAGGCCACACACATGTAAGTGTCAATCAGGCTCAGTGGCAAAACAAGAGGCTGAGCCTGCAGAATGGCACAAATTTTTCTGGACAGAAAAAGAGTGCCAGTTCTCACCCATCTGGAATAACCTCTGCATTTTTCAATGCAGACTTTCGGAATTTGACCTAGGAAGCCAGGTGCTTGATTTCTGCATCTCCTGCTTTGTCGTGTTTCATGTTTCAACAGAAGAGGAGGCGAGAGAAATGAGAAAAGTGTATTATTTACAAGGCTACACCTTAATTACACCTAATATTACCATAGTGACTGTTTTTGCAGGCAACTCAATTGGTCTGTTCTGTGCCCAAAAATTCTGTAGCTGATCTTGTGCATTTTTAGCAGAAACACTATCTCCATTACCCTCCTCTCAGCACCAGGATTAAAATAAAGTAACATCAAAGTATTTGTGGGAAATGGCAAACAAATGGGTCGTAAAGCCTGGAGGTTGCTCGGCAGCAGAAATTAGCTATGGCAAGTAACTCACTGAGGGCAACAAGACCCAGTGTTGTCCAGCATTTGGACACTCAACAGAAGACTGATAGATGAGGGGAAAGGGCCAATCCCGTATGATACTGCCAGGTCTCAAGTACTATTTTGAATCAGGTAAACTAATATCTCCTGTACCTGTTCCAAAGCACAGGGTAATACATGCTCTCTGTCTACAAAGTCTGCTGGCTGCTTCCTTTGGAAGTAGCATCTATCTTGGTAAAGATCTTGTATTTTCTCTTGGTCTCTGGAAGAGGATCCCAAACAAGTGGCAGGGACACAGGGCTTTGGAAGCCTTTGCATGTTTATCTTTACTGATAAGGCTGCAATCCTTGCTGCAAGCACATCAGCCTGTGTCTGCAGCAAAACCTTATTCCAGTGGATGCCTGCCTTGAAACAGGCTTCCTGGGGACTAGGCACTGCCTTTAACCCCTTAGTGCCCTGTCTAAAGAAGCCTTAGTTTAGATTTCTTTTTCTTTCTTGAAGATGCATCATGTTTTCATACAACCTAAAAAACAAGCAGGTAAGTCAGACCTGTTTTGAGACAGCAGCAGTGCAGATCATATAGACTGTATACCTCCACAGATACTATCAGAGCAATGTACCCTCAGAGAGTTTCATCTCCCCAAACCTCTTCTGGTTCTGTGCAGATCAAAAGAATTGTCCATTTAAAATAAAGGGTTACAGCTATCCAAACTGTGGGTGGAACACATAAAAATTCTTTATGAGGACTTCTTGAAATTATTTTGTCTAATTGATTGGCGAGCTTCAACCACAGCTATTTGGATTCTTAGAACTGGAGAATCAACTATGATTCCCAGCCACCTGATCTTTTTCTAACAGGTTAACTAACCTTGTTCATGCAGCTTTGTTAATGAAATCTCAGATCACTCACAAACACGCATGCCAAGGGCAAATATCCAGAAAGTCACTAGGGATCTCCCAAAGCTCACATGCCAAGAGCTTGGACAGCCTGAAAATGACGAAGAGGCTTTTCTCTTATAGCAGGTTTCATTTATTTGCTCCCACTTGCTCTTTCCCCATCTTCTTCCTACACCACTGAGTCAACCTTGACCAGACAAGTTTCAGTTAAGCCTGTGCTTTGCCAGAGGTGTTTTTAAATTATGTTTTTAAAAGTTTATTTATAGTACACATGCACAGTGCATGATGCTTTCAGGGCTCCAGGAGACTTCAGCATGTGAGGCAGAACTTCATCACGTGGAAGGAACATGAATTCATCAGCTGGCCCATGGAAAACCACCTCCCCCTTACTGTGTCTATCTATGTACCCCAACTCAAAGATGGAGTGCAATAAAATAATTTTTACTCCGTTATCTCCTAGCCATTATTCGTAACATCTGTGATCAACATACTGGAAATTCCAATTGAAAAAATGTAGAGAAATCCAAATGATCCTCCTACAACTAATCTCTTACCAAACCAGCAGCCCGTGAGAAAATGCAACTATTCTATGACCATTTTCCCATTAGGGCAAGGGTTGGGAAACAGTGATGGTTGGAAAATTATTAAGTGAACTGGGAGAAACTTGCAGTGAGAGTTACATGGTCCAGCACTCCTTGCATGTGGCAATCAGTAAGTTTCATTTCGGGGTTTGTCCTAAATGGTTGTATTGGACCCATGTGACCAGTTTCTTTTTTCATAAGAAAAATGTAACATGACCACAAGATCATTTCCAAGCAGAAAGGTAAATATTTTCAGGAGCAAGCCTCTCAGCTAAGTTCTGACCCTGAAAGACAGTTGTTCTCGTGGTTTAGCTTCCAAGTTATATGCAGCAAAGTCTGGATTTACTGCAAAAACCTTTGCCATGCATGAGATCCTCATCCTACTCCCTGCTCTGTACCTGGCCTGGACAGGGAACATCCACTGGATAGGCCCTTCAGATCAAAGGGTGTGTTCATGACTGGTTCCAGGACACGTTTAACTTTCCCTGCTCCAAAATGGTACAAGTTGCTGAAATACTGTTTCCTCAGCTGCACAGCAAATCCAACCAGAGCAAGTTACTCAGAGTAACAGCTCAGAAACCACAATTTTAGGAGGTAGCACAGAGGTGTTCTGAGAGGAGAAGAAAAGGATGTGGTAGACAATTTGCTAATGCCCTTTCTGGGCACTCTCTGTCTCGGAACAAGAGAGCTGCATGCCAGAATGCCTTGGGACAGGGCTGAGTTCATTGCTCTTTCCACAACAGCAACTTTTTCTAAATAAAGATGTCTTTACATGCACAGCTTGGGAAACTTAATTCAGATTAACTGAAGTTGTGAATTCAAAGTGAATTCGCTAAACCATATTGTATCTCTGTACAGTATTCAGTATTTAAAGGAACTTTAATTTCATTTACCTTGTTCTACTAAATTAAGAGTGTTTTAATTCTGAGAATGCCCATGCAGGGATTATTGGGTTGCACAAATGATGAAGTTACATGCTGTTCTGGAGCTGATTGTGGCATAAGGAAGTCCCCCCACTTCCATGCTAGCAAATGCTCATTTCCCACCCACTTAAAAATAAGCTAACTAAAATTATAAGTTTTATTATTCTAATTACTCATGCCTACAAATCTAAAGCTGCATTTAGAGAAACTTGTCTCCGGCTCTGCATCTGTCTTTTGTTTCAATCTATCAGACTATATTCATTGTTTAAAAATTAAAGTATCAGAAGAAAAAAGAATATAGATATAATAAAAAAAAATTGGGAAAAGACAACAGCACATAAGAAATATTCATGGCATTACTTAAAAAAAGGGCCAAGACCCAAGCCAAATCAGCTGCAGTCTGCCAATGGACCTGGATCTAGACCATTCCATGAGCTACTGAATTGACCACCTAACAAAGAGGATAATTCTCAAGTTTTAGAACTGAGATTGTTGTTTGTTAGCAACTAGGTATCTTTCTAGCTTACTGAGTAGTATGGACCTCTTACAGCTTCATCATGGGTCTTACAACATCACAACGTAAATAGTGGCTTGGACAGAACATTTCTTCATCAAATGGCTCATCAAAAATCATTTCACAGAGGAGAAATGACAGGTAACAGTCAATCCCTAGCTGCCGTTTGGGAAAAGACTCAACCTCTTTGCTTCAGTTTACCTGGGATCGCTGGGACATCTTGCAGCAAATCAGAACCATAGACTACAGAAGTGCAGGTAGCACAAGGGAGACTGACCAACTGCTTGAAGTGAGAGCAGTCTGCTAACTGTGGTTACTAAACAGGCTGAACCTGAAAGATCTTCCCTATGGAATTCATGCTACTTTCCATGCCACCCCTTTTTGAGCTGGAGAGGAAACAAAATAAGGAAAAAAGATTTTTATTATAGATCTTAGGTAAACAACACTTTGACTCCAATGCAATCTTCCACAAGAAAGAAAAACAACTTTTCAAGCAAGTTCAGATTGTTAAACAGGAGACAGATGAAAGCATTGCCTCAGAATGCAAGGAAATCCCAGGCTGTCTGGTTGGGAAAGAATTAGCAATACGTAATTAAAAAGAGCATTCTCCCCTTCCTCATCCCTGAGGTGAATACAGGTCTTGCATATTACTGACTTCTGCATCAGCACCAGACAATGAAGCTATCATTTGAGGTCTTTCCCCTTTCTCCCCAGGCCTCTCTCCCTCATGCCTTCAGTTGCTGGAGGCTGTTTCACACCAGTTCCTGCAAAGGTCCCTGTGTAGCAGGACACACTGTTTGCATGTGCTGCTTGTGATGAAAGATTTGGCCACTGGAGAACACCAGGAGCGAGGAAACCAGATAGCAACGTTTACCGTGACTCGTGACAGAGGTTCAGTGATCCCCTACTGGTGGCCTTGATTGAGCACCAATGGAGCCAACCCTCCTGCTCTCGTGTTTAGAAGACAGGAGCAGGGCGGAGCTCAGATCAACTCGATGGAACAGAGTAAATGCTGCCATTTGGTAACACTACCTGGAACGCAGTCTCTTGGCATTCTCTGGTATCAGCAGACAGTAGTATCAGCAACACATTATGGAGCTCAGACCCCTTGCTGCAAAAGGTGGGGACTGAGGACCATGCTAGCACAGTGCAGTGGTGCAGCTGAGCTATGCTGCTCCTTGGCATCCAACTCCAGAAGCAGGGAGACTGCAAGAATGGCTTGAGTGCAAGTCTGTCATATATGAAGAGAATACCCAGCTACACACTCATGTAAACACTAGAAACTCCCTCACCTCAGGGCATAAACCAACCACCAACTTCTTCTATGAGCAAGGTATACCATATTTGTTTGTTTTAAGAGTCCTTGTACCTTTCCCTCAAGCATCTGGTGTTTGTTTGCCTGTCTTGTAGAAAGGATGCCAGGCTAGACAGCCAGATCATGGCTTCCTTCTGGTATGGCAATTACTGCATTCCACCCTGGATGGGGGAGAACACACTGGGGAAAGCGAGGAATGTTAGATGGCACGTTCCAGTAACACATGGCCCCATTAAATAGCCTTCCCTCCCTGCCTGGCTCTGCACAGTCATACCAGCAGCACACCAGGAGCACACAGTGGCACAGCTTGGCCCTTTGCATTCTCAAAGAGTTCTGTGTCCCACCACAGAATCTGGAAACAAAGCTGAGCAGGGCTCAGCCCTCATCCTGGAAGTCTTCACATGTGCAAGAAGCAGGATGTTCCCGTGCAAATAATTGTGTTACAAAACAAGGGGACAGAGCAGAATCATGGTCTGCAGCACAAGATTAATATAAAATACAATATTTAGAATAACATCAGGTTCAATCAGTCATTGTCCTATAGGATCAGTGCATCTATACCCAAAAATACCCAAACAACCAGAAAACAAAACTCATCAAATGTTACCTACAAAACCAATTTGTACAAACTTTGAGTTAAGACAACCCACTTCCAGCAGAATATTAAATAACTGTATCAGTCTGTGAACTAGGGGCTTGGGAGAGCATTTATACATTAAATAGGCATTTGGCAAAGCCTCTTTCTTCCTGCTGTGGAACTAGAAGGCTCCCAAGCTCCCCAAGACAACTGTAATTCGGGAAACTCAGACCTGCCTTTCTACCTAAAAATTATTCTCCCTGTTGACTTTGGCTCTGTGCCAGTTTAGCCATCAATTCTAGGTCTCCTGATCTGTGTGTCAGCAGAAATTGCCAGTAGATACCTGTCCAGATTAGCTGCCTGGACACCATCTAACTTGTGGCCTGCTCACGGATACCCTTCTTGAAAGCAGCTGCTGCTGCTGCATTTATCCACTGGAGCCCTCATTTCCTCGCTGCCCATCTGCTGCAGCGGAGGCAGAGCCACACAGACAAGACACAAATAACTGACAGGGAAGACCTTGCCACACCAGATAATAAAGACCAGGAAATCCAAAGCCTGTACCTACCTCATGAATTTGTGCTGGTTTTTAAAAGCAGAAGAAGAATGTGGATAAGCAAACAGAGATACGGTTGAATGACTTATCTAAGTTTAGACAAGTGGTATCTAAATAATGCTATTTTATCTTATTACTGTAACAAATAAGAGAATTGATTTAATAACCTAATGTTGGTTTTGGACAGTAAAGGTCTGCATCAATGGACCAAGACACTAATTATATTATCTTATCAAATCAGTGTATAATAATAGAACTTTGCTATGCATTGATGAAGCTAGGCTTAGCTCTGCATGAGAAAATAGTTCCTGAAAGACAGGGAACGAGACAGTATTTAGCAGAAACTCCTTGTGCATAGTTGTTATTTTCTTTCCCTTTCAAAATATTATTATCTTTATAGGTATCGCATGACGAGAAATTTCCTCGATAATCTTTATTGCTTGTTATTTAACCTCCCTCTATCTTTCTGAGAGGTAGTCAATATAATTTTCCAAAAGACTTAAGTAAAAGGGAAAGAACTACTGGTGCATATGCAGATCAATTCATTGTAAGCTGACAATAAAGCTTTTTTCATCAAGGTACAAGCAAAATGACTTGCTGACATTAACTGGCAAGTACTTTGCATTCATATGGTATCTTTCATCTACAGACTTCAAAGCAGCTGACAGGAGGCAGGCAGGCCTTGTTTCGTCATCCATCCAAGGAAGAAGCTGCAGCACAAAGTGGCAAGGCTTCCCCAGAAGGTAAAACCATTAGCAGAAATCTAAATGAAGTGATTCCCAGTCCTTAAAAATGAACTACTCTGGCCCAGTACAAATTATATGTGCCCGAGAGAGCAGAGCCACCACTGACCCACGCCCCTCTGAGAACTGCTCAGGATTCTTTAAGAATGTAAATTTAATTCACGAGAAACTGAACAAACACAGAACACAAGAATACTCTTCTACACACAGATGGGGATCTGAGACCAATCCAGATTTGAAGTTCTGTAGTGCTCCAAGGAGGAGCACTCCTTGAGTGAACCTGCAGAAGCACAGGTTTTCATTCATAAGGAGAGGAAGGGAAATCCTGATACATAATCCAGCAAGTGTTTAAATAAACCTACTCAGACGAAGATCTCTCCACAGAAAAACTAGAACTGTGAGAAAAGTTATGGAAGTAATTTTTAAAATGC
Source organism: Donacobius atricapilla (assembly GCA_013397315.1). NCBI lineage: Eukaryota > Metazoa > Chordata > Aves > Passeriformes > Mimidae > Donacobius > Donacobius atricapilla. The sequence goes on from WBMY01006823.1 coordinate 124,180, forward strand.
CATCTTACAGAGAGTAAACCTTCTTTCAGCTCTTCACCTTTTTCATGTATCTGAAGAATGCTGACTGCCAAGAGCACTCAAATGGCCAGCAGAAACTCTTTTTAACATAAGTAAGGAAGAAAAATCCCTGCACAGTGCTATTTTAAAAGAAGCATATGGATTTCTCTAAGTTTGAAATAACAAACAGAAAAATTATGCCGAGCCAATCTCTGGAGCAAGAAGTCTCTCAGCATTGGTCAAAGAAACTGCAATAGAAATATTTTAAGACCTGCTCTCTAGTTATGAGATTTCTCATGGCCTGTGGAGCCGGGCAATATTAGAGGCCACTGAATCCTGAAGTTTATTTTTCTAAAAGTTTTCACTTCAAATAAAGCTTTGTTTTAATATGTATGGGGCCAACTGTTAGAGCGTTGAGGTCCTGGTTATTAGCCAGCTAGAGCTCATGAATTATGTTTAGTGAGAAGTTTATTGGCTCAGGAAACACCATTCCAGTTTCCCTCACTCCTGAATCGTGGAAGCCAAACCAAGAGATATTCAATGTCATATTACCACTAGCACCAGAGCAATCATTATCTGATTACATTTTATTTTTTGTAAGGAATTTGCTATTGCATCATTTCATCCACGTAAGTCTTTAAATTTACCAAGGCAGCATGCAAAGAGTAAGTAACTGTTTGGTCGTGTTAATCATCTTCTAAAGAATATCTGTTTCCATCTCATAGCTTTCCAAATCCAGGCATTACAGAAATGCAGGCCCTCGAACGCTTTGTAAAGTAGGAGTTTGGGAAGGAATTTTTAACACTAGCAAGGTGCTCATGAAGATCTGAAGTGGAGCCAGAGGAGGCTGAGGTGGTGTTGGCTCTCCCTGGCCTCACCCCATGTGGGCAGGCACCAGGAGCCTGCAGACCAAAATGCAAGGTACGCATCTCTAGAACAAGCAGGACTGATAAGTGGCTGTGCAAATCCAGAAGCAACTGCTACTTGTGTGGCTGGCTTTGTCCTGGGTTGTAACTGGTTACCTCTCACTGCCAAGAGCTAAAGCCCCAAGTGCAGAGAGTAAGCAATGATCAGGCAATGTGCAGTGGCTTGTTTGTGTGCTTGTTGTTCCAGTTCTCTGGAATAGCTAAGATAGCCTGAAGACTGTACAGGGACTGTGTCAATCCTTGAGGCAAGGAAAGTTAATTTAGTTGGAAGAGTAAGGATGAAAAAAAGTGTGCTATAACAACAGTAGTCTACTCTGGTAGCAAAGTAAACTGTAACTGGAGTTTAGGTTCTCCTCCTAGTTCTCTACATCTGTCACACCACCTTGGCCAAATCATACATCTGTTTATGTCTCTGCTTCTTCTCTCCGCTTTTGCTTTACTATCTACTATCTACTATTATCTACTATTACTATTACTATCTACTATTATCTGCTATCTACTACCGTCTACTATTTAGACTGGAACATTCTTCAGAGAAGAGATTGTGCTGGTGTACAGCCCAGTGACAGCTTTAGGGTTCTGCAGTCCCTAAGCCAAACAGAGTCCAATTTGCATAACACCAACTATGAAATTGTGTATTCTCATGTAAATGCTTCTTCTGATATCCTGAATCTGTCCATGTGACAATGAAGGAACTTGGCAGTACAGATCCTTAATGTCCAACCTACTCCACAAGGACATATTATTACACGAAGCACCTCTGGGGAACAGGCAGCGTTAAAATCTTTCCACCCCAGCAGTGGTGAAAGACAAGATACCCTTCTTTTTAAATTTAACCCTCTACCTTCCAAAGAATGTCTGGAATTTGTACTATTTCCCAGCAGAGAGTGGAAAGCAAAGACTTGGCATGGGGCAAGACAGATAAGAGCAGTTGCCTTCTCTCCGTTTTGTTAACTCTGTGCAATTGCTTAGGGCATGTGATGGTTAGAGAGACACATCTGCCAGAGACAGACTACAAATCACCAGGATAATTCCAAGCAAACAAAATCTAGTTTACAATGTGGTTGTGGTATATAAAACACCTCTGTAAAACTATAGTATAATTCAATTGCTGCAATTTCATTTCCAAAGCAAGGATACAGTTTTCTCTCTCAAAGAATGCCATTTGGGATCACTATGACATTAAATAAAGTCTTGGCAGTCCTCTGGGGCACAGGGTGAAGGTTGATTGTTGTTGGAAGTTTCTCTAAGCAAGTCACATTTAAATACCGTGTTTTGCAAAAGGGCCAATACTGCCTTGCCTGTGAATTCAGGTTCTTTTCCCAGTTTAAAATCTGAGTCAAAGCAATTTGCTTACATTTGGAGTCCTTTTCCAAAATTAATGGTGCGTGGTATTTGGAGTTGCAGATACACGACAACTGGATACTCTGCTATTATGTGCTCTGCATCATGCATCTACCACTACAGTTTTCCTGCTAAGCTTTGTTCACATGGACAGCCCGCTCCTGCAGCAGTTGCACACTCAGCATCCTAATGATATTATTCTTGGTCATCCTGTTAAACTCACAGTCTAAGGTAGATGCACTAGAGTGAGCCCAGCTGGATTCTCAGCAGTTTTCAGATGGCTCCAGATTACAGCTGGCCACGGGTGGAAGTTTTCATAAGCAGTGATGAAGTTCAGAGCTTTTCTATTCAAATAGGATGTTGACTACTGCTGTCCCTATCTCTTTCACTTCTGTGGTGATAATTAGATTACCCAAATGTACTGGGCTCACAGCTACATCAGACCACTTAGAAGATCCAGTTAGTGCTACATAGAGCTGCCAAATTGCTTAGCTAAATTTCACACAGGGATCACACACAGCTGTGACAGCTGATGTTTGATTCACTTTGCCATTCAAGGAGGTACTTTTGGATTACTGATTTCTTGTATGTCTTGGGTGCTGGCTAGCTCAGAGATTATTTTGTTGTATCCTGACAGGCAGTTGTTAGCTAGACCCTAAGCCCTCAGCACACACATTTAAATCTCTCTGATCTGGAAATCTGGGTGGTATATCTGCTCAGGAGCCACACCCAGAGTAAGGATCCTGCCCATGTTTATTTCAGTGCTTCTTGAAAGAGGAAAGACAGAAAGGAAGGGAATAAGAAAGAAGCCCAAAACCACATCACAAATTTGCTACTTCAACTTACTAACTGAACTGACCTGCAAAGTACAAACACTAATAGAGAATAATGATACTCACACTTTCTCATAATACTCCTCCAGGTATAATGTATAATGTTTCCTTAATACATACCACTTTGGAGTGACAATCAATGAAATACATTAGAATACAATAAAAATTCTGGGTTTAGGATAAAAATGTGGTTCCAACCTATGGGCTTGTAAAGGAAAAGTCAGCAGAGCCTTACTCCTCTTGTCAGTAAATTCTGAAGTTTCATCCCCTTGCTCACAAGCCAGGCGGAATAAAAATATCCACCCACACTAAACCAAAGGGAGCCACTTGTAACCCAGACACAACCACAACAGACATTCTCGACAGTCCTTGGCTTAATAGAACACCGCTTTGTGGTTATACCCACCACTAGGATTTCATCTTGCAAGTTCTAGCACGTTTAATTTATTCCAGGTCATACATCAAACATAATATTAAGATTTAAGATGGCATTTGAGATTGAGACTTTCTTTTGCAGTTTACATAGAGAAAACACAGTTGGGACTGTGGGTGCACAAGCATATTAATACATAAACACAAACCTGCAGCCATCACTCAAGAAAAACAACTGGTCTTTAAGAGAAGGAAAAGTTGTAAAAAGAATCAATCAATTAAATAGCTCTATAAATCAATCCCACCAAAAATCAATGGGAAACTACATCTACCATGTGCAAAGTAACTCCCACACATCAGGTGCAACTGTCCATGACAGCAGCCACGCAGCAGTTCTGCCTGCTGGGAATTCAGGCAGCCAAGGGCTGAAGCAAGAACCCCAGCACTGCCCATGCTGCCCTCCTGAGAGCCCTGGCACTGCCCACACTGCCCTCCCGCTCCTGCCATGGCACCTTGGCCCTCCTCACCAAGGTCTCAAAAGCCAAGGTCTCCAGGAAAGCCACTGCTCCCTGCCAAGGCCTGCACATCTGTTCATGGAGCCCATGCTGGCACCAGCCCCATGTTCACAGGAGCCATGTAGCCCCCACCTCCAGACACTGTGGTGGCAGTCCCACCTAAAAATCAGTGGAGGAAAGCTCACATTTCTTGTTCAAGACAGGCATCGTACATGCCCAGGTCTTAAATGAAGCATGACTTCAGGATTTTCTAGCAGGTTTTGTGCCACATCAAGCATCCCCAAATGGGAGCTGACTCAGGCACAGATTCAGGGAAGGTGGAAGGGGGGAAGGACGTGGGGCCCACAAGCCAGAAGCATGCAGTAAGTCACATACTGCTTAAACAAATTACTTGTTTAAGCACAAGTTCAAGAGTTCCACACTGTGTCAGTCTTGCTAGTTCAGTTACTCCCCCAGTGACTGTGCCAGGCCACTGCCCTCTCACTTTCAAAGTGCAGCTCAGTTGCATTTTCACATTTATAGGTGGTGGGTGCCCCTTCAGTGACTGGAGAAACCCTTGGGGCTTTCATTTTGTGCTGGCAGCTCTCAAATGACTTTAGAAACAAAATCCCTGGGGCTTTTTTCTGTGTGGCAGAACAGAGAGGGCATGGAAGATTCTGCCTTTGTTAAAACCTGTAGAAAAATTCATGTCCTCTGTCTTCCTCTTCATGTGCTTCACGTGTGCTGTCATGTCTCTGGGCCACTGGAGACACACTGTTTAAGAAATTCAGATCTAGCGTTTTTGCAATAGAAAAGCTTGATGAGTTGGCCTCTGCTGTTCAGCAGTAAGTACCAAAACCCATTTTTTCCTGTTGGAACTGAATGTCAAGTGTAACTTGACAGCTACTGCACCCAGGAACATTCATGTCTGGCATTATATGTGTATATTTTAAACAGAAAAAGAATGCACATATGTGTATAACAAATAATGAACAATTTAATGAGAGGGCTCAGGACCGTCCCTGGCAGGGAATGAAACTATCTACTGCATATCTCCAAGGCTCTGTGACCCAGCTGCAGGAGGGATCTGATCTCCAAATTGCATTTTTGATCTTGGGCCTGATCTTAGCAATCAGCACCCTCAGCTTAACTGATTTCAGTGGGATTTGATATCAAACCTTCCATCAGTCACAAGCTTCCCCTAGATGTAAGGACATGCAGTTCTGGAAAGCAAGATTTTGACATAGGCTGGAGGTTTGATGTCAAGAGTAAGTGGGAATTGTACAACCAGGGGCTTCAATCTAACCACTGGTATTTGGCAAGACAAAGCAGCAATACACTGAAGTCTGTCCCTTTTGAATTATTCCTTAAAACTCTATCATATGACTCTTCTGCTCCAGAAGAATTAATCAAATATTAAAAAGGATACTAAGGGAAGCTGAAGGCCATTGTCAATAGAACAGCCAGATTTTCCTGCAACTAACAGTGGAAGTTCTTCATTTTCCCTGTTCCTAAATGCATCTGCAGTGATACTTCATTTACTGGGATTTCAGTTTCATGCAAGTCAGGAAAAAAAATATTTGTGGCAAGTGGCCTTGAAGTATTATAATAAGGAAGGGCGTTTGCAGAGAGTTTTGAAACACGGATCCTGTTCTAAGGAGAGGCTGTGCACAGATGCCATACCAACACTTGCATGGATGTAACTTGCAACTATTTGGTGGCTCTCTGAAGTTCTGTAGTAGCTCAGAGAGAAGAAATTACTGTTGTATTTATGAAGCAGAGCCCAAAGCATGGTGTAAAGTTTGCATGGAAAGAGACAGAGAAAACAGAGGAATAAACACAGCCCAGGGAATAAGGGGATTACAGTGATACAGCAAATATGTAGGAAGGGTTGGGAAAAGCAAGTATGTACAAAACTGGGGAATAAGAAAAGAATCCCAGAGGTTAGATAACCAAAGCATAAATTGCAATAAGCAGACACTGTGGACTAGGAGTTGAAGCCAGATTAGGGATGTGAAGTGTCAACTTGCATTTAAAGGCTACCATAGTTAAAATCATAAGCTAAATTGCATAATCGGCAAATGAGATGAACTGAAAGATTAAGCTATGAAAATTGACTCAGAGAGAGGATTGTAAGGATCTTTTCTTTTTAAATCCTGCTCCTGAACTCTTTTATACTCAAGGAAAAAAAAAATCTTAAATCCCATTTCCTGCCAGTATAGGGCTAAAATGTTAACACCGTATTTCATAACAGTTAACATGAAACAGGATTACTGTGCCAACTTGTTCTTGAAGAGCAAAATACACTCTAAAAACTGGATTGAGAAAGAGGTAGATTTCTTTCTGACAAATCCGATGACAAGAACAGAGAAAACATATTTTTCTCTATGACTTCTGGGGATGAACGGAATTTAAGTTTGTTGTCCTTAGTAGCATTGACGTACTCTTCCAGTTGGACTTTTTTTGTTCAGTTATTCACTGTAGAGACTGACTTACTATGAATAATCATGCTTTTATTTCCTACTCGGATGAAGTGCTTACATTCTTTTCAATGAAAGCAAAAGAAATGCCTTTAAGTTAACTTTAAGTTTAAAATAAGCCAGAAAGATCTTATGAAGAAGGTCCAATGACCCATTAGAAGGAGTAACTTCTTAACACCAGCTAGGGAACTGCCTCCTAAGAAAAATAAAGATTCGAACCCCTACCCAAGCAGACTTGCCAGCTAGAGCCTTCTCTAACACTGCAGTCTATCTGGGACTTCCCTGTGTCAAAGCCTTTTACACGGAGAGCACTTAGGCAGCAAGTGTGTGACACATCCAGTGAGACTCATAATGTCTTGCCTGTTTTCTCTCGAGCCTCTGAACTGTGACCTCAAAGCAAATGAATCTGAAAAGAAAATACATTAATCAGGCATTCACTCAACCAGGCTCAGGGTTTTTAAAGCAGGGATCTGAATCAGCTATATCGCCTCCCACTTCTTCCCTGATACAATTAGTCAGCATCTGCCCCGGCAGCCAACCTGCTGCCTCGCAGAGAGGGGGACAAGCAGCTGCAACTCCCTTGCCCACTTCTGCTTCCTAGCAGGCTGCAGAACCACGGAGAAAAGCTTCTGAATTCCATCTGGTGACGGTGAGCATCCCTTCCCTGCGTTCACGGGAATGAGAGGAGCTGAGAACAGCTACCACTTACAGCTTCTTTGATTCCCTGCTCCAGCCCAAGTGCAGGTTCAGACGTGTCTCAGCCACACCTCTCAAACCTTGGGCGAAAGCCATGCCAGCTCCACACACCTGTTGGAGGCTTCCCCACATTTTAAGGGAATCCCCAGAAGGGTATTTGCAGGTGCTCCACTCCCTTCAAAAAGCACAGGCAACAAATCAACCTGGGAAATTGGACCCATAGCATTCAATGTGGCCCTCATTTTTCAAAATGTTCTCAGCCCACCAGGCTGGCAGACTGAACTTTATAGCTAAGTGTTTTGAAAGAAGCGTGTGCTTTTAAAATCCAGTTGAATTTTTGCTAGGGGAACTTTACAAAGGCATAATTAGTGTATCCACAGGAGTTTTGCAATTTTAGGTTACAGGTGATTACAGCAAATAAACAGGCATGCAAGTCAGGGTCGGAAGTAGGCTTCTACTTAGAGACTGCCTCACCAGGCACTTGGAAAATAAATAAACCCCCCAAGCAGTTCTGGTTTACCCAACAGCTTTAAGGCTCCAGCCCCACTCCTAGGGCTGGATTGTGCAAGCTCTTACTCCAGCAGTGACAAAGAGTTCAAGCAAAGTGACTGAGTAAGCATTTGCAGAATCTGACCCCCCCAGCCAGTTATCTATACAGCATCTATCTGGGCCTTGCATTGCAAGCTCTTCAGCTGGGGACATGGTCTGGAAGTATATGGTCAGCTGCAATGGGCTTTATCTCAATTTCTAGCATTAAATCTAATTTTTGGTGCCAAGTGCAGTGTTAGCCTTACAATGACATCTATTAAAGAGATTTTCCCCCGAAGACTGTGATCTGACCAACAACCAGTTTGCGCTGTTCATATTTTTATTTTATTACAAAACTACTGTGTTCATATGACCTTTCCACTTCTATAATTTCAAGCATTTTCTTAAAATACAGTACGACAGGCACTGAATTACTGAAATCCCATACCCTGGCATTACACTGACTTCACATGAGATGCTGCCATCCTTCCTTCACTGAAGATTTACAAATAGGGAACTTAAAATTAAAGCAACAAACTTGGCTGGTTAGTCTCCAGTAATGTGTAAGTTTAGCAGAGGCAGACTTGTTTTCTCTGTGCCATCAGAAGCACTACTGATGGGCACCCAGCCCCTTCCCCCGTGCCAAGACACGGAGGAGGCAGGGGACAGCAGCGTGGCACAGCATGGAGCACTTCTTATGGGAAAAAAAATTGCGAGTTCCCCTGAAATGCTGCATCCTGCATGCCTCAAAGCACGGCTGCTACCTTCTCACTTACAAAAATGTGACCCCAGCCAGTCAATCTACACCACTAATGCTGTCAGATACCCTCCAACTCACCACTTTGAATGGTCAAAGCCACTGAAAGGCAGTGGCTTCCCCTCCGCCTCTAAAGGGGACGTGCTTTGCTTTTGCTCCAGGAAGTTTTAGGGAGGATGCTTTGGGTTTTTCAGTTTTTGGTAAGGGTACAACCCAAGCTATTTTAGATAAACACAGAGGTAGCAGGAGTCCATGTGTAACCACAGAGGAAGCAAACACAAATAGGCAAATGTTCTGAATAATGGCAGTGTAGATGCACATGGAAACTTGCTTGAACTCACCTGGACTCCTTTTCCCCTTTCTTGTCCAACCAATTAAAGGATAGGGAACATTGCAGGCCTCTGGCATACAGGATTAGATGCTCTGGGCATTAGGTACAAAACTAGTCTTTTGAAATATAACAGTTGGTGTCATGTAGCCCAGGTCTCACTTCATATGAACTCTCAAAATTAGGAAAGGAGAGGGAGATTTTATTTATTACAAGTGAAATAGAGAAACTGAGGTGCTTAATCAATCATTTGCATCTAATGGGAGTGGAAGCTGTTTTGTTGTGCTATGGCCGTGGCTTCTGTTCCATTAAGGATGAGCCCTTCTGCAGCTTTCAGAAAGCCATACAAACGTCTCAGAAAAGGTAGATGAATATGCCAGAGACACAACTGTAAGTCATGGATTACTAATTATGAAAGCATTTTGAGATCTTTGAGTTGAAAGGATGTCTTTTCTGGATAGGCAAGTATTTTAATTCCATACTCCAATGATCAATGTTTCAGCAGGACCCTTAAAATATATTTTCCTTCCATGACTGTCCTCTATGGTTAGTTACACCTTCATGCATGGTTTCAAGTACTACTGCTCTATCCAAAGTACTAGTTTGCTCTGCATTTGGTTCCACTTACAAGACTCTGAATTATTAGTATGGCATTCAGCTTGAAATCCTCTTGCACAATTAACAGGGTGAAATATTAGACAATAGCAGCTACTATTGTTATTTTCTGTTCATCAAATGCTAATGGAAATTCAGCCCATCTTCCAAATATCATGGCCTTACACAGGCAGAGGTGAAGAGGTAGAGACACATGAAATTATTTTCTAGATTCAAGCAATGTATCAGTGGCAAACAAATTCTTATACTCAACTCTGTTTTAGCCACCAAAATAGAGATTGTCAGAATGAAGCTGATAGTCTTCTCTCCGCACTAATGTTACTTTTTCCCTCACTCAAGAGCTGAGGAATATCAATACAACAATTAAACCCATCACCTTACAAGCAGCAACCAGAAACTGGGAGACCCAGCCTGACTGGAATAAACCAGCTGACTACAGCTGCTAAAAAGAGGTCCACACTTGGGCAAATACTCAAGACATTCCTTCTCCAAGGCACCACCCATAATAACAGGCCAACAGTCTCAAACACCTCTGCATTTGGATGGATACGCAGAACCGCATACATTAAACTGCTTTTCTTGGAGTTCATTTAAGAATGCTGCCAGCTTGTAAACAGCAGAGTCACTTTTGCTGCCAACACAATTTCTACCTAGAGCAAACGGAAATGCTTTTCCAAGAATTTCCAAGACTGTTGCGTCACGCCGTGCACTGGCATTGCACCATGCAACCCAGAGAGGGAAGACACGAAAATACAAGCTGCTGCTTGGTGGATCCTGAAGGGATTATTCAGAGATATTTACTTATTTTCAGGAAGAGACTGACAGTACAGAACCAACCTTCCAAAAACTCCCAGTGCTCACTGCAGGGGAATATAGTCTCATTAATACTTCCAGTGCTGTAGCAAAAAGAGAGTCATTTTTATAGCTGGCGTTTCAATTTTCATTACACTTTTGAAAGACTTGTTTGATAAGGTACAGTGGAGACTAAGAAATGTAGCATTTCTGAAGGACTAGAGAGACTTCTTCTCTAGCCTCCCTCCCCCGTTGTGGGTTTTGCATAATCCTAAAGCATTAGTCCTTTGGCAGCTTTACTGTTTTGAAGCTTTATTAGAATTACGTGTATGATGACAGCATTTACAGGCTGTTGCTAAGGTCAGGGTCCCATTCTGCAAACTTTTAAATATGATGAGCATTTATAAGATAAATACACAAAAAAACCCAAGGACATTGTATTCTTCATACTTTAAAGATGAAGAAAACTGAAGTTGCTTAACTTCCTTCATGACTATAGCATGGAAAGTTTAAATCAGGGATGGAAGCAGAGTTCCTTGGACCACAAGCTCACTCAGAAGAATTAAATGTGGGCAAATATTCAACCACTGCATCAATTCATAAAAGCAAGTGCTTATAACCAAGTTTTCTGGATAAAACTTTGCAAGTCATAATTTACATTTCTTCTAAAAAACACTCAGCCAAACATCGCTCTGCTGACATCTAAAGAATTTCAAGATAACTCTTGCTCTCATGCCAAAATTCCAGTTATTGAGCATTCTGGCACTATGGTACTGGCTATGCACACTTCATAGCTGTGCACACAAACTTATAATTTTTAGTGGATTCTTTGCCATCTACAACTTTGGTAGATATTTTCCCTGCCTAGGAGGACAACCATGTTTTTTCTTTGAAGACTGAACATAATCATGTCATTAATATCACATTATCAAAGAACATTTGAGCTGCCTAGAAAAGAACAAAGAGCTTTTTTCAAGGACTTGAGGAGTTTGATGCAAGAAGTTCCACATGAGGACTGTTCTGGATACATTGTAAGGGTAAACAGAAACTAGGAATAACAAAGCACCTCACCCTTCCAGGGGTAGGGGAAACAACATTAAATAAAAACAGAGCAAGTTTAAGTCTCACTATACACTGTCATAATTTCAAACTTATTTTAAACAGATCTTATTTTTAAAAAGCATTCAATTGTCTTTCCTAGTGAAGTTTTGAACAACATTTGTCCCTCCACAGATTAAGCCACTGCTTTACTGCTCCATGCATTGGGCAGTTAACTAACCCTTCACACCAAGAGCCTCTTGCACAGGGACAGAGAGGTTGTGTTTTCAAGTTTAGTTCAATAACGACTTTTTTCAGACTGCAGAAAGCAACTGAGATTTGAGGAGGGGCAGAAGGGCAGGAAAGCTCACTTCCCTCCAAATGAAAACTAGGTGTTAGAAACAAGTATCTACTAGTTCCAAACTCATAAAAGAGCAACTAAACTAGAAAATAATCAGTTCACTTCTGCTCAAAGAACACTTCCTTTACTTTGCATTTAAATTGTAGCTGAATGAAAATCACAGAATATGTCACACAGGAAGGGACCTCAGGAGGTCATCAGAAAGTATTTTCATAAGAAAGTATTTTACAAATATTTTTATTTAACACTTCAAAATCTTCAGGTTTAACATTTCATTGAATTTAATGCTATATAAGAAGTTTCTTGAGTCACTTCTCAGAAATAATATAGTAAATTAATTTTATTTCTGATTTGCATGTTGAATCGTAGCCTGAATGTGTTAACCCTGTCCTTCTGCTTGACATTAAATTTAAAGCTATTTTAGTTGCACATCAACGTGTTTAAATAGGTACAGACGAGCAAGATCCAGTCTTTCTGCTGAAGAGTAACTACAACATAGACAAACAAGCAAGCTTTAAAATAAGGTTTCCTGTCAGCTGATTTCAATTCTCAGTTAAAACTGGCAATGCAAATTACTCTATTCTGTTCTTTATTGAACAAGAGAAAAGATTTTTAAACTGTCAAACTGGCATCTTGACAGTAGATGGAAATGCAGTAAATGCAGTCCTACATGGCAGTGTCTTTATGTGACTCCTAGAAAACAGAATCCCCTCACTGAATGGCTCTTTATACAAGGGGAAATGAGCACACATTTAGGGGAAGGAATCTGCTGCACACCCCTATCATTTTAAACGGCTTCAGGAATGAATGGGACTAGCCCAGCATGAAGAGCAGGCAGGTTGTTTACCATAAGGCCTCTCCCCAGTCACTCCATCGGGTATCTCTTTTTACACTGGTGGCAAAGGACTGATTTGAAGACAATTCTATCTTGCACAGTGTTTGGTTCAGTGGGGGGAGGGAGTGGATAGGGCAAACTGATATATTATGGAAAGCCATCCCCTCTTCCTTTACCCAGGGGACTGAAGGACAGCAAATGCCTCAGGCCAGCGTATTGACATGAAATGTTTCCTGCCTCCCATCCAGAACCTGGGCAAGAGCAACACTGACACATTTTTCCATCCAGTATCTAAAGCTGGAAGAAAAAGAGAGGGTTGTTCCTAGCTCCTGCACAGATCTCTCAGAAGACCTAGCAACAGAAGCAAGAAGTTCCCCCTGTTTTCAGGAACACTTTCATTGGGAGGGTTCCCTGATGACTGTTTTGAGCAGGAAACCAATCCCTGCACTTCTCTGAACTCTTCTTACTGCCAGCTGAAGACTCAGACCCTCTTCTCCCAGTTTAGCTGTCAGCGCATGTCTTCTGACACTTTGTGCAGGACAGCTCAGTTTGTCTTTTCTCCATTACAGAGAGTAAGTGAAGCAAGCTTCCTACAATAGATCCATTTCTGAACACCTGCATGAGGTTTTCAGTTTAAAAGATCACTCTTTAGCCCCTTCAAAATCTGCAGGGTGCACATCCGAAAATGTGATATAATACATATGTAATCCTGGATAAACTACATTTCCCACCCCTTTCCATTAAGTAAAATCAGTAACTAGAATCCCTGTTTAGGATTTGTGATTACAAGGATCACCCTTCCGCCCTACCCTGGTCAAACAATACAAGCTCTAGGAAAGCATGAGAGCCGTCATTTCAATAACACAAACCCCTGTTGCTTCCACTCCAGAACAGCTGACTTGAAGTGCATGCTAGGCTGTGCTTATTAACAAAATGAGAAATCTGATACATAGAAAGAAAACACTATGTGAGGATTAATCCTGGATTGCAGTTTGTGGCCAGCACTGGGCTGTTATCCAAACACAGATAAAAAAGAACAGAATTTTTCCCACCTGTCACTTACAGCAGGTAGAGCTATTGCTGTCTTGTAGCCTCCTCCTTTACAGCTCATTTTGTACTAGCTTAAAATTCAGGATTGACCTCACTGTTTCATTTATTCCTTGTTTTGTGGGAGCCAGCACTGGAGGGTGAATTTTCTTTCCAGGAATTACAAACAGGCGTGAGTAACTTACAAGTTTGGACAGCTAGCACAATACACGTATGCTTCAAGGAAAGAAACCCAGCTTAAAAGCAGCGTCCTGTTGGAACCTGGAGATGCCAACTGAACGAGAAAATTTAACTCTCAGGAACATCTTTTTAACATTGTCCTGCTGCTTTTGAGAGAAGTAAGCGCACTGTCACCACTGACTGCAAGAGACCTGAACAAACCAATGCAGTTTCTTTATCAATGAGCTACTGCACAGCAGAGTGAAATCCCTATTGCTATGCATTGTCCACGCTCCCAATAGTACAGTAAGACAAAAACCAATATAAGAAGGCCTAATGGCTCAGTCAGTGGTGTTCAATCCACATCAAACCAAAGATGTCTTTTTTTTTTTTTTT
>WBMY01006823.1:147080-190259 GCA_013397315.1 Donacobius atricapilla
TTGAGGAGCAAATAAAGATAAGGCAAATCATAACAGCCATATCAGAAGGGTCTGGACTGGTGGTTTGTTCACAGTACACCCAATAAGGAGCAGAATACTGACAGTGGTGAGAACAGCAAACCTGACTGTCAGCACAAGACCCAGTGAAGTAGATAAGGATCAGTTCAAGACTCTTCCCCCACCAAGAAAGTTAATTTAAGATCGGTGCTGCTGCTCTGAGCTGTATTTTAAAGCTAAGTGGCCTTGCAAATAGCCAGGTGTTTCACGACATTTGTTTCATGCTGTGCCAGAAGAATTGGTAGGTAAATACACAGAAGTCCCTGCACTATCTAAACAGGGGCTAAATTCATCATAGATATTTTTGCAGATAAGTTTAGATGTTTGGGTTTAGAAAGACCCATTCACTTTTGTGAATCTTTGTGTGGCATTTCAAGACCTCAACAATGCCACCATCTGCCCTCATCTTCCTTCCTTCCGCTGAAGTTTTCCACCCAGCACAGTCTGTGTGCCCCTGCCAGTTCACAAACCAACATCTTCGTTCAAACCCGCTTTCATCAGACATTTGAACAAGGGTGCCAGGTTTTTCACAGAAATGGCTCGAGGCACAAGCATTTCATCCTGTCTGTCAACTTTGCTAGGCAGGTGTTAACTTTTGAGAGTGAAGGGGAGAAAGAAGGTTGGGAAGACAGACAGAAACATCCTAAAATGTGACCACAAGGTTTAGTCTAAAAAGCTGTACGCATATTTGAATCTTCTCTAGGTTTGGGAATGATCAGTTTGCAGCATCCCTCCGGAAATGGAGAGATGGACATATCTGCAGTAGAGAGAAGACAAAAAGAAAGATAGAAATTAGGTGTCTGGCACCTGGAAATGATATGGTATGATACAGCACTGCATTCAGCTTCGCATATAGGTGATAATTATAAGGTTGGAAAAGGACTAATGAGAAAGTTAGACTTGGCACTGTCACTGGAACCAGGGACATCTGTTGAGACTCTGATGAGCCAAGTTGAAGTACGGCCACACCTACCTGGAAAACATCTACAGGCATGCAAGGCAGATACCATGATACCTGTAATGTCTCCAAGCAACCACAGTCAGAGAATTTGCCATCCAAACAGAGGGTACACCCTCGAGTTCTGAGAAATCACACCCACTGTGGGGCACATCTGGCAATGGTAAAACGTGCCCCTGTGTGTGAAAAACGGACGGATTGCTCAGGTGCAGAGAGCAGCATGCTCAAATGAAAGGCTGGATTAGAAGGGTGATGGTGGCACTCTGCTTGCAGATAGTGTGGCACAATAGGCATGTTCTGGAGGATGGTTTGGGTTTGTGAATACTTTGAAGAAGAGGCTCTTCTATTTCCAACTGGGCACTTGTCATTTACTTCATTTTCTAGTTTTGTTTGACTGTGAGTTTTTTTAGCACTTATACTGAAAAGACCATGGAGAGGATGGCAGCAGTGAATTTTGCTGGGTGCTCTGCAGACACAGTTGAAAGCTTCAACTTCTTCCTTGGTGTGTTGATGAGTACTTTGAATGCAACAAATCCAAGGTAGCTATGACAAACAGGTTTTTGCCCTAACAATATACTAAGAATATAGAACAGAATCCAAAGAACAAGCAGATTTCATGCCATTCTTGCATCTTAGTGCTTAGTATTTATTCACAATAGCTATGTATTGCAGTTTTCAAGTAGACAAGTTTAATTATTTGTAAGCCCCCCCCAATACTTAGACACAAGTCAGTGACTGAAACCCAGAGGAATTTCAGGGCTTTGGTTTCGTTTCAGTTTTCAACAAACGGATGGATTCAGAAGCAGCTCCAGCCCTTTGCAGCAGTGTGAACAGCAAGTTTATACTCATCCTAGAACAGGAAGAGGACATGGGTAGAATTATTGTAGTGGCAAGCTAGCACTGTGGGTGAGGAGTGAGGTAATCTGAGCAAAGAAAATGCCATTGCAGAAAGTAAACAGAATAACGACCAAAGGGTGGCCATGTGCCCTCGTGGATTTTCAGTGCCACATGCCTTCAGTCCCAGCGCTGGTGGATGGCCAGTGCCATCTAGCAGGCAAACAGTTGTTTACAGTAGCAAACCGATGGGTAAAGCTGGGCAGAAAAGCTCGCACGAAAAGCGAAAAACTGCAATTCAAGGAACTCAGTAAAATATACAGGGCAGAGAATGCCAGTTTTGGGCTTATGTCTAAAAACAAGATTAAAGCAAGGAGTAACCTGCTTGCTCCTCAAGAATAGAAAATGATTTATCTCTAAAAATAAATTGAAACAAAGTTTCTTAGCAGAGATTTGCGCTCCTTGTCTCTGCAGCAGGGTAGTCCTGACAGCTCCTTGAAAATTGCTGAGGGCCAGAATAGGTCGGTCTGGAACTGAAAGAGGCATCGTGTGAGGCATTGCAATGACCTAGGAAACTGTGCTTGAATAGTACCAGAACAGCTGGGGATAGCTCATGAAATGAAAAAGTTACTTCACTGTCCCCTCCATAGAAATATTCCTCTGGAAGGTCTTGTCTGACAGACTCAGAAGTGCCCATGGAGGAGATTCCAATTTTATGCAAAGATGGGTGTCGCCCTGATTTTTTCAGCCTTCTCTTCTGTTTCACAGTTTCATGTTTTGGGTTCTTTCTCACAGTGGTCTGTAAACAGTGGCAAATATTTATCGTAACTTCAAGGTAGTTTTCATTCCTGTTCTTAGAGCTATGGACAGCTGATGAACAGTTGTCTTGACCAATGGGATGGGGAGAGGTGTCAACCTTCTCCCCCAATCCCTGGCCTTTGTAGAAATACTATATAATGGAGTCAGACTTTCAAATGAACGTAGTTTTAGTTCATGCCTTCTGATCAAAATGTGAGTGTGTGTTTGTGTGTGTGTGATGAACTGCGTCAGATGGGTTTGGAAAATCTTTTCTCTCTTAGCTGCAAGTGTGCTGTGCTTGAGTGTACATCCTTAGTAAAGCTCCTTCATCATTCACTGGATTAGTTGGTTTCCCCACTCTGCTACTTGTGGTCTTTTGACCACACTCAGTGGATGATGCACAGAGCGTTACATTTTGACCTCTGTGTAATGTTATCTTAATTTCTCATATCTGTTCCTGGTTTTACTAATTCAGAACTTGATAGAACACAAATTTGAGAAGTAGTTTTTCCACATCTGAAAAAGGAAAGAAGATATTTTTGGAAATACATTTGTAATGAAGGAAAATCAGAAACAGTAAATGTAACTTGAATCCTTAGTATCAAAAATTGCCACAAAGGTCCCCACTTCAGAGCTAGTTTTATGCTGTGGCTAGTCACAGGTCCCGTCAGCTCTGAACTGTTTTGCCTTGTGAAGGTTCTGCTCAAAATCATGAGCTTAGAACCCGATAACAAAAAAAAAAAAAAAAAAAAAAAAAAAAAAAAAAAAAAATCCCAAAAAAAACCCACCAAACACAACAGAAGGTGGCAGTTTGAAAAATTAGGTTAGTGGTTTAGTGCTTGTACAAGGAACTGTTTTGTCCACTTCAGCCTCTGTTCTGACAGAAGTTTTCATCTCCTTGGAAGAGAAGAAACTTGCACTATTTTTGTTGCTAGAAGCTGAAGTGTTTTGCAAGAAGTTCTGGCATAGGCAGGGCTGAGGCAAGGGTTTGCAACTCTCAGATAAAAACACTGCTTCCATTATAACAAGATCTTTGATTTCTGTTGGCCTGTGAATTTCATTGCAAATATGTTCACTCTGTACCTATCTCCAAAATATCTGTATTAAACCATGTCTACCCTGCTAGTTAATATACTCTGTGCAACAGCATCACTGCACTGGGCTGTGGGAGAGTAATAAGAGGAAGGGAAACAAGTGATGAACAAACCCACTACCTGTGAGTGTTCAGAGTAAAGAGAGAGTTGCTGAAAATAAGTCTCAAATAGGTATCAAAGGAGATTAAAACAAAAACTAAATATTTCTTCAGCCATATATAAACAGGGAACAAGAAAAGAACTGGTGCTACTTTGAAGATGCTGATCCTTATGCAATCCTCAGTGCATAAGGGAGGAAAACACTAAAAATACTTCTGTATCCAAGATCTAAATGAAGTTTTACCATAGCTTTTAAAGAGGAACAGAGGAGTTGAAGAAGGGACCAAATCCAGCATTGACTAGTTGGAACCTCATTCCAGAAGAAAATCACAAGAGAAGTGAAAGCAAATCTAAAATATCTTAACTTTTTCAAGTGAGGGAGACAATAATTTTCATCCCAGAACTCTAAAGGAACTAGTACCAGATTGATAGCAACCATTTGAAATAAATTTTTGAGCTGGAGGTTGTTCTTGCATGATTTGAAAATAGTAGATACAATACTTTTATTTTAAAAATTATTAGAAAATTGTTTAAGAAGCCACTGAGTTAATTGGTTTTTGAGACCACCTCAGACTTTCAGGAGAGTTTTGAAGAAAAATATATTTAACACATTTAATTTATTTTTTTAAAAGATGGCAAGAGAAGATAAACAGGATAAAATGCAACTACGATGCTGATTTTGCCAAGTGTCCTGGACACTTTATCTTTGCAGAGATCACTAATTGTCTAAGCAAGAGGAAATGTAGTAGATGTAATCTACATGGACTTTAGTCAAGCATTTGATATGATACCACATGGGAAGTTACTCATTAAGATGGAGAAGATGGGGATTAGTACAAGAGCAGTAAAATGTGTAAGAAGTTGTCTGAAGGAAAGATGCCAATAGATCGCTATTGGGATAGAGATTTCCAGTAATTCAAGACTGAATTTGTTTAATATTCATTCCAGTGATCTATTGTCATTTGAGGTGGAGAATGGCAAAGAAATGTTCTGATGAAAGAGTCAAGAGGCACGATCATTAACAGCATCAGGGTATTGTGGCTGGTGAGGTGGAAGATGTTGAAAGTGATGGAAATGAGTGCAATTCTATACAAAAACAAACATACATTTGGGATGCACTTCACCACTAACAATTGAAAATAAAGCATCTTCTTCAAGATAATCTAATCCAGGGCTTCTTCTGGAGGCAATGAAAAGAGGAAGATTCCCTGAGAATGGAGGTCTACCCTGCCCCTTCTGGGTTCTTGATTTAGAACTGTTGTGTGGGTATGTCAGACTCTCTATTAACTATACAGTACTTTATGCAGAAGATCTCTGTATTAGTTTGTTAGTGGATGACTGTGAACTATCAGTGCATAAGGCAGTGAGAGAAATGACAAATGTGACCCTAGACAAAATTCTTCCGGCCGAAATGGGAATGTGCTGACATTGCACAGGGCACTGCTGGACCTTCATGTCTGTTGCAGGATCTTGTCACATGTGTTAGGACAGGTATCAGTCTGTCAGGAGGCTCCATGTAATCATAAGAGACTTGAGCTTTCTAACAAGAGGAGAGAGCTGAAAACTATGCTCTACAGATGTGTAGAGCATCCCTGGGTGTGAGGGATGTACAGTACCTTGCTGGTAGTGGCTGGGAACTTCTGAGGCACCAGGATGTCTTCCAGTCTTATCTTTCTAATGTTACAGATAGGAAAGTGTTGACTGTCAAGAACACACGTATGTTTTTGACCAGCTTTTTCTTGGTCATGTTTTTGGGGCTTTTTTTGTTTACATGTAAGTACATATATGTGTGTGTACACACATACATCCATAAATACATACTTAAGTGAAGTCTTCCTTCTATTGTTTATTGGGCAGCACAGTAACACAGAGGTATATTTTGTGTTTTCTGTAATAATCCACAGAGCCAGCCAGTATTTGTTGATATGCTACATTCCTGAGTATTTCTGGTGATGACTTTCAAGTCATAAAAATCTCTTATTGTCCTCACGTTAGGTAAAAATAATGGGAAAACCATGACCAAATTCAGCTGTACATAAAATCTTTTTGCTTTTTTCATGTGTATGTACTTAGAGAAGCAGTGTGTATAGTATGCGTAAGTAATTAATGTTGCAAGCTGGAAGAATGAATTATTGTCAGATGGAGGTAAAGCATGCAATATGGTCAAGTAAGCAGTTCCAATAATAGCTGCGCTTAGAGAAGCAAAATTTAATAGGAGGCAAACTACAGGTTGCCAGATTGGTGTCAATGTGGAGCTTTGTTGCCAGTTGGTGACCAGAGGATGGCAGAAGGATTGGTTTTAGCTGAATGCTTTTAAGCTTACATGTTACCACACATAGTGAGATTGCTTCTCAAGCAGCGGCACTTAAGCAAAGGGCAGACATAATTTTAGCTTGATTTAGTTGGTGGAGGTCTAACTAAAAAGCACCTTTTCCTCTCTCCCTAGCTTGGCATTTTGTCAGTGAGTGAGAACACATTCTAGGTGAACGTGAGCCATGTCCTGTTGTTGCTGGGACCAGGGTGATACATGCCTCTCCACCTGGGAATTTAGCTGGAAAAAATGGAACTGTAGTAGAGCAAACTGTAGGCACTGCAAAATCCCTAAAGGCTGGCCCTGCCCAGGGTAAAGTACAAACCCAGAGAGCACTCTGGTTTTGGACAGGTCACAGCAGTGTTTTTAATTAATGTGGCAGAGAAGATAATCACAGAAACTACAAAAAGACACTCTTTTCCATCCAAAGTGGACACCAGAATACTGTATATGTTGTAGCCCAGCTGAAGGCTGACCTTTAAAGCCAACAGCCATGCAAATATCACTCTCCATATTGTATAAGAGAAAGAAACTACAGGGCCCTTAAATATATGCACAGACACATTGGTGTGTATTAGCTGAGTCTCAGGTGCCTCAGAATCAGTGTCACACACTCAGGCACACACAAAACATGCAGGCACATACTGACAGGGCAGAGTTCCCAGAGGGTTTGATCCCTCCCCTGCCCACTTCTTCACAAACAGGCAGAGTTCAATTCCAGACTGCCCAGAATACAAAGCAGATAGAGACTGGCATGGAAGAGCTCATGGGCAGCTTGGCAGCCTCAGTAGTTACTGGTATCAAAGGTCACTGAATGCTAAAAAATAAATATGTTACAGTGCCAGCAGGGCATTGGTGACCCAAGATAAAAGTTTGTCTACCCCAGAGATTTTCATGTTTGGTGCCTATATGAACTGTATTTACTGTGATTTTTTTTCAACTGTTCATGAAAATATACAGCGCTGAAACATGTTTTGCTTAATGCTGGCGAAGGGATCTGCTTCAGAGGCCAGATCCTCTCACTCTAGTATACACTGTGCTGTTTTCATGGGTACACCTGAGCTGAAAAGCAAAGAAATTCACTGTTTCTGATACTTTTGACTCAGGGTTCTCATGCTTCTCATTCTTTTTACTCCCCAAAAATGTGGTTGGGTTCTTCTGAACTAAAAGCACCTTTCCATTTGAGTCTGACTTCACTGGTGCTGGGGTAAACCTGAAATTAGTGCACTGGAGCCACTGGAACAATATGGGTGAAAGGGAGAGAGACTCCCGCCCACTGCCTGACATTGTTAAACAAGGTTATAAACATCACTGGTCAGTTCATATTCATCTTCTGTGGTTAGTGCCAGCAGCAATGGAAAGCCTGGCCAGTCATTTCCTACCATGTCATGCAAGGTGACTATAGTTCAGGGGACAAAGAGCATGAGATTGTTTTTTTTTCAGGGGCGGACAGAGGGCTGGTTCTGAATGTTTGGGGCGCCTTAGTTTCCTTGTTGTCTGTATCAGCACCTAGGGCTGAGTGGCACTTTCTTGCACATCTCCAGTACCAGTTCAGAGGTTATGCATGGGAATGGGGACTCTCTGCTGCTCCCTCTTTTTTGTGTTTACATTGTTTTTTTCTTTCTGTTTCTCTGCAGTCTTCTTGTTTTAGCTTAAGGACAATGCAAGTAAAAAAGCAACATACTAGAAACACAGTTAAAGGCGGAATTCCTTTAGGAATTAGGAAAGGTCCTCTTCTATTGCCCTTGGGCCAGCGTATCATTACAGCAGCTTTTACCCTACTCTAACCACTAGTCACAGGATGGTGCAGGGACAGACAACTGGAAATGTCACTGACTGGGAACACAAAAGACCACCTAGTCCCACCCATATGGTGTTCACAGGCTAAGATCATCCCTATCAGGACCCTGGACTGAATCAGAGGAAAATATTTTCAACTTTTGTTTAACTTCTGGTGACAAATTCAGTATTCTAAACCATAATGCTGGCCCCACTCCTTCATATAATATTTGCCAAGTAATAGTCTACTTATCCAAAATGTGCACTGAACATCAACCTTGACATAGAGAGTAAAACAATAGACATCATCAACACCCTTTGCTGAAAAATATCTTTAGTTTGTCAGTAAAAATGTAGCATTTTTCAGTGGCTTTACAAACACGGGAAAATGATGCAGAGCAAGAAATGTTGCACTCATAATTGTACAAATAAAGAAACAAAGGAGTAAATATTTGTTCCAAGTGCTTAGACAAGGGCTGAAGGAAGATTCTGGAGTGATGAAGGACCAGAATTGTGTGGTTGTGAAACCAATGAACAACAACAACACTATCCTTTGCATCCTGCACAACAGATATGCTGCACTGGCTCTCCCAGAGGCTCCTGAAATATATCACTTCACCTTTGTGCATACCAAGTACTCACTTGGTCTTAGGGGCTGAATTAGGGGAGAGCTGGATACACAGGAGGAAAGGGACTGTAACAGCTGTGCCCTTCTGCAAGTTCTTTCCATTCTGCTGGAACCTTTAACAGCACATCTAAAAAGGCCTATTCTTTACTTTGAGATTTGGGCACTTGCACCGAGGCTGAGAAACAACCTGACGTGCCTTGGGCAGCAGGATTCCACATTGGAAACTGGTTAGAGCACAAGCATTTCTGCATCCCACTCCTCTGCTTAGATGAGCAACCCACGCCTCCATAAATCATACAGAAGGCTCTCAAGTTACTCAGCTTTGTGTGCGTGCAGTAAATGACAGAGCTGTGCTGAGGACAGATCCATCTGCCTGCTGGCTACTGGGGCATTGAGCAGGGCTGATGCTGCTGGTGGTGACTGAGCTGCCACCATGCCCTTGCTTGCTGCTTTTGAACAGGGTTTGAGTCTTCTCGTAAAAAACAGAGTTGTTTTTCCGTGTCTATTCTTAAACATGCATTCCAGCTATCTTTCCATCTGTTATGAAACACTCAGGATAAGATCACTGAGGAACCTGTGGCAAGACATTTCTGACAATTTCTGGATGCTGCAGATCTTTTGGCACTTATCTCTTCAATTACTGTCCTGAATATGCAACAGAAATTACATTTTCCCGCACCTCTATAGTTACTTACTACACTTTCCTTGGTGGGTATTCCCAGCCCCTGAAATTCCTGTCTCCTTCATTATCACACATTCTGATGTGCTGCTGACTGCTCTGTTCTTTATCTTCTCAGTCCTTTTTGATTCCCTTGGTTCTCTATGGGGCAGCCAAGGTGGTAGCTTCAGTAAGGAGTAAGCCCCTGTTTCTGACAGTTTGCTGCTTGAGCAAATAAAGTGAAACATCTCACAAGAAATTGATCTCACTGTCTTCCACTTGCATTGGAACTGAGAATATTGTTTTATTCTCTGTAACCACAAATGCTTTGAGACTTGCCTAACTGAGATGCTTTAGCTCCTCTTCTGCAGGGATTTCAGCAATGGAAATCACCAGAGGCAATCTTGATTTAAGGCAGGCATGTTTTCTCTCTTCTTTGGAAGTTACTTTGTCCAAAAGGACCCAGATTTTTTGGCTTTCAGGAAGTGAAAGCATGAAGAGTAAGAGAGATCTCAGTGACAGAGTAAGGAATTTCCTTGTTTTGTTACTGTGATTGCATGACTGGATTTTTATTAGTTGCAATGTCTTGCCTGGCTCTGCATAGAACAAAGCATGAGTAATATGGGACAAAAATTATTCCAGGGCACTGGAGAGCCATTTTTATGGTCATCTTATAATTATAATAAACATAGCTCATCTATTACTTTTATTTTTCTGCTAAAAAAGCAAGAATGAAATAAAATATTGGAAAATGTACTTTTTTAAGATGAGCTGATAAACTGTTAAAAATATGTGTACGTATATTGATGTTGCAGCTCTTTCTGCTTTAAACAACTTGGCTACATTTTGCTCTTAATGATGAATTAAAGGGTTTGTATGCACATGTTTACATTGGAGACCCCCAAGTGATTCTGAGATGAGGGTGAACTGGGTTTTTTTCAGTCAGTTGGACTGAAATTACTTACTACTTGAACAGCATCTGCCACAGCGTAAGGCATGGAAGCAATTTTTCTTTTGCAAGAAGATGAAAAAGAAATAAAAAAGCAGTCAAAGAGTAAGTAGGCTGAATGGGCCATTAGCACCAAACTCTAAAGATGTAGAAGTCAAATAGGATAGAAAAGCCCCATAAATTTTTACAACTCCTCAGAGAAAAACACTGTGATTATTAAAACATGAAACCTTGCTTTTCTAAAATGCTTAAAAGATTAATATAGAAATGTCATACTGTGGCTGCTGGAGGGATTATCCTTAATGGGAATGTTAGAAGTTATTTTAATGTAAAGCAAACATAGCCACCAAAGAAAGATCAAAAGTGGAACAAATTCAAGGCTCTTAGTTTCAGGAAAATGAAGTTTGTCAAGAAACTATTTCTACTCTGTTAATTAGAATGAGTAAATTCTCCATGAATACTGTATATATATGACATAGAAAGTGATGACCTCATCTAATTAGTCATTACCTAATCCAATCACTAGCACAAGAGCAAGTCTTAGATCTCTTTTATGAAAAATTTTGTTCCTTTTTTGGCTTGAGAAAAAGTATATTTTTGCTAGTGCACATTTTTGTGAGGTCATGTGCATATGCCCAAATAGCTTTCATGGTAATCCACCATCCACGAGCAGGGGAAGGTCAGTCACATGGCACAGTGGCAAATCTTCCCAGAGTTTGTGGTCTTTTCCATGCAAGAGCAAATTCAGTGACTTCTTGTTTTCTTTTCAATCTAGCATTGTTACTTTTTTTTAAATATAAACTGATGGCAGAGCAACACACTGCTTTGGTCTCTATGTAAGCCTTTGAAGTCCAAATAAAAAGTACAGTGTGGCTAATTTAGAGAAAAAAAACCCTCATATTTCCTTTGCTATTCAGGACAGCTCTTAATTTGCTGTCTGTCCTAGTTTGGGCAGTGCTGCCATCAAACACCTGATTCCGTTAGACCCCACTGAGCAGCGCCAGACTATCAATTCCAGGAGCAGTAAATGCTTTACAAATTGTGCCACCATCGACTTGTTTTTTCCACCAACATGAGGCACAAAACCACACTACAGCACGCAGTAGTGCTCATACATTGCTGTTCTTGTTCCCCTGTAGAAGGGTTGGACTTGCAGAACACAGTTTCTTTTAACAGTTATTTCTAAAAAGATCCATCATGCCAGGGCTCAGCCCCAGCCTGCTGGCTTTGCTAAAAAACTTTCCCAGAAAGTAAGAAAGTGATAAATCCTTCTGTGCAGTGTGAAAATTCATTTGTTCAAACGTTTAGTGTCATATATGACAGCGAGGTTTTACTGGGTAATAAGATTTTTTTTTTTAATAATTGCCAATATTTATAGGGAAGTTCTTTTCAAACCTGCTGTCTCTTTCCCTTGTCTTATCCTGGACATAGAAATAAATACCACAGGAGTCAGTGGGTTTTTTTACTTGCCTGCAGCCCTTCAAGCAGCCAGCCCTCAGTTTGTTGTTCAGACAAGGTACCACCACCATGTGCTGGTGACAAGTTACCAGTCAAGAGAAATTTTGCTTCAAGCTGGAATCCATTTTTTAAGAGCTCTGCAAGCACCAGAGAGCCCTGACAGAAACGTTCTGCGGTGCCTGAGGTGTGCCGAAGACTCAGTGCATGGGAGGAAGGTCTCAGCTGAAATAGAAGAATTTATTTAGTTGTCAGGATTTACCAAATTCCTAGCAGTTTTTGTTGGATAATTCTAAAATGTCTCCCAGAATATCAATTGTAGACCTGTTGAAACAGGGATCAGAATTTACAGAACCAAATATTTCATTTATAACAGAAGACAAATTTACATTAGTTATGCGACAGAATCGTACCTAGCAACTTGTCTTAGAATGATTTTTACTTTCTTGCAATTCTTTTTAAAATATGGTAGTGTAGTTAGTATCTATCAGCTTTTCTCTAGGTAGTCTCAGGAAATGTGCTGTTAACGTAAAATAAAAATGCCATAACTTCCTGATGTATACTCACTTTAAGCTACCAAACCCATGTGTATTTTCTTCACCAGTCTGGTGCCACAATGACAAAAGCAGTCCATCTTTTTTTTTTTTTTTTTTTTTGAGCCATAGGCTACAAAGCACATCATGCAAATGAAGTGGCTGTGACAAAACACTCAAGCTGTATTGAGCAAGTGTGCACCATCCCGAAACACAGGGCTGTGATTCTTGCTTCCCTGGTGTCCCTTTCATTTGCAGCCATGTAGAATAGCAGAAGAAAAACAATCAGCATGTTCTACTCCCTCATTAAAATATGATTACTTGATGATGATATCAAATGCAGGGTAAGAGCCATTGCACAAAAGCTCAGGATTTGCAGCCTTGCCCTGCAGAGCTGGTGCTCATTGTTACACATCAGTGCTCAAGGCCAAATGCACAGTTACAGTAGCAGGTTAGACAGAGAACTTGATTTACAGGGCTGTGGGATCCTACCTGTGAACATCTTCCTTCCTCAATGGCATTCAGTGTTCACTACTCATTAACTTCCTGCCTCCTCTCATCCCCACACCGTGTTTCCAAAAGAACTCATTTTCATGACTGACTTGCTAGTTGGGTGCTAGGCTGACAGAGCTGAATGAAGAAATTTTCTAGTTACAAGGAGCTAAATGCAGAGTGACAATGCAGGGGTCCCGTGCTATCCCACTACTGAGCTGCAGGCCTGACGGAGAGGGTGGTCATGGAGGGGACAGGACAGGGCTGTGGTTTATTCAGAAAGAATCATAATTCTGTTCAAGTCAGTTCTAGCAGGGGAGCTCTATGAGTGGCAGCCACGGAGCCTCTGTTCCACTCCTCTAACCTGCTTAATCCTTGTCCAACCTGCTGATGCTGCCAGAAGACAAGGTGCCATCTGTCCACGTTTTGGGGTTTGTTTTTGTTTTTGGGTTTTTTTGTTTTTGTTTTTGTTTAAATGTGAACATGAACTTGGTGGGTTTCATGTCATTTCATACAGCAACTCCAAATCTGTGGAAGAAAAACTTCCAGTCACTTTCAAACTGAACATTTCAATGTTGAATGTATGCAAACACCCTGTATGATGGTACCTGTGTTTTGTATCTGACACCCATTTCTGCATTCCACCTCAACACCTATGGCAATGAATCTTCTTGAAACTGGAGCATGACACACTGAGGGGTGTGTTGTATTTCTTGGTGTCACTCTGGCAAATGAACTATTACCCTAACAACGTTGATTTTTTTTCCTGAGGTTTCCTGATTTTCTTAGCTCTTAGCATGACAGCCACAACCTAGCTGTGCAGATGCCACTTAATATCAAAAGGTGGGCTACACTGTATCCATTTAGTATTCAGAAATTCAGGAACTTGGATAGAGAAGCAAAATAAGGTGTTGAACAGGATGGGATTTCTGCTAGACCAGAGATGAGCTTAGCAGCAAGGAGCCTCAGAAAGCTATTTTTCATATATTAATAGCAGTACAGGGCAATGGCAGAGATTTTAAATGCACTTTTCACAACTCCTTGAAAATGTAACCCAAGAGGAAGTGGTGGTATGGAACAGGTGATGAAGTGCTGAGCAAACAGTGAATCCCTTACTGCACAGACTCCTGAGCAGAACACCAGGTTTCATAAGGATGGCCAGACACAGCACATTCAGCTTCACAGCAGTTTCCAGACTCTCAGTGGCCCT
This sequence comes from Donacobius atricapilla, assembly GCA_013397315.1. NCBI lineage: Eukaryota > Metazoa > Chordata > Aves > Passeriformes > Mimidae > Donacobius > Donacobius atricapilla. The sequence continues at coordinate 160,936 of WBMY01006823.1, forward strand.
GGTTCATCCTGGTTCATGGCACCACTGGTGCTGGCATGCAGCATAGGTTAGCAGGTCTCACCAAAGTCAGTGGAGAGAGGCTGGTGGGGAGTGGTGCAACCATTTGGGAAATCAGGCATAATACATACTAGAAAGTGTCTGAGGCTTGGAGTGGTGTAAAGCCATTGAGTTTTTGCAGTTGTCTACAGCCACTGAGCAGCACTTTCCATGTATGGCACTACAGTTTCTACTGTGGAAAAATAAGGGACCAGCTCTTCCTTGCATATAAGTGACTTGTGTTCCTGTTTACACCTTCACACAGAGAGTGATCAGTTACCAATTCAGCTGGTTGATCCCTTACAGCCAAAGCAAGGGTATGAAGAGAATAATAAAGAATTGGGCCCTGAAATTTCCAATTTAGTTTGTGAATTTTGCAGATCTGTGTATGGCAGCTTTGCACTTGGAAAAATTACTTCTCCATAAAAGTTTCACTCTGCAAGTATAGGCAAGTAAGTGACAGTGAGTTCGTGTGAGAGGGAGAGGGATGCAGCAGAACACCATTTGGGAATTGATCTGAGTGTGCCAACAAAATGAGAGTCAGTTGGACAGTGCTCTATCAATTCATGAGATAGCTATTCACTAGGAACCTGACTGGACCTGAAGGAATATTTTAAGGAAATTAAATTAGGTGAAGTTTCCCAGCAATTGTGTACACCCCAATACCACTTGCTGGAACTGGACCTCATAGATTTGCTGCTTTAGAAACACACATGGCTGTGCCCCGGGAGCTTGACATGCAAAAACTGGCTCCGGGGTATACTGTAATTGTGGGAAGAGGATTTATTCCACCAGCAGGTTCCTGCAGGATTTGTGCACAATACACAGTTAGTGTCTGGTGATCAGAGTATTCACTAGCAGAGTGCATACAGTGAGAATGAAATGCATCTTACAGCCATCCCTTTCTATTAAAGCTGTAACACACTGTGTTTGGATGCAAGCCCAGGCACGGGTGTGTGTAAGATCTTGTTTACCCTTTCATCATGAGCGTTCCCGCAAACTGCTGCTTTCTCACTTTCTACTCGTTTTCAGTTTTACATGGGGATGGTGAGGCAGGTTTCTGAAAACACAGTGGCAAATCAGTGACCTCGCAGTGTGCTGTAAATGCCAGGAACCCTGTGGAGAATACAAACACAATTAACCATGTAAAGTGAGATATAAGAGAGGAACCTGCATGTAGATATACAGCAAGGGAGTTGGCAAGCTGTAAAATAGGGACTTGGGAAAAGTAATGAAAAAGGAGAAATTCCTCATTTTCTTGCTCACATCTTTTCATCAAGAAGCAGAGTGGCGTGGTGAGGATGCAGAATAGCATGGAGGGCTGAAAAATAATGGCAGGAGCTTCTGGGTTGCTTCCAGGCCTCAATGCAGAATGCTTTGCCAGGGCAGCAGTGCAACAGTGCAACAGGGCAGCTCAGCGCAGCAAAGCACAGCTCAGTGTTAGCACAGCTTAGTGTTAGCACGGCTTAGTGTTAGCACAGCATAGTGTTAGCATAGCTCAGCACAGCACAGCAGTAGCACAGCACGGCACAGCACAACACGGCAGTCTCCTGACATCTTGTGGCTTGGCCGCAGAGCACAGCCATCCCTTCCCCCACATCCCCAGGCACGGGTGTCAGCTGGAGCTGACCTTGGCATTAACTGCAGCCACTAGAGATCCGTTTATATCCCTGCATTCCTCTCACAAATACAGGCCACTGCTTTTCCCTGCTGGGCAAGAATGAAGAGGTTCAGATTGGCATCAAACACAGATTAAGTCTATCTAAACTGGATCCCTGATTCTGCATCTGTGATTGACTGGTGGAGCAAACCCCAGATGCAAACATCCCAATTTTGGTATAATCTCCCCAGCCCCATCAGCTCACTGATGCAATCATGGTCTGCTGATCCGAATTGCTCTCTTTTTTTTGTTGCAATAACCCAGCTTCAATCCTAGTCATGCATGATCTCTAGAGGGAAGGATAGGAATTTTAGGTATTTAATAAGGTGCATTTATTTTTAGGCACTGATTACTTTTTTCAAAAAGCATGGATATCTAGAATGTTAAATTTATGTACATACAGAAACCCACACAATGCACTCCTAGCCTCCATTGTCTAAAAATATAGCTGGCTCTGGAAATATTGATGGTAAAGTGTTTTGTCTCCTCTAAGGAACTGAGACTAACTCTGGTATTTGCCTAAGTTACTCAGTTTCAGAAGTGGCAAAATGATGAATACACTGAATTGTGTAAGCAGAGAAATCAAGTAATTTTCCTGCTGTTGGTCCCAATAAGTCTCCTCTGGGTTACTCATTGCACCAGGCTCTTACTGTGGGCTTGATTTGCAGTGGGAAGGCAGAAAACAGCCAGAGGTGGCGCTGGGGCCTTTGAACACCATGGCTGCAACTGGTGAAAACTTAGGCTGGGCTGGAGTTATAGAGCTGTAGAGTGATGGGGAAGGAGGAGGAAATAGCTTCTCAGCTATTTTTTGCAAGTGTATTTCACACATTTTATTCTGTAGATTGGCAAAATATGCTGCTGAGGAAAACACACAGCCAGTATTGATCATTCGTTCTCTGGCAGCCCTGTGTGGAGGAGTTGCCTCCCCACCCTGCTCCCTTCCCTCATTTAGGATGCACGGTTCAAAGAGGGAAGGAAATGACATGGAAAAGGAAGAGAGGGCTCACGCTGATGTGGAGCCCTGGGGGGAAACCTGTGGCCAGGTTGGACTTGAGAAAGAATATCAGCACTTTCCCAGATGCTTAGCAGGAAATACATGGAGAAAGTCATATGGTCGGTTTGTAAGAATTCATCCCCATTCCCATTCTCCTCCCATTCTTTTACAGTTTGGAAGTTAACCTCTGAGGATACCATAGTGCAGAGATGGCAGCAGAAGGAGACAGAGCAGTGTGTCTGGCAAGCACTGTGAGAAGCTGAAATTTCCTTTTCCCTCATGTCTGTGGGATTTCCAGCACATCTGCATCGTAGGGAGGTAGGCACACCAGTTTGGATACTACTGCAGCCTCCACTTCACCATTTGGATACATATATCTCCAGCAAGGGGTGTTATGGGAAAGCCAAGGAGTTTAAAAAGCTTCAGCTGGCTGGTTTGAGTTTGGAAAAGTGTGGAATAGAGAAAGTGGCACTAACATGAGGGGTTTCTCCCAATACTCTCTATTTTTCAATGTAAAAGCTTGTAATTGAAGAAAGAGCCAAAGGAGTAAATGTTCACACACTTCATATAATGCCTTTGAATGTGTCACAGTCTTGGCTGAAAACAGAAATTGAGGTAATGGGCAGATGCTGTGTTCAATGATGAAACTTGCACTAAGGTTTTATAAGATAAATTGCACCTGACTTGGTGTTACCCCCATGACAATTGTGGTTACTGCTGCAGTGACAGCAGGATAGACAGACCATGTCCAGTCCAGCTCTCTCAGTCCCTTTGTAAAAGGCTGCTGCAAGTAGACGATTGGCTATTTGTGGCTCGTGGCTCCTCTCTCAAGAGAAGTTATAAACTGAAAGTGATACCAAGTGTTATACAAGGAGGAAAACAATGCACAAAAATTGAAGGAATTAATTAAAAAAAAACCTGCTACAAAATGCAACTATATAAAAATGTGTGTGTACTCACACACCCACATGCAAAGCCACACATATGTGAAAGCATGTTTCATTGAAATTCCAAAAGAAATTACGTTTTTGAAAATAAATATTCAATGTTCTGTTGCTGCAAACCAAAGTAATTTGCTTATCTTGACAGCTAAAGAGAGTGAAGGCAGCTGCAATTTGAGCTTCTCTGCACTGGCCAGCTGGTAGCTTAAAGCCAGCAAACTGGAAGGGGGAGGTGAATTATCCCCCCTGATTGGTCTTAGAAGTCACTGTACAGGATAGCTTTGGAATTCTGAGGGTTATGATTCTCCTAGGAACTGTTGGGCTAATACTGTTTTATATTTTCTTAAGGCCAAATGGTGTCTGGAAGCTCAGCATCAGGCAACCTCCAGCACCACACACTGGCTCGGGGCCACCAGTACAGAAATAAATGTGTCACTTACTTTTTCCATACTTGCCGTTTGTTTCTCTCCGTTGTCTTTGAATAACTGCAACTGTCAAGATGCTGTAAGTGGTATTCACATATAAACACCAGGAATATGGGATCACTGCTGGAAACTAGAAACATCAAGCATATCAGGTCCAACTCCTCAGTGTCTGTAGAGGATGCCCTACTCTTGATGTGTATCTGGGAGACAGAAGAGTTACCTCGCTTTGGCAGCTGCCTGTGCAGAGCTGGCACAATGGTGTGGACAAGGGGCTTATTTGAATGGGCAACAGAAAGAAAGAGAAGGAAGGGGAGATGTGATTTATATCCATTTCATTATTTTCAGTGACAAAATGCTGCATATAACCTGGTTACATCTGGATTTCCTGGGTGAGCCCAAAGCCCTGTGTGTGTGTGGCTCGCAGATCACCCCTTGCGATCCCTGGGGATGGGAGCCCTCACATCAGTGCACTTTAACAGCAGCATACAGCCTGTTTGTCACCACTCTGAATTGGCTGCAGTGATTTCTTTTTTCATCCTTTCTCTGCACATCAGTTTTGTGATTTCCACATCACAATGTAAAATCCATTCAGCCCTTAACAAGCCATGTGGAAAAGCAATGTTGAATATATAAGCATGCAGAGTGTCCGGAAGCATTGCCATATTTTTCTGTGAAGAATTTTTTTAGGTTACATAAAATAAACAGACAGAAAGCCTCGGGTTTTCATTTGGTGATTCTCCCTCTGTTGTGCTTGGCTTCTCAGCTTTCAATAGATCCCAAGGTCAGGCTGTTATTTGTTGCTAGGCCAAAGTGGCAACCTCCCACCCTAACAATGCTGCTATCTTCATATCATCTGAGCTATGGGGTCACATTGTGATGCTTTGGCAGTGTTGCTAGGGAGGTTGCTAGGTTAGACTGATGTCACTATGTGGGTTGTAAATTGCCTTTACCCTGCTGGCCTTAACTTGGCCCCTAACACAATGATGTAGTAGATGGCATCAAAGTGTTCAGAAGAGACATTGGGGCAACATCTTCAGATCCTGAACTTGGCAGCAAACACATGTTGGAGCCATTCAGTAATCTAGAGAAGAAAAAAACACTTGTATGAAATGCATTCCTTCATGTCCAGAAATTAACAAAATTGATGCAAAATACCCACTTTCTATCACATGCATGTACTAAACCCAAGGCTTTACCTTAATGCAGGCTGTGTGTCATCTACATGCCCAATTGTTAAGAAGAGGAAATAAGTTTTATGATTACAAAAGTGAGACCTGAGGAAACGAGGTAGGGGAACTGATAATTTCCCAGCTTTGAGCACTATGTGTTGCAATTGCAACTCTACTAAAATGTGCCACCAATGCCTTTATTACCACAAAAATGCCATTCCACATAGTCGGGTTATTTACATAGTTTGTGATCTCAAGGGATGTTTTCATCTTGCTTGTTACAAAAAAATAGCAATAGCTGAAGAATAACTTTAATTGATTTTTCAACATATTAACATATCAAATTTTATAAGTGCACATTCTGCAGAATACAGGTGTGCATGTGCACACGTGTGCTCATGTGTGCATTTTGTTTATTTTGAAAAGGAATAAATAAAATTAGGTAAATGTGCATGCCCTTCAGAGCTGTTCTGGTTTAATAAGAAAATACATAATTAGACATGCTTTTCTTTATGCATGATGTCTTGATATGCAGGGCTTCAACTGCACACCTCTCATCAGCCTTAATGAAATTTATGTGGCTAAATCCCCATGCATTGTGTTGAACACACACCTTAGTATATTTGTAATTAATTTTTAAAGACTGCAGACCAGAACACAGCTCCTACAGTGCCATGTGAATCCATAGGGTGTATACATATTTATAAATGCTTTAAAAATGCATATTATATTTCACCCACAGAGCATAACACCTCTGCTGGCTGAAAACATGTATTAAAGAGGGTAACAAAAATCCAGAGGAAATGTCTTTGAAAAAATAGTTAATACACATGGGCTACAGCTGCCTTTTAAAGATTAATTTCTTGGCCATTTACAATGTGGTTTTTATTATCAAAAGCCAATGGACCACATTACAGAAAATCTTGCTTTGTAAATTCCTTTTGTGCTTCTTGGGCCTGTTCTGTTTGACAGAATTTGGTCCTTTCCCTGGAAGTCTGACACCACTGTTCACTCAGAACTGGGTTTAGGGTGTCCCAGGTTAGTTCATGTCCTGCTTGGTGTCACTGGAGGAAGCAGCACTCCTTCTGTGTGTGTACTGAACAGTTAGGGGGAGGGAAAAGATGGAGATCTGAGTCTTTGTTTAAAATGTGGTTTGCAAGGCTGCAAACATAACTTTGCAGAGTCATACACATGGGTGTAGATATTTGCATGTATTAAATATGTGGAAGAGTTTAGAGAACTGGAATCATACTTTTAAAAATGTGGTCTTATTGAAGCTGCACTAATTCTAGCTGGATTATTATAATTTCTTTCAGTTGTTGATTCCCTATAGCATTTGAAAATGAACTAAAGACTGTATCAAAAACACTTACTGCTTATTCTCTATCTTCTTTTTCCTTTTCCTGGCCTTCCCCTTTTTTTCTCTCAAGACTTCCAGAGTTTAGCTTAGTGCCATGTAGTCCTCCTTTCCAATACAGGACTGGACAGAATGTAAAAGCACACAACTCTGAGTACACAGCAAATCCTGGGCTGCCTCTGTTCCAGCCCCTAAGCAGCAACGTTTCTTATACACAGAGAACTCAGGCTCTCTACACTTCCTCAGATCCAAAATCAGACCTTTTCAGGTTCCTCTTAGACCCATAAAAAACAAGGGTGGGAATGGAGAGGGAGGATGAAGTCAGTAACTGTTAAATCCTGCCAAGTAGTAGCCCAGGGAAGAGAACTGCAGGCTCAGAACTGTATTAAGCACGATAAATTGCTCTTACCCTTTAGGAAGCCATGAGAGGATGGACAGTCTGCTGGGATGGATCCCCGACAAGTGTGAGTGCCTTTCCCAGAGTAGAGGCTTGTCCTCTGTGACCTTAGGCAAATCATTTAACCTCTCTCTGTATCACTGTTCTGTTTCTGAAATGAAAATAAACTGCAGTAATGCACCAAGAAAGCTAAATGTGCTGGTGATTACAAAGAGCTCAGATGAGGAGGAAGGTGAGATAAATAGACCAATTAAAAAAAAATCCTTCTTCAACAGTGAAACCTTCAAACATTAAATTCAGCTTCTTGGAATGACAGACAGGATGTATCCCTCAATAAACAGGATGGCTTGCATTTTATCACTGCAGTATAAGTAGATAAGGTTTTTCCCAGGTACTTTTGCTCTTATTCCTCTGGTGGCAATCAGAGTGACATTTCCGTATTTGCAGCACTGGTGCACAGGGCACTCCAAAGTGACTTTTTTCAGTAGGATTCCATCCCTGACTGGACCCATTCATTTAGGTCTTTGTCTGGTCATAGAGTATCTGCTTAAACATTGAAGTATTAATTTCTTGGAAAGTGTTAAAATCTAATATGTAAATGTTGAGGAGGTTTTTTTTGGGTTTTTTTTTTGGTTTGTTGTTTTGGGATTTTTTTTGTTAATGTGCTCCTGGCATTTTTTCATTTCTGCCAGAATTAAGTGCAAAGGGAATTTTTACAGCAGACTTGTAAATTCCTGACAAGAGGAGTTTATAATAGAAGTGTTGACATAACCTTACCTACAGTGACAACTGAAGCAGGTTTGTTAGGGAAGCAGCAAATAATTTCCTTGCAGGAAGGCAGGAGTTGGGCATAGAAGGTGAGGCAGCTAAATTTTTTTTCCCTGAGAATCCCTGGAGGCTATTGTGTGAGACAGCATGTGAAATGAAGCTGAAGCAAATCGCATAGCAGGCAGAAGAAACACTCTGGAATTTGCTCATTTTCATGAAGAAGGTGCAGTTATCCTCTTATAAAGGTCTCACAGCAAGTCAGTGCTTGTTTTTAGCCTTTCAGCTCTCTCTTACTTCTTTCTTTCTCCCTGTACACCCAAGGCAATCAGGAACAAACTCTGGTGCCTCAACTCCATGCTTTCAACAGGAGCAGGAACCAGCTCCTTGTTTGCAATCCATCTGTCTCTTACAAGTAATAATTTTTTTCAAAGCTACTAAATTTTATTTCCTTGAGTCACCTGCAAGAATTCAAAACCTGAAAATTTAACCATCCAGCAATAGATGGACAAGCCTTTGTGCAGCCAGGCTGAGCCACAATAAACTTAGCTGTCACTTAAACGAGAACCAAACCTACTGATAGAAAGAGGTGATTTTAGCTTAAACCTGAAGCCAAAGGAGCACAGGTAGAGTTGATTCTTAGTACCTTTATTTCCCCAAAGTCAGCTGAGGTTTTTTTATACCTGTCACTTCTCTCCTGGACGAGGGGAAGAGAAGTTTTTCAACTCCTCTTGCAAGTATAAAATTAGGCTGTATTCAGAAGTGCCTCTCCTCCACTTTCCTACACCCTTCTGCTGAGTACAACTCTCCCTGAATCTTTGGGATTAATCTCTAAATGGCATGCTATTTCCCAAAAGGTTTAACAAAATCTTTCTTACACCTTTGCTGTGATGTTTAAGTGTGGAGGCAGTGCCCATTGGCAACTGGCAACAAGATCTCCTGTGAGCTGGCACACCACAGAGCCTGGGGGCTGGGAAGAAGGGGCAATGCCTGCCTTCCTTCCTGCTCAGCCTCTGCCTTACTCTGGCATGTTTGGCAAAATCATGAAGTAACTTTCCTGGAAAGATCAAGGGACAGAGTATTCAACATGGAGTAAATAAAATAAGCAGTTGAAAGCAGAGAAAAGGACTGCCCTGAAATGGGAAAGCCAGAACAAAACCTCCTCAGTACTGCCTCATTATCCTGGGACAGTTGCGACCCACAGAGTGTACAATCAAAGCCCAGGAGCTGCTGCTGAGGGCAGGGGGGACAGAGTAGCACTGCTGAATACATTCTGTGAGTGCTGATGGATTTTTAAACCTCCTTTTCACTGCAGTGTGGATGGAAGGGCAACATGAGCTGGATTGGAAGGATGGCAGCAACAGGGGAAGATTAACCAGTAAGCAACCAGTTTGCACAAAACGTAAAGAAAACAAAGACTGCAGATTTGCCTTCTTTCCCATTAAAAGATTTTTTTTTGCCCCTCCCTCTATTATTTTGTTTTAATGTATGTTGAAATACAACCTCCAGGTCTTAGACACTGCCAGAAAAACTGGCAGAAATAATGCACTCGGAGCCATAGCCATGAGCTGGACAATGTGGAAAACCATCACTTTTTCCACTGGCAAACCGAACACTCATTGGGGGAGCAACGCACCAGCGTATGTCTCTGCTTTCCCCCAGAAAGTTCAGGATTTTCTGATAGGATTTCTGCTCTGGATGCCCCTGTGTGTGTAAGGCAAGCTGGCCAGTCCTTGAAGCATGCTGGAGCGAGATCCTAAAGCGGCTTTGCCCCGGGAGAGCTCCCGGCGCTTGTTCAGGAGTTTCGGAGTGCCCTGTGCTGAGTGGCCCCGGGGCCGGGCCGGGCTGTGGCACTCGGTGGCCGCGGGGCGAGCTCGGTGTGCAGCCCCGGTGCCCGTGAGTGCTCAGCACCGAGTGCCCTGGGCAGGGAATGGAGGCAGGTTCGACTGCGTGCTCTGACCTCCCGCACTTCAAACTGCAGTAATGCTGCCCGGCCCGCACTCAAGGCTGAGGGCTGCGTCTGGGTGATATTTATACACACGGAGCCCCAGGTCCCTCGCTCTCACAAAAGGATATGGCAGGTAGAGTAGATTTATACCAAAAATGAAATGAACAAGGGGCAGAGGCTATTTGAGACAAGTAGATATTAGGACTGTGTTTTCCATCTCATGTTCCTAAATGGGGGTAGTGACACAAAGCATCGTCAGCAACAAATTGGCAACATCCAGCACTGCTGTGTTTTGTTCTGTGCTTATGGGACTACTGGGACTAATTTCTCCAAAAAATCTTTTAAATTTTGAAAGGATCTGCCTCTATAGAGAGCTGTTGTGTTATCTGTATCAGGATACAGAGCTGACATTGCCACTGTTACCCAGAAGTATTTTCCTTTTTCTATTTTCCTTCTTTTTTAACATTTCCCTAAAACTGTCTTCCATACCAAGCTGATGTGACAGCAGCTTGTAAAGGAAAAGCTTAGGTGGAAATTCTGGGTTGGTCAGGGGGTGATGAGGCATCCCCTTGCTAGAGGCTTTCCAGAACAGATTCAAACTCAAAAACCAGTCACTGAGGAAAATGTAGATGTTTGAGCCTAACTCAGAGCAGGATGGGCAACCACACGTCCTCTTCCAGATCTGTGTTATGAGGCATAAGAACTTTTTATGGCAAAGGCTTTCATCTTCTGTCCAGACACTTTCATGAGACATGTGGGAACTTAATAGATTTGAAATATTTTCCTAGAAATTGGCCATCTAATTGAAATATTACTGGAACAAGGAACAGACAGACAAAATGACAGTACAGTCCTCATTTTTCTTGGAAGCCAAATACTAAGGGGTTGTTGCAGGTTTGATTTAAATAAGGACAGGAACTCCGCAGTCTTGTGGCTGTGAGTGTGTCATATGTATTGGCATGTTGTACATGTTGCTGAAAGGGAGGAGGGAGTCTGAAATGTTCCTGGCATTTCCTGGTAATTCTGTGTTAAATTCTTCCATGAAAGTTTTCATAAACTTCAGTTTATGGTAAGGTCAGCACAGTTGGGTCTTCTTATTCAGCCTTTTCTCCTTTCTCACAAATCCAACCTGTCTCCAATTCTTCTTCCTACCTCTACACATGTTCACTCTTTCTGTGACCCCAAGAGCCATTGGGAAGGAAATGATAGAAATACTGGCCTGCAGAACAGAGTGGCAATGGAGGCCTGGGAAGGCATGCAGGTGATGTCATGGGTGTTTGAAGAGATGGAATTAGGAAAAAGATGGGAAGGAGGAGGGAGAATGAAGGAATGCTAAACAAATTAATGAAAACCATTGTTTGTGGAATTGGCATTTGACTGGAAGGGTCAGGCACCAAGGTCTATAGAGAAGGTAGCTCCAAGAGCTGAGCAGTTCTGTCAGAGGCCATACTCTTTGGTTATACAGAGGGAAAAAGAAGGCTGAGTTCTGCCCAGATTCGATCACCACTCCCCTTTTGGTTCTTGGCAAGCTACGTCAGCCTCTCCACATCTCTTCTTTGAGTAAAATGAAGACAGTGCAGCTACACAGATAGGAATGAGAGCAGAGACTCTTCCAGAGTGATGACAAATCATGGAACCATAAGGCTGGCAGAGATCCCGAGAGATTGTCTAGTCTGGCAATCATCAATTTTTTTAATCAAACGACTGCCCTGGAACTTTTTTTTAAAAAACTGTTCCATTGCACAGTGCCAGCAATGGTTTGAATCTAAAAGTAACCAAAAGTTGTATGTTATTCTCTAAATTGAAGAAAGGCCCACATTGAGCAAAAGTTTTCAAAAAAGCAATTAAAGCCAGATCTGTTTCTAAATAGGCACAAGTCCCTTTGTTCTGATTAGTTTTATCCTGACATCACTTTATTTTCATAGATGCTTATAAATGTTTTCTTTGCTAGTTAGTCCAGCTTTGTTGAAGTGTAGTGGAACCAGTGCATGAACTGGAAGTGTCCCACCCAGTGTAGCTCTCAGGCTGCAGGAATTCTGCTGCAGTGGGGTTATTTGGAGATCTCCCGGCAACACTGCCAACTCCATCCTGATTCCAAACCTTACCCTCCTTATTAATCACCCAAAATATCCTGTTGTTAGCATCATTTTTTTAATCCATTTATTTGGAAGGTCATAGAAGTTCCTCCATCTGACCAAACCTTAAGTGCAAATATCAATAGCAATTATCACTCTGTATTTGAAACCATGCTGTTACTGGGAGGAACAGTCAGAACAAAGCCATGTTAAGTCAAGGATGTAATTACACAAGAAAATACCGATTAAAAATTATACCTTTTCATAATTAACTCCTGTGTGCCTTAGGAGAGGATTGCATCCATCTCCCTCCCTTTGCTCAGTCTGTTGAAATGTGCAGAGTAACACACCAGCACAGCTGTTCTGCAGGCAGCAGAGCACTAACCCAGCTCAGTAACAAGGACGCCATGTGGTCATCTTCTTCACATTATGTGATTCATATCCTGTAGATCCAGGAAGCACTGAGCACTTTATTAGAGCTGATGAATGTACTTTAATCACTCAAAAACAGTATATTCACAAGTGCACGTGATACTGTGGTTTCACTCTGCTAGAGAGAACTGAGCAAGGTAAAGAAGTAGACACTATCATTGCAAATAAGCAGTTTCTGCACTCCTAGATGGTGGCAAAAGGTCTGTCTTTAAGGCAAGAAATGACCACAGCTTTCTTCTGAATAGGAAAAGACTGGATCTTCCTGTGGGAAAATAAAAAGTTCTGTGAGCTTGTCAAGTAAGCAAGCCGTTCACCAAGTTACCAAGTAGTTGGTAATGTTCAAGGTTCTAATCTGTATTTTAGTCCTACTGAAACTTTGAGTTGGTAGTCTGGTAATGACCAAGAGAAGACTGAAGAAAGTGTCACTTTCTGAGTTACAGAATATAAAACAAAATGAGAACTGTTAGTTCATTTTAGTCCTGAGTTTCTTCCTGATGTGCCTCTGTCTTTCATAGCTGGAAGGACCGTATTTCTTCTGACCCACAACTCAAAGGGAGAGTTTTGTGACAGTTAAGACCACAAATGTTGTAAGACACTCCTCTGGAAACACAGAACAAGAGTCCTTGTGCTTTCAGCTTTACAGGATTAGGTCTCATTGACCAGTAGGATAATGCAGTGATTTAAGTTTGCTGCAGCAAAAGGGAACAGCGAGTCATAAGTGACAGATAAGTTCCTGTAATTCAGAAAATGTCATTTTATCACAGAGTAATAGAAGTTGAGAGAAGTTACTGAAACTGTGGCACACATATATATGTATATTCTTTATCTTAACATTTCCCCCATGAGCACAGAATACACATCCTCTATGGAAACCACTCATTCCTTCACCTGAACTTGTCCCTATGTAAACTGTAAGATCCAAAACCCTGAAGAAGGAAATGAGTTTTGAATTGTCTCTCATTTCTATGCTGTACATGAAAATTTGGAATGATTTTCCTCTTCTCAAACCAGTTGCCAGGAGGGAGGGCTGGCTGGACAGTGAAATCCTGAGTTAGTGGGCAGCTGACTGATCCTTATGTCCTAAATGCCAGAATCCTGAACCTCATTCAGTTACACAGAAGAATCACCTTCTGACTATACTTTTATGATTAGTTTGCTTTTCTCCTTGAAATGTACACTTGATCCCCCACCATCCCCTCTAATTGTATATCGCAGAGAGGAAAGCAATAATGTTTTGCCCATACAAACCAGCAACCAATTCCTCTTGAAAGCTTCAGTTAAGGATCAAGTATCTGAAGTTGTACTCAAATCCACTGCCCTAGCTCAAAAAAAAAAAAAATTACACCAAGATTCATGGATATAATTCATCTAGAAAAAGGTATTAAAAACTTAAACGTGTCAAATATACACGTAAGCCAAGCCTCCCTTTGTGTGCTCCCAGAGGTTTTCCCCCGACACATGCACACTCACCCCTCTGCCGTAAGAGACCCATTTTATAGATTCAAGGACAGCTCTCTCCACAAGAAGAAGGGATGTTGCCAAGATACCAGATGTGGTCCCATTCAAGACCACTCATAGGAACAATTCAAGATGAAATCAAATTAGATGTGTCGGTTATACATAGCACAGCCTGCCTGGGATACTAAATGACAGAGTTTGCCCATAATTAAGTGAAATCTCAGAGATGATGAGTCCCCAGAGCTCTCTAGGTTATGTCGGTCTAATTCTAAGTGTCATCATTATAGCAGCAGAGCAAAATACTCCGCATAAGCTACAGAGCTGGAAATCTACTTGTGGGTATTAGCTTTTCATAACCAGTGCTATGGGGCAGTACTCAGTTTCATTACATATCTTCTGCTATTAGACTTCCTCAACCTTTCCCTGATATAAAGCTCCTGAAACCTGACTCCCACTTAATAATTGATAGTTAGCACTTACTAGCCATAGCAATATTCATATTCAAAGCACTTTACAAAAAGCTCATTAATCTCTCTGACCCCCCCTCCCCCTTTAGGTGTCCACCACAATTACTGGAATTTTGCAGAAAGGGAAACTGAGGCAGAAAGGTTGGGCCTTATTCTGGGGCTGGAGGACAGCCAGCCCTAGTGCTCAGGATCCTGCCTAAGAGAGAGCTGGCTGAACACCTGATGGTAGGAAGCAGGATGTTCTCAAATTTGATGTGGGAACAGAGGTGCAAGGAGGGTTTCTCCAGGAAGTTATAAAATTTACAGAAGGTTCTGATAAAGATCTTGGATAAATATGTTCATATTGCTGAAAGATTCAAACCTAAGAGGTTTTTAATTAAAGACTGGGGCACTCAGAGCTACTTTGCCAAAGAGGCAATAAAATTATTGACTAAATCACTAGCAAAGGCAACTGAAGCAAGGAGTTCAAATGGTTTCCAGAGACTGTTATCCAAGTGAAGGTTATAGTGAGAGAGCCAGCAGTGCAATTAAACCAAATGAGGTCAAGCATGTTGGGCCTTAAGGCCTCTGCCTGCTCCTCAGATTTCTTTTGTTCTTATAATTCAATTATAAAGACACCCCCCCCCAAGAACCATTTAACTGTCTCATAAACCAGTTTGTAAACTTTTTTTATTTTTCTGTAAATTGTCTCTGTCTTGGTTTGAAAAGGCAAGACCTCCCTTTGGAATGGAGAATTCAAACCCCCTCCCTCCGAATTATTAAAACTTTGATATTAAGTCGGCTCTCAGGCAAAGATATGGGGATAGGAATAACAGCTCTTTACTAGTATGTATAACAAGGCAAACAAACAACAACTACAGCATTAATGATAAACAAAACCTGGAACCTCGAGGGGCGTTTGTTTCATAAAAGCCCGGGGCAGTCTGGTCTCGGTGCAGGGCTCCCTTGGTGCTTCAGCACTCAGATGGAACGGTAGAAAATCCCNAACAGTCTCCAAAAAGTGTCTTTCAGTATTTCAGGCAGCATGTAGTGTACATGGGTTTCACAGTGCCTTTTGATCTCATCTGAGCATCACATGCCCATGGTTGTTCATAGAGGCCAGGGGGCTCCCGAAGCATCCCATGCAAAGTGTCCATCACTGGAGGTGGTCACGGATAAAAACGATGTGATGAGGAGCTGGAACGACTGTGATCCATTCTGTCTCTCATTCCCTCTTGCTCCACCCTCTTCTCCCCACCAGCTTTTCTGTATCCTGTTTCTGTGTGAGTCAGAAAGAGGGTAAGTTGTGTGTGTGCCTAATTTCCTGCCCACCAGGTCATATATCCCAACCCTTAACAATATAAAGG
The DNA here is from genome assembly GCA_013397315.1 of Donacobius atricapilla. Classification (NCBI taxonomy): domain Eukaryota; kingdom Metazoa; phylum Chordata; class Aves; order Passeriformes; family Mimidae; genus Donacobius; species Donacobius atricapilla. The sequence goes on from WBMY01006823.1 coordinate 176,406, forward strand.
AGCAGGGAAGTCTTCTGGCCAGAGGATGCCTATGTCAATCCATTATCATAGAATTAAACACCTTTAAGGTATAGGGATATTTTCTTTTTACTTTTTTTCCAATTATTTTTTGGTAGAAATATAATTGTAAAATAGGGTTAGGTGGAAGTTAGGAGCATCCAAATGCAAAATTTTTCAGACTGCAGTTCTGCTGTTGACAGTGTCCACTGACCAGAAGGGAAGCTCACATAACTTGGAGATCTCATGGGACTGTGTGTCATGGTGCAATTTTCCTGTTTAAAGAGGCAAAATCCAGTGATTTACTCCTCTCAAGTAAGAAAGCATTTGAAGTATGAAACCATTCCTTATTCACCTGTAAGAAAAGGATAGAAGTCCTGAAGTGATTACAAATTCTTCTAAGCAATTTAAGTGCAAAACTTTTGTTCAGATCATGGATTTAGAGGGTCGAGGGTCTTGGGTTTCTGTCTGCATCATAAGGGGCTTTCATGCCTTTGTAAATCAAGCCAAGAGTAGCTGTCTTTAAATGAGCCACAAGTGAGACCCTAAATCTCACACCTACAAGTGTTCCCTTGTAAAAATTCATATCCACAAGTGTCAGCATTCTTTCTGTCCTGTGAAATTCCAAGTGGCAGATCTCTGCATGGAGACGAATTGAATGCTAGGACTGACTGTTGTAGCAGGAAGAGAAATATCTATTCCTCCTCTCTATTTCTATTTAATTACAGCTAAGACAGTTTGAGACATTGGAATTAGGACTAAGAGCTCTGCTTTCTCAGGAAGGTCCTGTAGAGATGGTGTGATCTGTTCCCTCACTGCATCTCAGCAGGAGCTGGGCAGCTCAGTGGTCTGAAATCTGTCAGCCTTTGCTCTGTGGGTCCTCACAGACTGGCCAGCCTCTGTTCCCAGAACTGTACAAAAGTGCAGTTTAGCAGGGTGACTTCTCATCTCCTGGAGAGAGGAACACTCACCCTGGTAGCAGCAACATTCGAATGACGACTGGTGATAGAAATTAACTCAGAACTCACTCTGTGACTGATCCCTGCTACAAGCTTAACGTGTTCTTTCTCAGTTCACTAAAATCTTATGCCTCCTTCCCCAAAGGAAAGAAATGCCAATACGTGAGAGAGGAAGATAAGTTAATGCTACATTCAGGTTGCAGAGCTAGACATTTTGGAACTGCTGAGGTAAGATGCCTGTGTCAGTGCTAGCTCAGCCACTTTGCACACAGACTGTACAGCACCCTTGTTTCACTGGTCATGTGCTTAGATTACTGAAATTATCTTTATCAAAATATATCCCAAAATGTTGCTTCTTGCTAACCTGTCACATTGTAGGTGGGTCAATGATTTTACCATGGTGGCATCTGTATGTTCTCAAGGAGCTCAATGCCCAGGACTACAGCTCCTTCCTATGGGACATAGATTTACTGAGTAGGAGTCTGGAGTAGCTGCAAGCCCAGTGGCACTTCCTGGATGGAAAAAGAGATTTTAGCTGAGAAAGTGCTTTCATTACTGTAAAAAATTAATGCAAAATGTCGAATATTTCACATCCAAGCCGATACTGGCAAAATGCCAGAAATAGTCAGGTTTCTCTTGAGGTGTGAATATAGTTGATCATCTGTCATTCAAAAGCTTTTATTTCAGAGGAAAGAGACAGTGTGTTGCAATAGACTTTGTAGCGATAACTATCAACCATGCCACTTCTCTCCCAAAAGGGATTTCCCACAGTTCTATAGTAATATACAGTTCAAAAGGCCATACTGAGATTTACAGAGCTATACATTCAAAAGCTGGCATCTGAGGGTACTTTGCTCAGCTAAAGTAGATTTGACTTGCAGCCTTCACAGTTCCGCACAGCTCAGAAAGCATCCACAGGTCCAGGGTGCCAGCAGACCTGAGTGATTGGTGAATATGCGGTGCTTGGGTCACTCAAATCTGTACAGGCAGTTAGTCTAGAGAGTCCTCAGTTGTGTGACCAGATACTCTGGAAACTTTCAAATGTACTTGGCCAGCACATCTGGTCAAATTGGAGTAAATGGACAGAAATTAATTTAAATCAAGAGAGTTAGAGCAACTGATGGCAGCAGTGAATTTAACCCTCTCCATGCATGTATTATAAACTGTTTTTCTTCTTTTCTATTCTCTTCCTGTTTATTCGATCATCTATTCTATTCTCTTTAAAGCTCCACCCACATTCTAATCCACTTGCATAGCAATGGTTTTTGTTTGTGAATGTCCACTGAATACCCCAAACACTTTCAATGAAGACATAGAAAAATTAGAGAAAATTACACAGAAAAATCACTTTATAGACTTGCCTGAATTCTCAACTTCATATAACGAATATACATTGACCCATTAGTGTTCTGCATATCTTCCATTGTTTAAAGATTTACAGATGAATCTGTCTACACCATTTACAGACTTCCCATCTAATTTTAACTGTGTGCCCTGAAGGACCTTGAGGTGAGGGAATTTAGGAGCCATGTGGAAATGTTAGATTTGTTAAATGGATGGGCAATAATGTTCAATAGCAAATATGTGAATTCAAGCATCTGAAAACAAAAGCACCTAGATTTTCAGTCTGTAGATTTTCAGACATTGGAACAACATGCAGAAGAGCAACAGGAACTTGAGAACTTCACAAGAATTTCATACATAAAAGACAAGATATAAAACAAGACTGCATAACATCTGACCAAGAGCTTGTGTTGCCTGCCAAGAACTTTCTTTGACCCATCATGATGCTGTAGCAAACAGATTTCTCTTCAGGCTTCTTACCATAGTCCACAGCTGGGATGGCACTGAGCCTGCTCAGCATTGGCACACATGGAGATTTGGTAACTCTCAGCCATTTAATTAGCTGAGAATCAAGAATGATTTTTCCTCTTGGTTAGTAGCTGCATGGCATGAAGAGTTGTCATCCATCCCAGACGGAATGTGTCTGCAAAAGGTACATATGGAAATAGGGGGTGGTTGCTGTGCTCAATTTAGCACTTGTGAGACTCGAGCCAGATTGCAAGATCTCGTCTGGACTCTGCAGTCTGAAAAGAGCAAAAGTGGGGAGGCAGAGAAAGAGAAGGAGAGCTAAAGCCCTAAGAGATTGAGAAAACATGACCTGTGAGGAAAGGCTGAAAGAACTGTTTTCATTATATTTAGAAAAGTAATGAGGGAAGCTACAACACTCCAAAAATGTAAATACTGTTTCTATTTCATATTTGTATTTTAAAACCATCACTCCTTAGGTACATTAACACAGGGTAAGAAATAGTGGGCTAATTTATAGCAAAGGGTACTATGTTAAATAGTGAAGCTTCATTTCTGAGTGTCTGGATATTTGCTGAGGATAAACACAGTCTCCTGTTTCTATATATATATATGTCTTTATCTCCTGAAACTGCTAAGGTCTTGGTTTCTAACGTCATGAATTAAGGCTTTCATGAAGACTCCAAAGTACTGTGACAATTGATGTTCAAAGTTGTGCTTAGAAAAAGACATTTTAGAGACAAGTGTCACCCTCAAACCCACAGTAAGCAATACTTTATATGCATTTGGCAGAAAAATCAGATTATCCGATTATCTTATGAAAATGTCAGAGTTGTGCCATTCCACCTCTCACATATCTATTGGCTGATCTATTCTCATTATGCCCTATCAGATTCACAATGACACCTTGTTTACAACATGCACATGGCACCACTTCAAAGATATACACTGATACTGGAAATAATGTGTAAAATGGTTATTATCATAAAATTGAGCTTCTTCCCACTCCTCAGCAGCAAACATTGTAAAAAGTACTTTTGAAAAGTCTGTCAAACAGCTCTACTTTCACAGTGACTCTGAACATTTGAAGTTGGGAATTGAAATAAAATGAAATTTTTACAAAATTTCTTTTACAGAAGATGTTTGGCATTTTTATTCAATCTTTATTAAAAGCCATCCAGACAAATACCAAGAACCTAGCATTGCAGGATAAATCATATTGGGCACAGATGAGAAATGGGCAGAGATTAAAACCAATTTGCCACTGTTCCAAGCACTGAGGATGAATCCTGGTCTGACTGAACTTGAAAATAACAGGGATTTCAATGAGATAATAATTTGATCCATGCGATTGCTTCTGTCTCTTTCTTTGATATTTCTGTAATTGCCTCTTCTTCTTTTGATTCAAAACAACTGAGATAGAAAGGAAAAGCCACATATGTTTTTGTAAGAAAAGGGCAATACATAGCATTAAAAAAATGTTTCATCAAAGATGCAACCATTTAAAATGCAAAACAGAGACTAGAGAGGTGACAAATTCAAGTTCTAAGTGTTTTTATTTAGGAACTTTCAAGTATTCATTTGCCAGGGATATTTGTTTAATTTTTTTAATGTATTCAGTTAGTCATATTCAGTTCTCTTTTATGTCCACTTCTCATTAATCACTTGACAGATAGACCTCTACAAGCACATCCCTTAGGGGACAGTAAATTTTAAGTGATAACAGGAACATAAGACATGCCATCCTGGATCAGAGCAAAGGTCTATCTAGTCCATGCCCCAGATCCATCAGTAGCCAAGAGCAGTATATTAGATTTTAACAGTAATAACTTTGATCTTTCAGTGAGTATTAAGTTGGTAACTAAGCAGAAAATCAAAAGATATCCCAAGAGCAAAACTCAGGAGAAAGAGCAGGTGAGGCCATTTCTGGATGTGTCTCACTGGGAGTGGGCCCCAGGCTGGCTGGGCAAGGCACAGCGCAGGGCAAATGTGTGGGGTGTTCCAATGGCATCCACTGGTTTTGTTCTTCTGCCCAGCCAGGGACAAAGGCTTGGGGAACTGGGCAGTTGTTCTGCAGAATGGGAGTGTGTAATTAAACTCTAGCAACAGGAATGAAACATGGAGGGAAAAGAAATGGCTGGAGGGGAAACAACGCAGGGTGGACACCAGGAGATCAGGGGAGGGGCAGTTTGATGCTGGTATGGGGAGTAGTTCTACCAAAAGGAATGGTTTGGCCTTAGGAACATGGACTTGCCCACAGTACCAATATTAGCAATGCCTAAAATCTGTTCTGTCATTCCCAGGTTAAAGTTCCACTTGTTTCAGTGAGATTGTAGTTAAAAGTTCTCGAGATTCAGCTCATCTTTAATTGCTGCTGTCTCAATTAAATTACATTTGTGATAATAACAGCCCCCTGGAGCCACAACAGGAACTTAAACACACTGTGAGTAAATTAAATAATTGTGTAAACTATAAAGTTTATATCTACTGGTTATTGCATTAAAATCTATATATAGAGCACATACTTTTTATAAACTTTCTACTTTAGGAAATCTTATTTAAAAGGTGTTTAACCTCCCAAAAATCTACAAGAATCACTGATAATTTGTTGATCTACATAAGGTTCATTAAATCTATGCACTTCATTATCTGATTAATTCAGAGGCAGGTTTGTAATCAGTGATGCAATGTTTAAGATTCTATAGCTCTGGCCTCCACAGCCTCCTGCAGCTCATTAGAAAAGCTAATCAGATAGAATTTTCCACCATGCTGTTTTTTGTAGCCCTAATGGAAGACAATAACTTTAAAATTACACACTTAGCAGGTAATCTCTAAAAGCCAAAAGCCATGGAAGCTCTGTTCTCCCTGGGCTCTTTTTGTCTTTCTTTAGTTAAGAAGGGTAAGGTAAGCAATGGAGAATCCTGTTAGAGTTTGGAGAGCTATTTTGCAATATAGAATACAATGTAAATGCTGACGGAAAATTATTTTTGTCTTTACCATATTTCTTGTCACCAGGGAGCCCTTTCAGAGATCATGTTTGATGAGTTTGATTTAAAACTTAGATGGTTTCCTGTTTTGTTATTTGATTATTTGAAGCATTAAGAACTTTCTTCATGTCCTCTGATTTTGAGATGAATAGCATTAATAAAAAAAGAAGAATTTCTTGATCTTGGAGTTTCCCAGATCAGTTACAATGTTCTGCTGGACCTTTCTGAAGTCACTGGTATGATCTGAAGGAAAATTATGACAATGTTTAGTGATGAAGAACTAGAAATTAAGGTGACTTAAAATGTAAAGTATTCTTAAATTTTTAATAATTGAATCTCTGGGAACTATGAGAAGAGACAGCAGAAGTTGGCAGATGTGGCTTGTTCTAGCAATACTTCTGCCATTCCTGTTTTTCTGAAGGGGAATTGGGGAATGCAGAAGGAGCAGTCAACACCTGAGAAACACTGCTATTCCACCTGTTAGGGAAAAGATCCTTTAGCTAAAGCAAATGTGAAGAATCGTGGACTGGGAGCCAGATGCAAGGTGGCAGAACAATTCCTCTAACTCACTCCAGGCTTTCTCAATCATGTGGACAAAAGTCCACCTGTGGTTCATAAGTGTAACTCCCTTATTTAACATGTGAAAGGATGGACAGGCACTCATGGAGACAGGGGCTGGAGGCATTTGTCCCCTTGCACTTAGCCAGAATTGAGCCCATTACAGAATGGAGGATGCCATTTGACTGGGGACATGCTTTTGGTCATGTGAGGAAAATAAATCATATAAGGATTTCTTTTCTTTAGTGATTTATTGTAATCCAATCTAAAATTTCCCTGCCAAACCATGTTCATCACATCTCCACCTACAGGCAATGAGGAGTAAAGGCGTATCCACCGAACACCATGAAGAGGACAAATAACTAATACAAATTCACCCTTTTGCCAACCAGCATGCTCTAAATTTGACAGCTTGAAGGGCTGGATCCTACTTTGTGGATCTGTCTTCTTGTCACAGTCTATGAATAAGCAGCAAGTTGCTAATGCCAGCTCTGAGTCCTCCTTCTGCATGGATGTGACAGCTTAACAATTGTGCTTGGGTTACAGGAACAAAATGTGCTGTGCAGGAAAGGTCAGGGGTAAAAGTCATAGCAAAGTGTATCCCCTTCAGTGGATGATTCTCCTGCTTCTTCTTGGTTAGAACAACATTGGGGGTTTGAAATACTGGAATTATACAACTAGGCTTGGGTTAATATTATATTATTCCACGGGGTCTACTTCATCAAATTCGGCTAAGAGTAGAGGAGAGAAGGGCACCCATCAGTGCATCCAGCCTGTGTCAGCTTTGCTGTAAAAGAGCATTTCTAGCAGTGGGAGAAGCACGAGTGTGTGGGCTCCAGTTCCTGGGATTTCCTTGGGACCACCCTGTGGATTGTCCTGTGTGCCACTCAGCCCTGATTATTTTGCAGACCTGTGTTCTCAATGGGCTTGAACATGCCGGTAGCAGGGGAAAGTATCAAGGTATTTTAAGGACTGGAAACTCTCTAGAGTTTATATGCTGTAAGAAGAGTTGCAGTGTATCAGCACTGATTAAAGAGCAAGTGTTTTGGTCTGAATTTTCTTTTTAAAATCCCCTGTAGGCGACACTGGGGCCATGGAGGAGAGAAGGGGCATTTGGAGCACGGCCGGACTCGAGGGACGCGGGGTCTCGTTCCCCGGGCTCTGCTGCCACCTAATGGTGTCCCCACAGCCCCGAATCAGCCTTGGAAACCTCTCCCTGCCGGGGCTCTGGGAGCAACTGTTCCCTTTTCCTTTGTATTTGATACACAGGGGCTTACGGACTACCTCTGAGACCTCCGGCAGTGAGAAACAAAGGGCAGTTTTATGCCAGCAGTGAGGTGAAGTTTCCTGTATTCTGTACCTCGCTGTAAAGCCACCCGAGGCTCACAAACTGAAAAGATTTTAAAAGCACCTTCTAAATTACTAATAGAGCTTTAGGTACTTGTACAGGCAGGCCAGAAGGCAGACCAGCTCCTGGGCAGTGTGAATATGCAGGATGTCACTGGCACACGAGTGTCCTCACCTGTGGGAGTGACAGATTGGCCTCTCCACACAAATCAGTAGAACCCACACTAGACCTTGTCAGTTTGCATCAGCAAAATCCCCTTCTCACCAGATTCATTCATTAGTTAACTGTGAAACTAAACACAGTGCAAGGGCGAGATAACTCTCATAAGGTTTTACAAGTTTTTCCTTCACTAAATAGTGGGTTTAAAACCAAATGCAGAAAAACTACAAGAAATATATTGCTTTAAGTAAGCCTGTATCACAAGAAAGCCATCTCTAACATCCATGTTTGCAAAAACCAAACATGATACACACTTGTATCTCAGAACAAAAAATGAGATAGATACAAAACCCAACAATGCTTTAAAAACCAGTAAACCTTCCACTGGTCTAAATAAATAATCATATTAAATAATGTTATTTGAATATGTGAATGTTCACTTATTTTTAAGTTCTCCACATATAATTTAGCTATGAGTCACCCTTTATACCACTCCTTTGGAAGATCTTCCAGCATTGTTACCAGCTGATATACAAAATGTTTACTGATGATGCATGGATGGAGTAACAAATCCCCCTGGTGCTGAGTTTTGCTCCTGCTCTTGGTTAATGTGTCATTTCACATCTTGAGGTCACACTTCCACTTTTGGTCTTTGCTGAGGCTTGGGTTGCAAGCTTTGGAACACAGACCAGTGGACCTCTGCCTCATGGCATGTACCTTTCATTGGGGTACACACCATGTAAATAATTGCTGCTTGGCATCCAAGTGATCTCTGTTGAAACGGGGTGATGCTCCTAAGTGTTAAATATTTTGGAGCTGTTTGGAAGTCTCTCCCTACTAGGATGGTGTGTTGCTTCTAACAGGAATTTCCTTTTTATCTTACACTTTGAAGTAGAATTTGGTAGGTCTTACTTTTCAAAATCCAAGTCTTCGATCACTGCTTGAGCCTCTGAGCTGACTGTCTGGCTATAGAAACAATATTTTATGTCTACACAGCCATCACAAGTGGAGGCTCACAGCCAACAGCAATACTTCTTCCAAATTGTTTCACTGGAGTGAGATTTCTTGGATAAGGTACTGACACATGATTAAGGGGAATCTCTGTAGCTCCTGGTCTATCAGCCAACACAATGACACAGATTTCTTTGTCAAGATCATCCCTTTTTCCTCCCTTGCTCTTGCCTCTGCTACAAAATCTCACTTCATGACCTGCATTCTGCAAGAGCTCACTTGGCTGTGGAAGCTCAATGCTCACCATGTCATCCTTTGAAACTCCTATCACATTAGAGGGGACCTGTTCTCCTCTGCCATCTGTCAGCTCTCCCTCAAATCAACCATCCTCATCTAAGTCTCAAAAGCTGTAAGCCATTTCTCCAGTAGTTAGAGAAAGCTCTACTTCAGGGTGCTCTTTAGGTCCATCGTAAGGGTCATAGCCATGTTGAGCTAAGAATACTCCAAATTTTGCAGCCTACTGTCTTGGAGACTCCAGGGTTAAGGAACACTTGTCTGTTACTGATTCCAGTGTCTCAGTGACCTCATCTGAAAGAAGTCAAGACCTAATTGCCTTGAAAGTGGTCTCGTGTCACTGCCTGTCTCTTTCTCCCTGTTGCTAGGTGGTAGAAGCAGTTCAGTGTCCTTGTGCTGCTTTGCCTCCTGCCACATTTCCAGAGAGCTTCCCAGCCTCCAAGGCAGTTCTTATTCTGAAGAACACTCCGTAGTCCCTCCAGGCCCTTTAGGTCTCTCAGGGAATGATGCCCCCAACTATCACAGCTGTTCAGGGGTTTTTTTCAGAGAGACATGGTCTTTTTCACTGTGATACTCAAAGTTTTGAGCACCATGGGACCTTGTCCCTGATTCAGGCTGATAGAAGCTAATGAAGCATGAATAGAAAGGAACATAAAGTTCATGGTATTATTGTTGTAATACTTTGTACATTCCCCTCGCCATCTCTAAACCAGTTTCCAGCATCAAAGGGGACTTAATGCGTTTAGTGTTTTATTAAGAAATATTGCATTCAAGGGGAAAGGCATCTGTATAGGACAGAATCACTGTAATAACATTCGTGACACACAAAATGCAGGAAGAAGACAATGAGTTTTTAATTCTATAATGGATTCTTACTAGACAGAACAAATGTCAGATGACAGTCATCATACATAATTAATTGCTTTTAAATGCTTGTCATTAGAGATCTGAGAGACTGAAGAGGCAAGAAAACCTACATAAAAACTTTAAATTGTTGGCCAGGAATAAAGGATGGAGGATTGTCAACAGAATAATAAATTATGTCTTCTTTTTTTTTTTTTTACCATTTTAAATTTAACAATTCCAGTGGAGAGGCATATAATTATTTAAGGCATTAATTATTTTTAATCTCATCTTTTAACCTTTTACCTTGCTCCTAGAGATTAATTTTGCCCTTGTGGATTGCAAGTCCCTTTGATGTATTTTCAAGGTGTTGGAACCCATTTGAAATCTGAATTGTCTGTATTCCAAAAACCATCATATCTAAGGAATCCTGAATGTGTGAAGTGTCCAGCTGGACCAGAACAGAGGTCCACCTATCCCACCCCTCTCCATGTCCATGGCAGGGGAGGATCGTTTATTTAGGAACCGCCATGCAAGCCAACAGTCTGTCACCTCACACTTCCAAGTATCCATAATTGTGACCAGGCATCAATTGGAGATGTCAGATGATTTTTCCACGCCTATTCTCTTTTTTAATCCATGTATAGACCTGTTACCCAGTTTGACTGGTTTCTTTTTGAACCTGGTGACTGTTGCCTTTACTACAGCCTGTGGTAGGGAGTTCCAAACGTTAATTACCTGCTGTGGACAAAGGCCCTGTCTTTGGGCAGTTTGTAATGCCTGAATAGTCTCTGTGTGTGTATCTTCCTTCCAGACTGACAAATAATAGCTTCATATTCATCTCAGGCCCTGTCTTTATCATTTCATAAGCCTTGATCATATTTTCTCAGCCTCCTCCCCTGCAGGTGGAAGAGCATCAGCCACTTTATTCTCTCTTAGTACATCACTGTTGCACACTCTTAATCACCACCTCTGCCCTTCTCTTTACCTTCCCTGGTTCTATTGTGTTGTTCTTGTGGTGTAGTGACTTCTCCCTCTCATAAGCACAATGTGGGGGTACCAAGGTTTCATACAGCAACCAGATTATTCTTAATCTTTCCTCTTCCCTTCAGTATTCATTATGTTTTTTGTTTTCTTTCAGATGGCCATTTCATAACTGTAAAGTAGCCAGGAGAATTTTTTCTGAAGTTTTCAACAGTTAGGCTCTTATGGCTCTCTTGTTCACGAAGTCTGTTTGCGTAATTTTGTTTTTAGAAGTGGAACAGTTATGTTGCTTTAAAAAGTGGAAATGTGATAGAAAGTTATCTTTGGCAGAGGGCGGGCATAACTGTAGTGTCCAATCTTTTGAAGATATTACAGGATAAACACTAAAACCTGCATTCTGGGCACTCTTAAGTGTCAAGTAAAATAATGGATACAACCTAGAAACCATACCAAAAGGCAAGTTTAAAAAGGCAGAACTATCTTCCAAGCTATGTAACAAATGGCCTGAATTTTGCTGCTGACAGAAGAGTAGGAGGTATAATTGATGAAATTCTGTCTGAAAAGAAATTCCTGCTGCCTCTCCATGATTGTACAACAGCATGTCCTGACTTAATAACTGGCAACCAAGTGAGGTCCAGTGCTGGGAGTAGGACCAAGCAGTCCTTGGTGATCCACAAGATGCACATCAGGGTTGGCACCATCAGATCTGCTCCGGATCCAGCCTGGCCAGGGCACTGGAAGGATGCAGGGTACTGGCGGCAGGTGTGTGAGATTGTGCCCAGGTCTGTGTAAACTTCTCAAACACTGTTGTAATAAATGATTTCAACATTAAGTGTCAATTTGTGAGGACAGCTGCACTCAACACCAATTTCTTAAGAGCTGGCTGGGCTGTTGTTAGTTATAGTGTGGGAGGTATTTTTGTCTTGTTAAAGGAAATGTGGATTATCTTATAATTATCCCAGCTACTTCTGACATTCTCTTACAAGCTATAAATTCATGGATTAAAACTACAGATAGTAATTTCAGAATTCCCTGCGGCACTTCTAGTACTCTCTAGTGTTTGGTGGCTCTGTGTCTCAATGCCAGTATAGATGAGGGATGGAATTATTGTATTTTGGGGGAAAAAATCTTTAGAGAATATGTGAAGACATATGGTAGTCTTGGAAAATTGTGCAGTCAAATAAAGATGAGCTGAAGATATAAATAGAGTTTTGGCAAATAAAGAAATCAAGATAGTATCTGAAACAGCTTGTTTTTCATATTTGTAGACATCTGCATAATCAGTTGTAAGAACTCTTCTTCCAAGTTACCATGGTATCAGATTTAGGTATTTCTACATTTCACAATCACAGAATCTGAATTAGCTCTTTTATCAGATGTCAGCATTTTTAAATCTTCATCACCAGCATCCCACTTCAGCAGTCTCTGCAGCTTCTGGTTTCTCACAGCCCGTGCCTGCCTGACACATGTGTAACTTCTCCACTCAGTCAGCACAGGCTCATTTTGCTTCTCTCCACCATTTCCCCACGAGGGTCTGCCTCTTTCAGTTTCCTGTGTCTCCATTTTCCTGGAGTAAAATGAATGCAAAAATCTTTACATATCTAATAGAATAAAGTTATCATGCTCATCAAATATATTTAATAATTATTTACAAACTATTTCATAATATGCTTATGAAGTAGGTGAGGCTTAAGGTGATTCCTGTAGGTGCTGTATAGCTTATTTCATTAACAAATGTTGATTGAGTTTTGTAGCAATAAGGACTATATTAATGTAAATATTGATTTGCAAATAGCTTATTCAAGGACTAATTTTAAGATTATAATCCTGTGCTTCATAATTAAAAACTTCTGTTGCATTTTTACAAGTTTTTGAAAGCCTGCTGTAATAACCACAACATTTCCTTTTTCAGGTTGTGTGAGTATGTAAAGTTCACTAGAGAGCTTAGAACTTCGTTGGTGACTTGTTCTGTAGAAGAAGTTAGATCAAGTGAGGACGAGAACCCACACAAGTGTGGGGGAAAGGGGAATTGAGGCCACATATCTGGCAGTCCTGGAGTAGTTCCTGAATACACTGGGTCAGTGGAGAAGGTTTTAGGGAGCAAGTCAGGTACCTGAAGACAGATGTCTAGTGGCATTTTAGATGTGATGCAGTAACTTATGTCCCAGGCCCACACAGTAACTTATATCTGCCAGCTCTGTGTCTTGGATACCTGAGGACGCCTGCACTGATGCTGAATCCTGTGGATCACAGCTGGGGAGCAGCTACTGTAGGAGTTGCACTGAAGGGCTAAATAGCACATGGGAAATGACAGGCTTGACTAGTACTGACAGTGGATTCCCTCCTCTTCCACAGCACTTTTCTCTCGGAGATCGCGGAAGGGAGCTAGAAGCAGGAGGTGAGGCTGGGACTGCGCTTCTCAAGATGAGGTACGACTAAGGGTGGTTTCATCAGAGACCAGAGGAGCTAGGGATAGTTCTGTGGTCAGATGCCTCTTCTGAAATCGCCCTTCCCTCTCCCTTCAGAGTATTTGAAGAAACTAAGAAATAAAGCTTATGAAGGGTTCTGAAGAGGATATGGGTTTGTTTGAGAAAGCCTGTAACTACAGGTGGTTGTCTCTTCCCCACCGAGGAAGATGGTACCAATTTGGGGGATGCTCAGTAAAGAGAAAACGCGCAGCAACACTTTTAAATCGGTGACTGACGACTGAAAAGGCACCACCGAGAGCTCAGGGCGGCGGGGGCCGAGTCGGGCCGAATCGAGCCGAGGCGGGCCGAACCGAGCACAACCGATTGCAGCCGAACACGGCCGAGGNGGAAGCGCAGGGTTTAGCGGCCGCCCCGCGCCGCGATGCATTGTGGGGCGCAGCAGCAGACCCAAGATGGCGGCCAGCAGGAGGCTGATGAAGGTAACAGCGCCGGGCAGGGCCGCCGGGCGGGCGGCTCCGGCTCCCGCGGCTACTCTT
>WBMY01006824.1:1997-14907 GCA_013397315.1 Donacobius atricapilla
GACGACAAAGAAGACCAGATGGAGGGGAGCAATGAGATGTTGTTGGGACCCCTGGAAGGATGATATGTTTCTACCTAACCCCTGTCACTCTCTTCCTGTCCCCCATCCCCCACACACACCTCTTTTTCTCCTTTTCTTTTCTTTTTCTACTATAAAATAAAATATATCAAGTTTTTTTGGCACCAACATCTAACCTCGTTTGATTTTAATCATGTTTTTTGGGTATATTTTGAACCTTTCTGGGTCTGATCCATTTTATTCAGAGGCTTAGTTTCCTTTGGTCTTCTGTGTTAAACCGGTTTGTAACAGAGATTGAACTAGATGACCTTTAAAGATTCCTTTCAACCCAACCCATTCTATGATTACATGAAGGAGAGACACAGTAGAGATCACTTTGACTAGGCTAAATTCAGCTACTCTTGCCACTTCAGGCACTTTTCATGCCAACTGTCTCATTGTGTTGCTAGAAAACACCTTGCAGCATGAGTTATTCTAGGACAACATAGACAAGGTCCAGCCATGGACGTCCTACAGCAATGCACCTCCTGCAGGGACAGTGTTGGAAAATATACCAAGTTTAATTTTTTTTATTTTTTAACTTTAGTCAGGTTTGTTCAGCTTTGCCCCAGGGGAAGGGAAATAAAGTTTCTTTCCACGTTGGTATTGTTCCACCAGGCGTGGCAGGACTTCCTCCCCTCTCCTCTCTCTACCACAGATGGCTAGTACAGATGGGAGAGATAACCCAGGCAGGTCAAAGGCCCAGTAAGGGGTCATCTCCTGGCACCAAAAGGTCTGCAGCTGGACCAAGAATCAACATCTTGATATGGAGAGCAGATGTGGGAAGAGATAAAAGAAAAATAAATATCATTGACCAAAGACACTGCTCTTTATTTCTATAAAAGTCACACAGATCATCACGGAGGTAGAAGGCTCTTACACACTCCCTGGAAATGTATAAGATGGCTACTCCCCGAAGCCTGAATGCATCTTCATGGCTACTTTTCTGGAAATTGAGGGAAAGGATTTCGATGTGTGCCCCATCAGCAATTGGATGGTAAAATACATTAAATCCTAATCTATACTATTTATTTGCTAGCTGTAAATAGGTACCTTTAATCGTGCACTTGAATCCTAAGTAGTATGTAACAAAAGGTTAACCATAAGTAACATTGTAACAAGATGTGCAGGTAAAGCAAGCAAGATAACAAAGAAAGCAAGATAGCAGGGCAAGTGAGATAACCAAGGAAATCAAGAGCAAGATAGCAAGTTTTAAGGAAACTTGCAAACTGAAAAATTAGCTAAAAACAAGTTAGACTGGAAAAAAAAGAAGCACCAGGTATGCGCTGTAGAGATAAAAAGTTCAAACGTGAGGAAGACTACAAAAGCCTTCACCAAAAGACCACCAGAAGAGTGATGATCACCGCAGAAGGAGCTGACTCATGTGCAAAAGCAGCAAACTGCTGTAAAACCATGACACAGCTTTATGAAAATATGAGTATGCTAACGATATGTTGTAATTGTGATGTTGCACAGGAAGACTTCTAAAATGTAACTGTTATAGATGGGTAATGCGATGGTTGGCTCTCACAATTAAGTGATAAATATTATGTGTCTGTTAAGAGAAGTTTTATAGATGTATAGTTATGTGATTTTAGTATGTTGTCCCCATAGTCCTCTTTCCCTTCCCCCTTATATTGTTGTCACTGGTCAGGTTATTTGGGAGAGGGCAGGCTTGTTACTAGGAAGCGTGGCATGTCAACACCTGACCTTCAATCAAGTTGTTAAGAAAGTGATCTCCACCAATAGATGGTAGAGAAGAAGTTGACTATCGAGACTTTGGGAGGGGCCAAAAGTATAAAAAGCAGAGCATCCATTTTGTAGACGAGCACATGGCTGCTAGTCACAGACTCCCAGCGCTGCTCTTTCTCCTTATTCAGCCTTTTGTTGTATCTTGTTAAGGTGCAATAAACCTTTGAAATTTTAAAAGTAAGCGTCGTTTCTCACATAACTGAAGGCTAAAGAAGAAGGAGTGAGTTTTTGGCAGGAAGATCCCCCTCAGTCCCAGCGCTGAATAAAAAAATACCTGCTCTATAGCTGTCTGGCTATAAAGTTTTATTTTCTTGCCCAGTTTTGGGCTTCACACTGTATCTTATCTACTAGTAGTTACCTTTTTTTTTGTTATGCCTGTGTAGTAAATAATCTATTTAAGGTCTTAATGTCTGTTGATTTTTTTGTCTATTAAATAAGTAATTCATTCTATAATAAACCTAATTGGCCATTATTAAAGAACTTGTAATCAAGAGTGGGTTTTGGGGTGCTGGCTACCCCAATACGACTACTGTCTGCTGTCAGAGGCCTGGCCAAAACCAAGGACTTATCTAAACTCTCATATCTATTCATAACACCAGGGGAGGCCTGATGAACTTAACATCTCAACAGACTCGGAGTAGCACAGAAGATACACAAAAGATAACAACCATCAACAGCCATCAACTCCAAATATCACAATCCAAATACTAAGAACTACATAACTTGGAACCAAGGAACATTGAACCAATGAATTTCTGTGAGTTTTGACTGTATAAGTATCTGGAAAATCTAGTAAAATTTATGTGCCATGGACTGATTTTCTCTGCACAACCCAGGCTATGCGTGGATGAAATTATTTCTGTTGCACATCCTGGCCAGAACAACATCCTGACCAGAAATAAAGTAATGCCTTGATTCTCTAATACTAAAAGTGTTGTTGCAGGGTTTCTGTTTTTCCTGCAGTTTCAGTTACAACGGCACCTAGGTATGCCAAAACATCATGCATGTGAAAAATGCATATTATATGATTGGCTTTTTGTAAATATTAAAATGAATACTATAGGTGTTATGTTTGAAAGTAATGTTGTATTAATNCTTTCACAATGCATATGCCAGCACCCAAAGCACAGCACTCCCCAGCACCACATTGCCTGACAAGACCACGGCTCCCAGCCTGTCAATACCACTACACAGACATTTTCCCTGCTCCAAAAGCTTTGATAAAACATATGACAATCGCTCTTGTAGAAGCAGAATGTTATCCTTGCTGCTGGAGGGGACCTTAAAACTTCAGCAAGTGAAACCACCACCTCCTCCTCCTACTAGAGCTCTAACTAGATTAGTTGGTTCAGCTCCATCTCCAGAGGACTCTTGGATATCCCTCTTCTTGGGGCACAGGGGCTCAAGGCCATCCCAAATGCAAGACCTTTTGCTTACAAACAGCCTTATGAGGGGCATTTTCTTCTTTGCTCCCCAGCCATCTCAGGCGAAAAGGTAGAGAAAGCACAAGACTCCTGTTACAGGCACACACACGGGACCACAGCCAGGGACCCAACACAGCAGGAGGAAGAGCAATATATATACCTGAAGGAAAAGCCTTTCTTCCTCATCCTCAGGAGCTTCAAACATAGGAGTTGGGGCAGTTATATCCAGGAACACATCCAACAATCAAGTGCCTTCACCCAGAGCCACCTCCTCAGAAGCTGCCACCACCACCACCGCACCCCCCAAGGCCCTCAGTCCAGGAAGGGGCTCCCCAGGTTCTTTCAAACAACATCATTTCACCACCCTTCCAAATGTGAAAAGATCAGCTAATATAAAAACAAAGGCAACACACAAGGGAAAGGAAAACAGACCACAACCTATACCAGGTCATTACAGACAGAAGAGACTCAGGCAGAAGAGACTCAACCATTGCCCTGGGCAGCCTGTTCCATCCAATGCTTGACAACCCTTCCCATGAAGAATTTTTTCCTAATATCCAGTCTAAACCTCCACTGGTGCAACTTGAGGCCATTTCCTCTTGTCCTATCACTTGTAACATGGAAGAAGACACTAACACTCACCTCAGTACAACCTCCTTTCAGGTAGTTGTAGGGATCAGTAATGCATCTCCTGAGCTTCCTTTTCTCCAGGCTAAACAACTCCAGCTCCTTCAGCCACTCCTCCTAAGACTAGCCATAACTGAACTAAGAAAACTACACTACTGAGTAGCATTTTCAGTATGCTTTATTAGCTGGGTTATAAAATAAAGTTGCCTGAGTTTGAGACAGGTGTTCAGGCTGTGCAGGTGGACAGGGTTTTGTCTAGGACATCCCTGTATTTACCTTTGACTTTCTGACTCTGGCTGTCCCCAGACTTCACATGAAAGACCTGGTTCTGACTTGGACCTTTATCTATGACATTCATCCAGTGATACTTATTTTCAGATCACTGCTCATTGCTCCATTTCTGCATCTAGAGATACACCTAATCACTTAATCCGGTGACTTTTCTCAATAATATACTAGCAAATATTCTCTTCAAGATCTTTATCCTATTTTTCTGAAAACAAATTTTTTTACCTTTCTGCAATCTAGGCTGAGGCTCTTTGTGAATCTAACTCAGCTTCACTCATGCCATTTACATTCACGATCCAGGTAAAGAAGAAAACTTCATATACTCTCCCTTCTGCAGCTCACCTGCATTTGTGGCCATGATGCACATGCAAAGATCACCTATGAGTGTTGGAAAACATACCAGTTTAAAAATTTTTGTATAACTTTAATCAAGGGATTTTGTTTGCCTTTGCCCCGGGAAAAAGAATTTTAAGTTTCTTTCCAGGGCATTGTTCCACCAGGTGGGGTCTGATGAACTCAACATATCAACAGACTGGGAGTAGCCCAAAAGATAAAGGGCCATCAGCGGCCATTAATGGAACATCAGTGGCTATCTACAAATATCTACCCTCAGATGCCGCCTCTGGCAGAGTTGGAGACATCTGGTCCAGAAAGGACTGATAAGAAAATCGAAGAATGAAGATCTAATTAACATTGGAGGTGAGGAGATTCGGATCCAATGGAAACTGAATACTGGGGGTTGCTCAACTCTGGACCAATGAACTTTAAAACAGTGCATCTCTATGAGTTTTGACTTTATAAAGTTTGGGAGAAAAATCATGCAATAACGTGTATCATGGAATGATTTTCTCTGCACATCCGGGCTATGTGTGCATGAGATGATTTCTGTGGTACATCCTGGCAAGAATAAAGTAATGCCTTGACTCTCTAACTTTAAAAATGTTGTTGGAGGTTTTTTGGTTTTCCTGCAGTTTTGGTGACATGAGCACCTCCCAAACCTGTCAGATGCACCTACTGGCTGCCAGTTTGTTTACTTGCTGTTCAATCCTACCTCTTGGTAAAATAAAACATTGACACAGTCTTCAACTAGATTTGACAAGATGTCATACTCTCCCTATAACAATTAAAAATTTCTCCACTCAAAAGCACAAAGAACATTTGTTTCTATTTGCGAATTGACAGTTTCACTGGATCAATTTATACTACCTAGAAAACTGGATGATTAAAAGAACAGCATATAGAACATAAAGATAAGCTCTCAGTCACTATCGAATTAATTTGCATTGCACAAATGATCAACACTGAAGATAACTTGTTTAAAACTAAATAAACCAAGCCATATACTTACCATTGGCAGCCTGGATTGAAGCATCTGGAGATCATCATAACCGTAAATCTGCTTAAAGACAGATAAAAATAAAACATTATAACACATTTCTCTGATGATGATCAATTTGGGGCTCTGTTTAAACAGTTTGACCTAGGCCAAATCTATTTTAAAGATGTACAGATATATGTCTCATGCTATCATGGTGTACTGTAGCATTTTAAGGCTAGTAGAGCAAAGCTTAAAATGGCTTTTCACTCTGATGTTGTTTCCTTGTGACAGCAGTCCTCTTGAGAATATAACTGTCCCATGTTCAATATGGTTTACACAGATGCATCATTCATCAAATTGTGAAAAATCTACAGGGCATTCAGAATTGGGAGTAAGAGCAACAGCCTCCCTTGCTGTAATAATTACTTCTGAAAATAGCAGGATTTAAGATTTGATGACTAGACCACAAAGCAACCTATGGTATCCCCTTGTTATAAATACATATTATAAAGTTGGCTTTTCGCAAAGATTATAATGAATGCTATGTATAATATGGGAAGGTTTTACTGTATTTTTATTTTATTACTAACAGAGTTCTAGAAATGTAATGAATGTATATTTCCTTTTTGAGTNCTTGTATTCGGTGTGATATAGAAGAATTATTAGAATAAACTTTCTAATTCAAAAAACAGATAACCAAAAATATGTTGATCCTGGTCAGACACCAAAAAGTTATGTGCAATCTATTAAAGTATGACAGATGGGACACATGGCACATTTCAATCATTACTATGCACTATTACTATTACATTACTATGTAATACTATCTACTCCAGTAATACAAACCTAAATGGGTCTAATTTTATTCAAAGGGCCTAAAACCTGATAATGCTGAAAACCATAGCAAAATGCATGTTTAGCTTCAACAACAGCCAGATCAGGTCTGTACCAACACTTATGCAGTTTACTATCAACAGTAAACCCTCACTGAATACATATAACATTCTTCAACATTTGGAACAAGAATTTCAGGTGCAACACATGCCAACAGAAATGCTTTGGCATTGACAACAGCAGGTCTGGAGGGCTCACTTGCACCAAGGCTTAAGCAATCAAGGACAAACAAATTGCTTACTGGGTAGGCAGGCAGAAGTCCTCCAGGTCCCACAATATACTGGTTATGCAACAAGGGTGGTACACCTTGAGGCAGATTTGGGGGAGCCTTCCCTGTAGAATTAAAATACAGGCACTTTAACAAGTCTTTAGAAAAGAAAAGGCTTCAGCATTGAGACAAGATAGCTCACAAAGTCCTGGCAGCAGCACTGTGTTAGTTTGTAAAAGAAGAACTACACAAGAATTTTGTGCTGATTGATAAAAATGCTCAAAATAGCCTGGAGAGTTTAACCATGCCTCAAGGAGGGGAAATCACAGGCTACTTAAGACTAAAAAGAGTCCCATCAGAGAACAGTCTAATTTTGTTATTTACTCTGTCCAAGAGAATTACAAGAATTACAGGAACTCTCCTATCCTTGGTTCTGTCCTAAAAGCAAAATTCAGGCATTGTTTTCAGAATAAGAGCAAATTATTTCCTTTCATTTTTCTGCTCTGTCAACACATAGCCCCTTATCACCAGCAATAGACTGGAAAGCACTTAATATTGCCAACATACTTTTTGTGGGTGTCTTACTGCACCTGGGAATAGCAAAGAAGAAATTGAAACTGTTTTAATTTCCTACATGAAGCAGAGCCAGGAAGCAGAAAAGTAAAAAAAAATGCACTTTGACCAGTCATCAGGCACTTTATTTACAAGCTATAGAAATGAGAAGTTCTTCTGTAAGTCTGATCTTAGTATTTAAATCGTTCACTTCCCCCCCTAGGATTTCCTTTTAGCAGTTCAGGCTGATTAGAAAAGAAAGAGACTTTATCACTGCTTTCACTTCAGTGCAAGAAGCCTGCCAACCTTCCCTCTGCAGTTCCTTTTTCTGAAGTGTTATTTTCTGTGGAATGACCCAGACATCAGACACTTTTTTCCTTTCTCTATATGTGGCAATAGGGATGTGGTGCATGATAATGAGGACACTGCAGTATATTTTGACATTGCCAAATGAATTCAAGTCACAGAGAAGACTAAAATTAAAGTGAATATGAACTCACAGCAAAGAGCTGATTATAACCTGGAATACAAACAGGGTGAATCTCCTAGTCCAAAACTTCCAAAGGCAGAATTGCTCTGGTTTCTATTTATAAAGCTCTTTGGGGATGGAATATGCTACATAAATGCCACATAACATCCAAACAAATATCTCAAATACACAAACCCAGGCATTTTTATTTTATAACCCAGAAAATAAAGCATGCTGAAAATGCTAGTCAGGAGTGTGGATTTCTTAGCATAGCTATGGCTGGCAAGATGTTCAACTGAGAGCCCTGCTGACTGAAGTCCTCTGTCTCTCCACATAAACTGTTAATATTGCAAACCTGAAGACATTAAGGGAGCTGCCCGTGTGGTAGCAGACACACTGGTAACACTCAGGCCAAGGCTAGCTGTAGTGTTCATACTGCTTGCCATGCTGACAACCAAAGAGGTGGTGCTGGTGGCTGAGGTTGAAGCAGTTGAAAAAGTTGTTGAAGGCTGAAGAGTTGTGTTCTCAACACCAGTGTGCTAGAAAGGAGACAGAATGAGGATCACAGAGCAAATGAGTCACAGTGAAAGATGCAGGGGAGGGAACAAAACTAAAAATCAAACCCAACAATCTTTTAAGTAACAGCAGCACATGTAAAAGTAGTGCATTATCTATGTATCAGGCAAGCAATTAAGTTGCATGGTTGTGATTTTTAAGTATTCAAAGAAAATTATTACATGAGAGTTAAATTCAAACTGCTATATCGTCACAAAATTATACCACAGTAACTCAAATGTCACTCCCTTGCATTATTTCTTGCCTTTTTTTGCTTGTATACTCCTTTAAGTTAGTATTTGTTATGTTAAACTATATTCTTCCAAAAGACAATATTTGTTTTCAAAATCACACTGCTATTGTGATTTCCTCAGTGCATTTGTGGAATTTAAAAGATTAAAACTGCAGTGCCCCACAACAGAGTCGATGTGGTAAACTGAAACAAACAAAATGTATTACAGGAACACATGAGGATAAAGTAGTTCCTGGTTTGAATCCAGCACAATACATTGCTTTAGATGTAAGTTGATCACATCTGCAAAACAGCATCATCAACACACAGAAGCAGAAAAGAACTCTGACAGCAAAAAAGGAGGACATTTTGATAAGTGTGATTTCTAAGTTACATATACAGCAGGGGTGGAGCATTGCAAACCAAAATTCAAGCATAAAGAAAAGCAGTAACCTATCTGCACACCCCAACTGGGATTGTACAGACAGAACAAGGCAGTGTCTCTGACTTTGATTTTGTGCAGCCTCAGCTAGAGCACGCACTGTGTTCACTACCATTTGCCTTGTTATCTCTAATGCATTAAATACACAGGTGACAACAATGTCACATGGTAAAGTCTAAAATCATCTGTCCTGAGGCATTTGTCATGACATATTGTCCTGGTTTAGTCACCCCAGGACACATATATCACTCCATCACCTGCACTTTGACAGGTAACCTCTCCAGTGGAGACAGCAAACAGTCCACATTTTAGAGCAGTTTCAGACAGCCACATCTAAAGTTTTATTTGTTTTTTAAACACAGTTGTTAAAGGAAATTCTTTCTATATTAGATCCTCCCTTGCTGGCACAAAAATTTCCTCTATAGTTGTGTGACTGGCAAGTCTCAGTAACAGCTAGTCCTGATCTCCTGATCTAGTACAAATCACAAGCTGTAAAGACTTTTTTACTACTGGAGAACTGGCAATCCTTCCCTGAGATAAAGCTCTTGTTTCGGTTATTAGCATACTGGAACACTGAACTAAGAGAAGGTCTTAATCATCAGATAAACAGACTATATGCCAAATATCTGTGGAAATGCAAATAGTACTTACCACGTGTGAAGTGCTTGAAGACAACACTGAGGCAGGGGAGAGACTGCTCTGATGATTGGAAACGGAGCTAAAAAGAAATTGCAAAGAGTTAATAAAATTATTTTTTCCTAAAACACTTTTAATATATATCTATGTATATACACACACATATATACAGAGTAGGTAGTAGAATATTAGTTAAAGAATAAAAATTGTAGCTATGTGTATACACATATACACACAGTAGGAAAATAAAGAAAAAATTGTCTGTAGAAGTGTGTATATATATATACACACACACCTCCCTACATTTTCCCTTTAACTAATATCCTACTATGGTTTAATGAAAAAAATGAAGTAGAGACAACTATTACTAACAAGAAACATCTAAAACACAATTCATTTATATTTATCAAATTACTATATTTTTAGAAAAACAACTGCTGGTTCAGGAATTATGTAGCAACGACTCTAAGACATGTAAAGTCAAAAATGAGAATGCTCACACAAACACATGGCTTGTTTTTCTTTCCATGAGCAACTGCTGCTGCTTGCCACAGGGCACAAGTATTAATTAGGTGAGATAGTGCTTTGGTTTGACTCATTATGGTATTTCTCACCTAACCTGCATAACATTAGTTCAACCAATTAGAACTGCAGGGTATTTGCCCCATAACTTTACCAAAAGCCCCAAGAAACTCTCAAAAGACAGGGCTCAAAAAAAAACCCCAACAAATGAGAAGCATCTGTGAAAGCCCAAAAGTTAGCCATACTACTACAGAATCTGTCAATTTAATCAAGGCCAATTCATACCACTACACCCTACCAAAACAAATTTCCTCTTTGAAAAGATGAAATGGAACTATTCAGTTTTATACATACACTGTAAAATATGAAAATAAAGAATCCCCTGATGAAAAACATTTGCAATAGCTTTGCTTTAGAAAGCAACTGCTTTAGCACCATCTTTTTTTCTTAACTGACCAGGCCTGTGAACTTTTGTCACTAACAGCAGCACTGACATACATCTGTAATCCAAAGATCTCCCTGAAAAGTGACTGAAATGGTTTTTTAAAATATTTACAGTGATAAAAGTTATACCTTACATTCGAGGTCAAGAACATAGATTACAGCACAATAAACAAATTGGACACTGACAAAGCAAAGAGATAAAAACTATGTATGGTTTGGTGCTCAAAAGAATCCTCCTCATGTGAAATCAGAAGCAAGAGAGATCCTAACCATAGCAAATATTTTAGTGTTCTCTATGGAAATAGTCACAAGAAAATACAGTAGTTTTCATAACAAAGTTGCAGGCTAAATTATATGCCCTAATTAAAGGGCAAACACTTCTGTCAGCTCTTTGAGGTACAGGACCAGAATAAATAGTTCCATAGATTAATTTTACTTTGACTCTAAAACTGTTCTCTGCCTGCAGAAATTACTATGACACCACTTCAAGCAGCAAGGAAAGAAACAGTTCAGTCCTACATTGTCGTTGTAGGACACGAAAAAAAAAGAGACTTTAAATATTTTAGAAGGCAAAGAGCATAGAGAAGGCTTTATTGTCTAATTCTTACTACCTTTTATAAGGTGTTCCAATACAGACTTAACATGATTGGTGAATAGGAACGACACCTCTTTAATCCCATTGGTTAAACTAGAGAAACAGAACTAGAAAGGCAAAACACTACTTAGAGAAAGACTGTTTTGAGAAAGGATAGTTGTTTACCAAAATTGTTTTAAGAAGAAGTTTCTTAAGATATTTTTCCCTTAGGAAAAGTTAGCACCTGCTAGCAAGCTAAAATCTCTCAGACTCAGAAATATTAAGCTCACACTACATATGTTTTTAAACCACTCCCTTGTCCACTCTCCCCAGCTCTTCTAAAAGCCTTAATTCACTATCTGACCTATGGTAGAGACAGACAAGAGTCACCAGCACAACCAAGCCAGGCATGCTTGGAATTCAAGTATGATCTTTCATGGTGCTTTGTATCTGACCAACAGCATCAATCCTCCAAGTAAAATTTCTACCAATGTACACAGCTTTTCAACAAACAAATGTGGGGATATGTTTTCAATGTGAATGAATTAATTCTTGTTGTTTGACACATTTAGCATTTTATTCAACAGAAATCAATAGTGTATTAAGAGACTATGTCCTAGCTGTGAAACAGAAAAAAAAAACTGTGATAGCCAATAAAATTAGTTTCTTATATTAACAAATACAGTACAAAGGCGAGTATTAAAACATAACCAGCACAGCCTCAGGATGTCACCTGTCCAAGGACAAAGCTCAAGTAACAGGCACTAAAAAATCAGACAGACAGTGTCAATGAGCTAAGCTGTGATAAATGCACTTCCAGGAACACTAATCTAACATTTCAAAGTGTCTTAAGGAAATGTCTTAAAAAAAGGCACACACTTCCCTGTGGAATTATTTCCATTTTCTAGTTTTAAGAAATACAAATATAAATGAAAACATGATATTTCAAAATTATCCAGGAAGTAAAATGTTAGGGAATAATTTCAAACATATGACACTAAACAAACAACAGGCACTGCAGAAAAAGTAGGAAAAACAAACTGGGGGAATCAATTTAGCTGACATGATTGAAGCAAGAGCTACTTGAAACACTAAGTTGTTTATATACCACTGTCCTGGGTAACCCAAAATGTTATTGTATTCCATATCTATCTGTGCTCAAAATTGTTACTGTCTCTTTAAGACTCTGCAGCAGGAAAACAACCGTGCAAGGTGTGATAGTTTGAGAAGAAAGTGATTTTTTCAAGAAAGTTATAGCAAACCCAATCAGACTTTAGGTTTGAATATTGACATTTGGTATAGTCATTAGAAAGATGACACACAGGGTTAAAATCAGAGAACTCCCGGGGAAAGCTCTCTTCCCTCTGGCCCTGGAAAGAGGTAAGCTGGTCCCGGCCCCCCTCCTTGCCGCAGGGAGGGCCGGGCCGGCCGGGCCCTGCCTGGGGCCGGGTCCGAGGACTGCCAGGCAGGGAGAGGGAAGGAGAGAGAGCCCCGTCCCGTCTAAATCGGGCCTCCCGCGGCTGCTAACTTCTGCCAATAAAGGCGGGGCCGGGCCGGGCCCTGCTTTGCTGCAGTGCTGGCTGGACCGGCCCCGCTCGGCCACGCAGCCCAGCCGGCTCAGCCCGCGGCGCGGGTCGGTTGAGATCCTGGCTGCGGAGATTTCTGACCACCGTTTCCCCAGGCCGCTCTGATCTCTCTGCGTGAGTTCTCCTCCCCCCACCCCCTCATTGGCACGGCTTTGAAATCCAACACCGTGAGCCAATGCCCAAGAGGGACAGACCCGGGCGAGATGTTGACTCTTTCACTGGACAAAATGAGACCTGAGGACATTAACCCTTTCCCCAAGTGAGAGGAAAAGAGTCAGAGTGAGACGTGGAGAGACACAGCATGAGACTAAAGTCAGTGAAGAGAGAGAG
>WBMY01006826.1:198-20595 GCA_013397315.1 Donacobius atricapilla
GGGAAATTCTGCATGGATCCAAGTGCCATGCCAAGCTGGGAATGGGGCTGGATTTCCTGGGAAATTCTGCATGGATCCAAGTGCCATGCCAAGCTGGGAATGGGGCTGGATTTCCTGGGAAATTCTGCACAGATCAGTGCCATGCCAACCTGGGAATGAGGCTGGAATTCAGGGAAAGCAGGGAAATTCTGCACAGATCAAATACAAACTCCTGCACGTGCTGGGGGCTTAGCAGGAACCCAGGCTGATCCGTGAGGGAACGTGACAGCAGCAGTGTCCCTGCACTCTGCTTTTGGCTGGAAATTCAGGATAATAATCCAGGATATAATCCAGAGCGTGTGGGACTCAATAACCGCCCACCTTTTTTATTTAAGGCAGCAAAAGGACTCAAATAAATCCAGTATTTAGAGAAAAATGTGGTTATTTTGCTCCTAAGTTCCCAACCCGGCACCTCCAGCAGGTGCTGGGGAGCAGGGATTGGATACTTCAAAATCCCACTTTGCCCCTTCACCTGTATCCCAGTTTCCTTCCCAGCTCCCAGTTCGGGAAGGAAAACAAGCATCCCCCGTGGACAAGGGCCAGGGGAATGCTCCTTGCTCCGGGCTAACAGACCAGGAGGTTTCACTGTGGCCAAAATGTTATTTTTCTAAATATTTGCCAAGCTTAATTACAACAAAAACATGACAAACTTTCTTTTCTTCTCTCCCTCAGAAAACGGCAATCAAAACCTGTTCCTAAAGATTCCCTTGGAGAAGCTGAAACCCAACCAAGCAGAGCCCTCTGAAGTGCAAACCCTCCCCTAAAGAAGTTAAAAGCAAAAACTGGGATGCTGGAACAGCTTCTGTGTCCAAACACAGACAGGAAAACAAGGCTGGATAAAAGGAAAAATCAGGACAGAGGACAAGGAGTGGTGGAACTGCTCCCTGTGTGCTCAGGGCCGCCGGGCTGGGAGGATGGGAACAGACTCATCCCACATGGACACACAGCTCCAGAGGGGCATCACAGAGCAGGAACCCCTGACCAGGGCACAGCAGGGCTGGAGCGTGGCCAGGGAAGGGAACCGAGCTGGGAAAGGCCTGGAGAATTCCTGAGGGAGCTGGGAAGGGGCTGGAGAATTCCTGAGGGAGCTGGGAAAGGGCTGGAGAATTCCTGAGGGAGCTGGACAGGGGCTCAGCCTGGAGAAAAGGAGGATCCAGAGGGATCTTTTCCCTCTCTGGAATTCCCTGCCAGGAGGGGACAGCGGGGGGGATTTGGGCTCTGCTGCAGGGAACGGGGCCAGGAGGAGAGGGAACGGCCTCGGGCTGGGCCAGGGGAGCTCAGGGGGGATATTTGGGACAATTCCATCAGGAAAGGGGGCTCAGGTGGGATCCCCATCCCTGCAGGGATTTCACAGCCCCGTGGATGTGGCGCTGGGGACAGGGATCACTGCTGGCCTGGGCAGTGCTGAGGGAAGGGTTGGACTCCACGGTCTTGGGGGCTTTTCCAACCCAAAGGATCCTGTGTGTCCACGGCACCCGGCAGGAGCAGCCCCATCCTCTGCCCACAAACACCTGGAGCAGAACTGGTTCCAAGCCCTCTGCTCATTCCAGCTAACCCTGGATGTCCTGAGGCCAGGCCAGAAGGAATTCCTGGCTGTCACCGCTCCCAGCTGCCGGGCTGGTAGGAAAAGGAACACCAACACTTGAAGCAAAGGCTGGGATTCCACAGGCAGTGCTTCCCATTAACTGCAATCCATGGAATTAATAAGGGCACTTTTAATGCTCAGTCATACCACCAATACCAGCTAAAATTCTGGGCTCTTGGCTTGAAACCAAAAGAGAACATTTTCATAAAACCAGTGCGAAACCTTCCGACACCACATCCATCTGAAGCCCTCTGGATTCCCTAAAATGAGACAGAACTACTAAAAGACACACAAAAGGCCACGCTGGACACCTGTGAAAGAGGAGGGCGAGACAATGCTGTTCTTTAATCACAAAATCATGGAATTCCAGACTGGTTTGTGTGGGAAGGGACCTTAAAGTCATCCCATTCCACCCCCTGACACGGGCAGGGACACCTTCCACTGGACCAGGTTGCTCCAAGCCCTGTCCAACCGGGATTTGAACACCGTGTTTTTTGCATCTCCCTTTGTGCCTCTGAGAAAACACCTCCCTCACCGTGCCTCATTAATAAACCTTTCCCAAGTGCTCTGAGCATATAGGGTATTATTCCTATTATTATTAATATTCCTATCAGGAAAGAGATCAAATCACCTCTGGAAATACACCACAAGAGACATTGCTTCAGGTCCTTCCTGAATTTAACAGAAAAGCAGGAATTGGGCCCTGCCTTGGCCCCAAACCCACAGCCCTGCACCCCGACGTGGTGGGGATGAATCAGTTTGTGGAATCGAGTTCACACCACCCTGAGGAACACAGGCCTTTGTCCAAAAGCATTTGTCAGAACAAAAACAGAACCACCCAAAACTGAACGGCACTCCAGTACTTAAAAGAGGAGGAAGGGCAAGGAAGGAGCAGACAGGGCTGGACATGAGGGATTTGGGCTGGAAGGGACCGTCTCACGAGGAGACCCACAAATTGAGGAATGCAAGGGCCAGGAGAGGGATGGATGCAGTATTTCCTGCACTTTTCTGCCAGTGAGATGCCGATTCCCACCCTCAGGGGCTGAGGTGGCAGTGAGAGCTGTGTTATCCCCGACACCTTCCGTGGAAAAACACCTCCCTGCTAAAAATGCCCCAGAAACCCACGGCAAACCACTCCAAAAGCAGGATCAGGGGCACTCGTGTCCCTAAGGATAAGGATCCCAAACCACTCCAAAAGCAGGATCAGGAGCACTCCTGTCCCTAAGGATAAGGATCCCAAACCACTCCAAAAGCAGGATCAGGGGCACTCCTGTCCCTAAGGATAAGGATCCCAAACCACTCCAAAAGCAGGATCAGGGGCACTCCTGTCCCTAAGGATTAGAATCCCAAACCAGTCCAAAAGCAGGATCAGGGGCACTCGTGTCCCTAAGGATAAAGCCAAATGGAGCACCAGGAAAAATGCCTCTACAAGGAATCACATAAACCCTAGAATTTATTTAAATCTTCAGATTCTGCCCTTGTTTTCCCTTCACCAGCAGCATCACCACTGGCAGCGTGATGACGGGATCCCAAAGGGAACTTTCAGTGATCCCAGAATCCCAGAACGGGTCGGGTTGGATGGGAACTTGGAGCTCATCCAGCGCCAACCCTGCCATGGTCAGGGACACTTCCCACTATCCCGGGCTGCTCCAAGCCCTGTCCAACCTGGCCTTGGGCACTGCCAGGGATGATGAGGAGTTCCCAGAGTGAGGATGGGATCCGTTTGGGATGTGCGGAGAGGTTAGACCAGATCACCCCACTGACCCACGCCATGAGGGCCACCAGAAATGCTACAAAAACCCAAAGCAGGAAAGCTCCAGCCTGGAGGAACCCGGGAAGATGCCAGAGGAGCAGAGGAGGGATTTGAGGGCTGTGCCAAGCTCCAGCCCCTGCCCCGGTCGCTGGTGCCACGCGCAGGTATGGGAAAAACGCCGGTGGGGCTCTCCCAGCCCAGCAGCTCCCGGAGCCCGTGGCTCAGCTGAGGAAGCAGGGCCAGCTGGGATCCCAGCCCCGAGTCCAGCTGGCCCCAAACTCCGGACAGATCCACCCAGCACAGCTCCGGCCAGCGCAATCCGGGCGCGGCCCCGCGGGGAGCGCGGCGTTCCGGCGCTTCCCATCTTCCCTGACAAACACGGATTCCACGGAAAGCCGAGCCCGAGGACAGAGGGCTATCTTCACCGAACATGCTTTACCAATTAGGGCCTCGTGTCTCCACCAAAACATCCACCACAACGCAGCAAAGCCGGTAATAAAGTCGGCACACGGAGCGGGGTTTTACAGACACGGCGCACTCCGGGTCCTCTCCTGGCTCCAACCGCTCCTCAGAACCCCAGGAAGCTGCCTAAGAGGCTCGAATTAATTAGAGCCGTTATCCAAATCATGCTATTTCCCTGCTTAGATACGTTTAAACTGCATCATTTCATCCCAGGATTTTCTCCCGTTGCAGCTTTCCACACACCAGCCCTGCCATGGACGTTTTCTGCTCCGGGAGGGATAAAAATCCCTGGGATCTCCAGCTGCCAGGGAGGGACACAGCTGGCTGCATCCAACACCTACAGGGCAGCAAAGGCTGGTCAGGGAGGAATCCCTGGGAATTATGAATAATGCAGGGATCTCAGCACTGATCAAGGCCTGTTAGGATTTCATTCGGCAGAAAACAGGGATCGTTCTGCCTGTTATTAAACCCAGAACTCCTTCCCACCCTGTGCTGTTCATTGACACACGACAAGCTCCGTGCTGACAGCCAGGATGCTCCTTCTTCCACATCCCAGGATTTCTAGGCACTGCTGTCAATGCTTTCCACCCGGTCTCAGGGGAGATTTATTTATCAGTATTGAGCTTGCTTTGGTTCTGACAGTTCTACGGAACTTTCAGCCTCATTGCTGGGCCAAGGAGCTGAGTCAGCCCCCATCCCACCCGAAATCCAACACATCCTAAAGACAGGAATCCACCTCAGCATATTCCTCTCCTGCTTCCTCAATCCAAGCTCTCCCAGCACCTCCTTCGCAGGTGAACCTCCAAAAGTCCAAACCAGACACGAAATGCAGCAGTGACAAACTCCAGAACCCTCATCCGCATCTTCCACCTGCATCCAGCCACTCCCTGCATTTCCAGGGCTCTCTGATGGCCCCGGTTTGGCAGCCAGGCTCGGCCTCCGGGAGCAGGACAATGCCAGGAGGATTCCCTGAGGCTCAGGACTGCATCCCAAGGATATCCTGCACACCAGCACTATCCCCGGCAGCTCCGGCTGCGCCTTCAGCTACTCCACTGCTCATAAAAACCAGGCAGTTTCCTCAGGATTCAGTAAACGGGCTCCTTCTGCCAGTTATGCAAATCAGATGCAGATTTACCCCAACAGACTCGGCCAGTCCCCCCCAGGAGAAGGGAATTGCAGTATCCCAATGGTATCGGCCCCATCCCTGCTCCATGAGGGGATCCAGAGCCAAAACCATGCCCTGACGTGCCTGGAAGGGCTCCCCTCGCCGCCCCTCAGCCTGCAAAGCAGAGCCAGGGCATCTCTTCCATCCCAAATTTCCAACCACCCCACATCTGCACCACCTTTGGTTTGATTTCCAAGATTCTGGTTGGTTTTCCTCCATCCTTCCTGGAGGTGACATGCAGAGCACCCGTGGGCCCTTCCTGCTCCATCCATGCCTTTGGAACTGGAGCATCTACACAGACAGGGAACTGGTGGAGTCCAGGGCAGGTGGAAAACCCCTGGAACTGCCCTGGGGGCTCCCAGAGCCCGGCTGGGACCCCAGGAAAGCTTTGCCTTGGACCTCAGCCCATGGGAAAAACTGCCAACACTCACAGATGAATTGAAAACAATAAAGATTTAAAATAGATAGGAGTTTAGTTTGTCACAGGGGGAAAATTTGTAGTTTTGGGTTTTTAGCATGGAAGTAGATCAGAGCAAGATGGAGAATTTTGGGCAGTGTCTCATCTTCTTCTTCTCCTGCTCCATCTCCTGCTGTGAGGGTGGCACAGAGACATTGGTGGGATGGATTTGAGGTAGGAATTGTGTCTAGAACAGGCAGCAGTTATTGGTACAGAACCATAAATATAGCACGTTTTTAGAGTTAATTAGATTAGAAATCTTCAAAAACAACCTTGGACCCTCTGTCCATGCTCCTGTAGCTGCATTTCTTTAGTGCACTGAGTCTGCTGGAAGGCCTTGGGATGAGAAATAGAATAAACACCTTTGGGGAGCGAGCCACAGGTTCCATCTCATCTTTTACACCCTGGTGCGGGACTTTGAAAGAAGAAAACCCCGAATTAGGGGCTTGGAAGGGTGAAAATCCTGTCAGGGAACAAACATTCCTTGCACCAAAACCCCAAGTTCAGCCCCAAACCCGCGGGAGAACACGCTGCTTGTGGGAACGGTGCGGCACAGGCCTGAGGGGAGGTGGGCCCATCACCTTCCACACCTTCCATCCACCCTCCTGCCCTTCCCCAGGGAAAATAATCCACTTTCTGTAGGCTCTGACACCAGCTGGGTGTTAAATCCTGACTTTGTGGCTCAGCCCTCCTGCAGAACGTGGCTCTGGTTTGGAAAGGCGTCCCAGGGATTTCCTGGTACGCGGCGCGTGCTGAGATGGGCGTTGGGATTCGCCTCCCGCTCCAAGCCAAGCTACAAAGTCTCAGCATCAAGCTGAGGATCATGTTGCTAATGGGATGCAGTTTAAAAGCAGCGGGGTTATTTTATTATCAAAAAAAAAAAATTAATAGAATAATTTGATTTGTGTCTTCTGGGCTCCTGGCAAACAGGAGGTGCTAAGAATTCCCGTGGAAGGCAGCAGGAATTCTTTGCCCTGCTGGTCATTCTCCCACCCTGCACTTCAGAACATCCCTGCTGGAATTCCCTTTGCAAACCCACATCCACGCTGGTATTTTGGAAAATTGGGCTTGGAAGATGTCGGGGATGAGGCCTTTTGGAGTCCAGCAGGGCCCCTCCCGGGGTCACACCTGCAGCAGGCAGGGCCGGGGGGCTCCCCCCTCTCCCTGCTCAGGGGAACTCTGCAGAACTCCCTGGAACGCGCTCCAGGGGCAGGATTAGGACTCGGATCAGGACCTGGATGCCCCCAGAGCAGGGCTGAGCCCAGCTTTGGAGTCTCGGCACTCAGGAACACCAAGACACTCCCTGGGGACAGGAACTTGCTTGTTTAGGGGATCACTCCAGGATTTAGGAACCGGTCTTCAGATCCCAGGAAGTTTTCTTAATTGCTGATGAAGGAGTGGCCAAATTGTTAGGAAGAGTGGTGGGATTGAGAGAATAATGCATGGACACACAGCAAGGGAAGATCCAGTGAGATGTATCCAAGGGGACTTGGCACCCCAGCATCAGCGTGAGGGCTTGGATAACTGATCCCAAACTCTGCTCCTTCCTCCCAACACTCCTCCCAGCCCTGAATCACCAGGGAGCGGCTTGGGATCGCTCAGGAGTCCACCATTACCACACAGCACAAACACAGACTTAATATTTCCCCTACTGTTCCTAATTTCGGTAAGAATCTCTAATCTCAAAGTTATTCCCTGCACCAAAAAAACACCTTGAAAAGGAACAACAGCCAAACCCCCCTAAAATCCAACTCACAAACAAATTTTTCACCACCTGAGAAAGCTCCCAAGTGCAAAACCCCAAAGGCACCACGACAGAGGAGGTCACTAATATAAACTTTATCAGGCAAAAAAAACCCAACCCACCAAACCCCAAACCTGCTTCAGGCTCCTCTTTAATTAGATTTGTTTACACTAGCGGTAGTATCGTTCTGGAGATATTCCGGGAAGCTCCTGCCAGAAGTGATTTACCTTCCTCGGCAGGAAAGGTCAGGCAGGGTGCAGCTTTAGCACTTTCATGGACATCTGCTGATGCATCCGGAACACAAAGGAGGCGGCAGGAAAGGCTGGAGTCAGGCAAACCCTCTGAAATATGTTTTTGTCCAAGCAATGCTTTTTTTTTTTTTTTTTNNNNCTTTTTTTTTTTTTTTTTTTTTGGTATCCCAAGAACAATCAAGTGAACTTGGCTGGGTGTACTTCAGGGCTTATTAAAGTGCTCTCCAAATTCAGCTTTTTGGTTACTGCGAAACTGGGCTGGGGGTGATGTCAAGCTTTGAGACACTTGAGCCCAGAGAAGCTGCAGGTGTGGGAGGAGGGAAGAGGTGCAGCCTCACCCCGAGAGCCTCCACTCAACGGGAAGCAGAAAAATCATCCCCATCCCTGCTCGTGGCTGAAGAATTCAAATTAACTACAGGCAAACAAGGCAGGACCTCCAAAGGAAGGGGAATCGTCACTGGGAATTGTTGGCATCTGCTGGATGCCTTTCATTCCTGGATCAAAGTTCTTTAGGAACCTGAAGTAATTAAGGTTCACAATGCCTGGGTGAACCACCGAGACTTTTATTGGGATTTCTCCAGGCTCAGCTGAGAGACTCGTGGTGCTTTGAAGGCGATTTGGATACCCAGGACAGAGGGGAGAGGACTCGGTGAACTTCCCATCCCTGGCAGTGTCCCAGGCCAGGCTGGACAGGGCTTGGAGCAGCCTGGGACACTGGGAGGTGTCCCTGCCATGGCAGGGCTGGGCAAGGATGGGCTTCCAGATCTTTTTCGGCCCAAACCATTCCATGATCACTGAAAGTTCTACAGGATGCTCCCAGAAGTCTGAGGTTTATGTGGACAACCATGAAAAGCCAGGATATACCTGCACTACAGGCTCCTGCATCCAGGGAAGGTGGATTCCTCCCTCTTTCTCTCCCATGGTTTGACCCCCATTTGCATAACTAATTACCACGCTGGGTTTGTTGCATTCGAAGTTTAATAATCCTCAAGGCTCTGCAAAGAGCTTTAGGAGTTCATGTATCAAAAAATCCCAGGATCCCTGAGGCTGGAAAAGTGTTCCAAGGTCACGGAGTCCCAGCTGTGCCCGGTGCCCACCTGGTCCCCAGGTGCCACCTCCAGGAGTTCCTGGGACACCCCCAGGGATGGGCACCCCAAACCTCCCTGGGCACTTCCCAGCCCTGAGCTCCNCCTTCCCAGCTCCCTTCCCTTCCCTGGCCACGCTCCAGCCCCTCAATGTCCTTCTTGTCAAGAGTGGAAATCAAAACCTGGGAGAAAAAGTAAGGGGAAAAAACAAAACCAAACATGAGGGAAGTTTGTGGAGGGCTCTGGATGCTCTGGGACGCACGTCGGGCATCACAGCAGCTCCAGAACAGACGCCAGCCCCTGCTGCTGCCCGAAATTCCCACTCCTGCAACTCCAGCAGCGCTGGAAGGGGAGCGCAGAGCGGAGCATCCACCCCTGCACCAGCGCAGAGAGAAAGGAAAACCACAGGGAGTTTGGGGGAGAGGGGAAAAAGGAGCTCTGTAAACACGCTCCGTGCTCCTGGGTGGTCTTCCAGGAAATCCAGCGTCCCTCGGAGGCAGCTGGAGGAGCTCCTGTGGGCTGTCAGATCCTCCGCGCCGCAGCTCCAGTGATCCAGGTAACTCTGCAGGTTATCCAGGTAACTCTGGGATACACCCGGGCTCCACACCTGGGAAAATGTGCTCAGGAGAGACACATTCCCAAAGAACCAGGAAACCTCACTGCTCTGGAGGACTCCAGGCCCACTCCCAGAACAAATTCCCTCATTCCCATCAACACTGATCGCCACCATTTCATCTCCACCCTCGCACTTTCCTGGGCAAGGAAAGTATTCCAGGTTTTGTGGAGTTATTTCCGGCATGTTGTGTGCGGAGTACGTGGAATTCTGCGTCCCAGCTGCCCCCTGAGCTAATTCCTATAAACTTTCTGACCCCCCCTGGCAGCCCAAAAAGCCAATCCAGGCATTTGGGTCAAAGAGAAGACGCAGAGATTTTTTTGTGTGTCTCTTGTTTTGTTCTGGATTTCAGTAAAATACCAGAAAAACGCTGACAAACCCACTTTAAACTGAGAACAAAACATCTTGCTGGCTCGCCATATATTAACCCCAAAATTCTGTATATAAACAGCCCTACAACCCTGCTGGGCTCAGAGCCTTAGTGAGAGCCCAGGAAGAGGGATTATTTTGGAATTACACCACTCAGTGAAAGCAGAATCCGGCCCCAAATCCTTCCATCCAGCTGCTGGTGCCATGTGTACATATCTGCAATGAAGTAAACAACGAATTTTTGGACAAAAATTAGAATAACAACTTGAAGTGAGGCTTTTGGCATCCTTTCCTTCAGCAATTCCTGCGGCAAACCCACCAATCTGGGATTAAAAATGACTGTGGAAAACGGGGCAGGACTAGGAAAAAAGCTTTTTTAAGTCAAGTTGTTGCAGTTTTAAGAATAATGAGCTCTGGCCGCCACAGATATCCATGGATTCTGCAGTGGAGAGGGATTGCAGGAGCACCTGGAGATGTCCAACCAGGCTGTGGTGGTCACATCCCTGCTTTACCCATCCACCCATGACAGGGAAGAGCCAGACCTCAGCTGATCCAAATTCACCAGGAATTAATTTGGCTTTTCATTAGCGGCGCTGCCGCCGCCTGAGCTCATTGTGTCCCCAGCTCAGCCAAAAATAGTGTTCCTGACCCAATTAAATTGCCATCCAGGATGACAAAAGGTGAGCAGCAAGGAGAAAGCAACCGGAGCAACCTCAATTAACAGGAATTAATTTGAAACACAGCCCTCCTTGCCCACTGCTGAGCCACCTACGGGAGAAACGAGTGCCTTATGCAAAGAAGGTGATTTAGCAAGCTCCTTGCTCTTAGGTGTTTCAGTGGCTCAGATTTACATAAATTATAATCCCTGGGGTTTGATCTTGAGTTCCCTGCTCCCCATCCCCTTCCCTTTGATGTCACTGGGGATTTTCCCTGCGTGGGACTGCAAGGCAGGGACCTCTTCCTGCGAGACTCAGCTCCCCCAGACACGGGAATTGCTCCCCGGGGTCAGCCCCGGCCCTGCACAACGCAGCAAGCACAACCCAGCCTGGAAACTCCTAAAAAGTCTGAGTAGAGAACTGAAATCCTGCTCGGAGAGAAGAAAACAGCAATAAACCCTCTCAGCCTCCTAAATCAAGCTAAGATTTCACCGCCCGGACCTGACATTTTATCTCCTGACTTCCCTGATCAGATACCCAGAAAAAAAAAATCCCCCGGCAGTTTGTTTTTAATAACAGATAATTTTGTGATTAATTCCCCTTTATTGTCTATGGAAAACTCCCAGTGCTTTGATACTCCAGGCAGCATTTAACTCCTGGATGGCTCCAACACCCCCTCCCCACCTTCAGAAATCCTGCTTGGAAGGAAAAGCTGGGTGAGAGCGCCCAGGCAGGGGCTGTGTACAAAGCAAAGACAAATAAAGAGAAGAGAGCAGGAAGCTGGAGGCTCCTGCACACTCCAGCCCGTCCTACACCCACTCCTTCGGGACAGGAGCTCAGGCCAAGAGCCCTTCCCAGCACGGAGGAGACGAGCACAGACCCACTGCTCTCCCTCAGCTCTTCCACCCCCCTCACCTCCTCACCCACACCGGGAAAATTATTCCATGCAGATTGGCTTTACACGTTAATTGGTTAAAATCTTATTGCTGCGGCATCTAAAAGCTGTCACGCAACGATAAAGGTCATTAAAAAAAAAAAATACAACGCCCTCCAAAGTGGGAAAAATTATTACTGTGTCCACGAATCCAGCAGATCTGACAAACTGATGGAGGACAAGGTAGGAGGAGGGTTAGATGGGATATTGGGAAGGAATTCCTGGGAGGGTGGGGAGGCCCTCAGGTTCCCAGAGAAGCTGGGGCTGCCCCTGGATCCCTGGAAGTGTCCAAGGCCAGCCTGGACAGGTTCAAATCCCTCCCATCCCTTTGTGCCAGGCTCCTCTTAGGTGGTTGTGCACCTGCTTGAAAGAAAATGTTGGTGTCTGCGGGTGTAAGAGGGGTGAAATGAATGAGAAGGGCTTTTGAAAACCACCTTGCTTCTGACAAATAAAAAAAGATAACCTGGAGTTAACTTCTAATTCCTTGGAGCATTCCCTCTTTTCCTTGCCCCCTGCACTCTCTGGAGGATTTGCTGGGACCCCCATCCAGCTCACGTCCGGGGAAATGGGTCCTGGCTGTTTGGGATCTCTGGGAGCAGCAATACCCCGGAACACCCTCAGAAGAGAAATGAGTAAAGAAATCCCCCAGGATTTCCTCAGGCAGGTTCCTGGAGCATCCCAAGGCGGGGACACGGTCGCTGCTCTCGGGTGGGATCTGGAACGCCGCGCTTCCCGGCCGGGGTGAAGCCGCCGCTGTTCCCTCTCACGGTGAGGTCACAGCAGATAATTCTTGGAAGCAGCCACAGGAATATTGCTGGGAAACATCTGGCAAAGGACGCAGGGTTAGCTCAGCTCCTCCAGCTCCATGGAAGTGCTTCCCACCGGAGCGGCTCGGCCCCTCCGGACACCGCCTGGAGCCTCCCAGCTGCGCTCCTGTCAAACCCCAAACTGCCCCTCCTGGTCCTTCTCTGTGTCCTTCTTGTCCATCTCCTTGTCCTTCTCCTTCTCTGTGTCCTTTTCTTTCTCCTTGTCCATCTCCTTGTCCTTCTCCTTCTCCTTTTCCATGTCCTTTTCCTTGTCCTTCTCCTTGTCCATCTCCTCCTTTCCAACACCCCTCCAGGCCAAGTGGCACCAGGAGCCACCTGGATGAAACGAGCCAGGTGCAGATTTCAGTCCCCTCCTGAATTCTGGGAGCTGGGAATGTCGCATCACATCCCTGTCTCTCTTTCTGAAGGACGGGCTCCCAGGGGAGCCAGCCCTGCCCACTTCCACTCCGATTTTTATGGAATCATGCTATAGAATCCCAGAATTGTTCAGGTTGCCTGGGACATGAAGGATTATCCAGTCCCACCCCCTGCCGTGGGCAGGGACACCTTGCACTATCCCAGGAAATGCAAGATACGGATACAACCTCTCAGCATTATGGCAAAAATGTTCCCAATTTGTCATTCCCCGTGACATGGAGCTTCCTGCAGCCGCCTCTCACGGACACACAGCAGGAATTTCAGCATCTCCACAGGAAAATACACTTTGTTAGATTTCCTACAGCTTTTTTTCTGGGCTATAAAGGGATAACAAACACCTTCATCCTTCCAGGGCAGTTCTGCTACACTGGAGCCTCCACCCAAACTGGACAATCCCTGGGGTAGAAAAGCTTTGGTGATGTCTCAGTTACTCTGTGTCCCACAGATTGAGTATTTTTACCTGCAATAATCCAGCACTCCACCCACAGACTATTCCATGCCCTCAGAATCCAACGGCTTTCAGGGAAAACAGAAAACACCTCCAGCACCAATTCAATAAAGGCACCAAAATAGGGAATTTTGCCTTGATAATTTTAACGTCTTCTTTGGCACATCCTTGGTTTAACCATCTGCTTAAACCCACACAGCCCTGTCACCGGGGGAGTTCTCAGGAGCTCCAGTTTAGATGATGGAGAATTCCATGGAATCACAGAACCACTGAGGTTGGAAAAGGCCTTCAAGGTCACGGAGTCCCAGCCGTGCCCTTGGCCCACCTTGCAGAGAGCGCTGCGTGCCACCTCCAGGTGTTCCCTGGACACCTCCAGGGATGGGCACCCCAAACCTCCCTAGGCTGCACATTCCAATGTTTTACAACCCCCTCTATGAAGGAATTCTTCCTGGTGTCCCCCCTGAGCTCCCCTGGCCCAGCCCGAGGCCGTTCCCTCTCCTCCTGGCCCCGTTCCCTGCAGCAGAGCCCAAATCCCCCCCGCTGTCCCCTCCTGGCAGGGAATTCCAGAGAGGGAAAAGATCCCTCTGGATCCTCCTTTTCTCCAGGCTGAGCCCCTGCCCAGCTCCCTCAGGAATTCTCCAGCCCTTTCCCAGCTCCTCAGGAATTCTCCAGCCCCTTCCCAGCTCCTCACGAATTCTCCTCAGCAATTCTCCAGCCCCTTTCCCAGCTCCCTCAGGAATTCTCCAGCCCCTTCCCAGCTCCCTTAGGAATTCTCCAGCCCTTTCCCAGCTCCCTCAGGAATTCTCCAGCCCCTTCCCAGCTCCCTCAGCAATTCTCCACATGATTCACTCTCCAAACCCTTCATTTTCCTGGCCAGATGCAACACGGATGATGCTGAACCTCAACACTGATGACACTGGCGCTGCCAAAGCCCAGCCGAAAGGATGGGGGATTCCATTTTCCCTACGGACACGGGCTCTTCTCCTGGCCTGGGACACTTCTTGTCCCCCTGAGGTCACACACCTTTGTGGCCAGCACAGAGGAAGGAGCACATGCAGCACGTCCCTGCAGAACTGCCACGGTCACGGC
Organism: Donacobius atricapilla; assembly: GCA_013397315.1. Classification (NCBI taxonomy): domain Eukaryota; kingdom Metazoa; phylum Chordata; class Aves; order Passeriformes; family Mimidae; genus Donacobius; species Donacobius atricapilla. The sequence continues at coordinate 14,093 of WBMY01006826.1, forward strand.
GCTCCCAGCCCCGAGCTCCCACTCCTCCAGGGAGCCAGCTCGGCTGTCAACAACCCCAGGAGCCGCTCCAGAGGGAGAGGAACACCCTCCCCGTGCCCGGGGTGGGCACTTCCCACTGGCAATTAGAGACAGGCTGGAAGGGCTCAGCTCTTAACGTGATGGGATGCTTGGAAAATCCGGTTGTTCATTTACTGCTCCAAGAGGAGCTGAGCTCGTTTGAAAATCTAGTCCTGACTAGCCACTGAGCCTCTGCAGAAAACTGGTCCTTAATCTCGCCACATCTTGGTTTCCTCACCTTTAATTAAAAGGTATTTAATATATAAACCTCCTCCACTGAGACTCTGTCGAGTAAACTCCATCGGTTTTCCCATCCTGGGGAGGATTGTGCAAGTTTTCCCTCGGTGACAGACACAAAGGAATCGCTCAAAAATGGTGGGATCCTCCCCCCGAAAAGCCAAGGGGGTCACCCCAATGGAAAACAGATCTTGTATCAGAGGGGTTTTCTCATTTCATGGTCATGGGCACTGCAGGCAGCAGGGTCAGAGTCTCCTCATCCCTGTTCCTGCAGCATTCCCTGAATTCCTCACCCTGGCTGACAGAGGGAGCAGGAGGAGGTGTGGGTACCACAGCCAGTCCCACCGCGTGTCCTGACCCCCAGAGCAGAGCTGCAGGGAGGGGAGAGCCTGGCTGAGGTGGGAGGGCATCCCCCAGCCAGGGCATGGATGCAGATATGGATTAGGGCACTAATAAATCAAGCCTTCAATTAATCCCAGGGGGAAACGCATCCCAGGCACAAAATCCCTGCACGTTCTGGCACTGATGGAAATCTCTTCCCAAGAAGAGCTGGGCAGGGAAAAGCAGGGATGGGGGAGGGACTGGGGAGACTGGTTAGCCCTGCACCAGCATTCCCAGCCTTCCCCTTTCCCAGGCGCAAGAACCTCTCTGCAACTGAACTCCCAAGAGGAGAAACAACACGCGAGCAGGAATCCACAGCCCGGGATGGCGGGGGTGCCTCTGAGGGAAGGTCTGGGGGAGCTGTGGTCCTGCTCCAGACCACATCCAGCACTGACCACATCCCCTGGCCGCAGCCCAGGGCTGGAACCACCTTCCCTCCCCGCGAGGCTGCTCTTGAACACTCCCCGGCCGGGTGTTCTCCTACAGCACAGCCTTTCCCATCGGCCTGGTCCCACTCCCAGTGCCATTCCGCCCCTCTGGCTCCCCTTCCTCAGGAACAGAAGCTTTTCCTGCTCCTTCCTCACGCCCAGGTGGTTCCCAACACCAGGAACAACACCAGGAACCAGCCATCAATTAACTGTTACAGTGCCGCTCCAATTAAATATCCCGAGGGTGGCCATCGCTCCCAGATTTACCAGGGAATGATGCACTCGGATGGATGCAGCCGCATAAAGTCCCAACGAATCCCGATCCATCCCAGAAGGGGAGGCCGGAGTTTGCTTCAGCAAATACAGTGAGGATCTGTTTGCACCTCCACAGCCCGTTCCCATCTCCAAATTCCCCCCTCCGGGCAGTGCCCAAGCCCAAATTCCACTGGGCAGTGACCCCAGAATTAATCCAGCCGAGTGGCAAGCGGGCACAGAGGAGCCTGTGGTGACGATGGGGGCTCTGCCTTCATGCGAATCCCATTATTGACACAAAAACACAACTTCAAGCCAAGCACCACAAACATAAATAAATGGATAGATATCCCTGGCTCACCCCAGGCTGTCCCATCCCTCGGCATCCCAGGCTTTCACAACTTCTGTTGCCTCTCCTTGGAGTCAGGAAAGCAAATCCCTCCCTTGGAGTTTCCCACTGATCCCTCCCTGACCCACAGCTTGTTCCTACCACTAACCCACACTCATCCCCCTTAATCCTTTTTGGGATTAGCTCCATGGGATTGGGGAACCCTCGGGAACACCGAGGTCTGGTTTGCAATTCCCAGCAGGTGCTGTCCCCATGGAAGGTGCAGGATGGGCCACACACCCAAATCCCAACTTTGCGTCCCACTTTGCTCCTCTGTCCCCTCCTCCCAGGGTGTTTGTGCCTCAAATCCCTTCTCCCAGGGATTTGAATCACTCACTCAAGGGTTTGGAAACATTCCTGCCATCCCAAGGAGCAGGGCTGGCACTCACTGGGTGGAGACAAGCTGGAGGAGGAGTCCTGGAAGCCGGGAGATAAAATTCCCTCTGGCACCACACAGATCTCAGCTGATGGAGAAGATCACACCCAGCCCCCGGGGCTCCATCCAGGCAGGAATTCCCATGCAGGAAGGATGCAACAGCAGCTCCCTTTGCAAACCAGATCCTTGTCACACAAAACAGCATTTTCACTGCTCTCATTCCCCATAAAGTCGCTTCAGTTCTCACCTGCTTTGAAAGGAGTGATTACTGCCATTGCTCCCACGTGAAAAATATTCCTATTAGAAGTGAGGAAATGGCACAGGGCTCCTCCCCAGACATACAAGTGGTGACAGAGCCACCAGCAAGCCACAGCCTGTCCTGTCCTGAGTGCCCAGGCAGAGTAAAACATGAACCTACAGCTCCACTTTGCAGGAGGAATGGGACCATTTCCGAAAACCAGTAAATCAGCAAGGTGCTTTTATTGATCCCCCCTGACGTCTCCCACAGCGGGGATGCTGGGATGGGCCTTCCTCACAGCTCTCCCTCCACAGGAGCACCCCCAGCCGCCCCTCCCAATCCTTGGGGTGTCCACGGGGTGTCCCTGGGTCACCCCAGGAGCTGGGGACAGGCAGATGTGCCCGGAGAAGCTGCCAACTCCCTGGCATTTCATCCCTCCCATGGAAACATGCACAGGGACCAGAGCATCAATGCTGCTTTTGTGATCTCCTCAGCTGACTTCATTCCTAACATATGCCCGAATGGAAGGAATTAAATGACATGACAAATCCATGACATTTTCCATCTGAAGAGCGCCGAGGAGCTCGCTGGGATGAATTAAGTCCCACCGCTGCCAAGCGTGTATCTTCAGGAAACTGAGAGTTATCCTGCCAAAGGGTGGGGGGAGACCAGATCCCCTTCCTGCCTATAAATATTTTTCTGCTGCTCTGCTCCTTCGGCAGAGCTCTTCCAGATTTCTGTCGGAGCAAAGGAGCGCTGGGGCTGCCTCTGACGCAAGCCTGGAGCAACTCCAGTGACATCAAACACCGGAGACAGGGAAGGACTGGGCAAAACCCACACTCATCATGTCCTAGAACTGCTCTCCTCCCAAAAACGTCACCCAAACCGCCGTGGCTGTGTCCGTCCCAGTCTCTCCCGTGGGACTGGGGCACGGGGAGGTAACTGCACAACCCCACATCCCCCAGGACGCTCCCAGATGCTCCCCGGGTCCCCACCCGGGGCTGGGTGTGCAAAATCCGAGCAGCAGGTGGCTGGGAATCTGAAAATAGGAAGGCTTAATGTGCCTCCTGCTTTTCTGGGGCCTGCACAGCCCCTTGAGCAGCGTGCAGGGAGAAGAGCCCAGCACGACCCCGAAGCTTTCCCCCAAAGGGGAGGCCTCCGGGTCAGATGTTCGGGAAGCGAGCGAAGGCAAACCCTGGGGTCTGTCCCTTCAATCTGCTCACCAGATGTGCACTTCAAAAAGCCTCCAAGCCCAAGGCAGCTGTAGGAAAGTCCTGTGCTGTGTGACCTACATCCCTCGTTCCTCACTCCTTCAGCAAAACTCTTCCTTTTTTCACTTGACCTCCGATTGTTTCCCCTTTTATCCCAAAGGCTTAAAAGCCGTACAAAAGTGCATCGCCAGCGATTCAAGAGCAAGGCAGAGGGAGATGTGCAGCTCACATGGAAAACCTTGATGTGTGTTATACCCTCGAGGTTCCAGCACTTCCCAGGCAGCATTTCTCATCCTGAAATCCCTCAAACCCGAGCCGGGCAGGCGGGGAGGGCGCAGGCAGAGCCGAACAAAGGCGGGAGCGCTCGGCTGGAATTTTCTCCCCAGGTACTCTGAGCTGCATTCAATGGCAGGAGCATTAATGTCTAGTCCATTCTTCCAGCACGTTGGCTCGACCTCCTTGGATGCTGAGAGCCGAGCAGCCTCTGGCTCTGCCCTCCCTGTCACCCGCAGCGTGCCCGGCTGCCGCAGGATTCCCGCCTGTGCCCGTCCTGCCTCGGCTGCTGCAGAGAGATCACGGAATATCAGAGCTGGGAGGGACCCACAGGATCATGGATGCAGCTCCTGGCCCTGCACAGACACCCCCAAATCCCACCCTGGGCATCCCTGGAGCGCTGTCCGAGCTCTCCTGGAGCTCTGGGGCCGTGCCCATTCCCTGGGGAGCCTGGGCAGTGCCAGCCCCCTCTGGGGGAAGAGCCTTGCCCTGAAATCCATCCTGGCCCAGCTCCAGCCATTCCCTGGTGCTGTCCCTGTCCCAGAGCAGAGGCTGGCGCTGCCCCCGTGCTGCCCCTCAGGTGAACCAGGGACAACCCCTGTGCCACCAGCGCCCGCCCGCTCCTTCCACACGCCCTGCAGGCAGCTCTCGGCGCTCAGAGGAGCTTCCCGAGCCGAGCCTGGAAAAAACACGGCACAGTGCCAGGCAGCTCGTCCAAAACCATCTTAAAACTGCCCACAGAGCCTGGCGCCGGTGCCAGGAGAGGATCTGGATGTGACCCAGTGACACAGTGACTGCGGGCACGGCTGGCACCAGGCAGCCAGGGACACCGGGGCGCTGCCAGGCTGTGCCAGCGGCTCCTGCAGGTAAATCCCGATCAGGAGTCAAGGGAAGCTGTGCTGGCAGATGCTCCTGCACTCCGGGAAAAGGGAGACAGAAACATAAAGAAAACAGGGGGAAAAAACGTTTCTGTCCACTGGAATCGTATCCTATCTATTTTTAATATTTAAAAGGAAATGTGTTTGCTGGCCCGTTTACAATCAAGCTTTTCACCCTCTGCAGCGCAGTGAACCCCCAGCCACATCTGCAGGAGAAGCAGCATCACCAAGCCCCAAAAGCTGCACCTGGAGCTGGGCCGAAGGGGGAAAAAAATAGAGATAAGGTTTTAGAGAAGTCCTCCCTGTTTGCGTTCTTTGTGAAATACCATGGAACCCAGCAGCAGGGCAGGGCTCCTGGCCTCGTCAGGAACAGCTCAGGGTCTGGTTTCAGCCTTGGAGCTGGGAGAGCGGGGACACCCCAGTCCCAGTCCCTGAGCCCCCAGCACAGAGCCGGTGCCAGGACTCACATCCTCGCCCAGAGCCCAGAGGCAGCAGCACAAGGACACCCCGGGCTGAGCTCAAAGCGTCTGTCTGACCTGACAGCGGTGCCGGGTACAGCTCCTGGCCCCCAGCACGCCCTGGGTTATCCCATGGCCATCCTCCCAACCCCTCCTGAGCATCCTGAGCAGGAGGGCAGCCAGGTTCAGGCCCTTGGCCCCTCTCAATCTCAGACAATGCCATTTCCCCCTGTTTGCTGACATAATCCCTAAAATAGGAAACTTGTTCATAACAAAAACAGACACACCCACACCCACAATGACAAAACTGTCTCCACAGCAATATCAACACCAACCTGCTCTCTCCCTTGTTTTCTTGCAGGGTTTATTTGCAACACAAGCACAGATAAATGCGTTGTGCCTTTGATTTTTTTTTTTTTTCCCTCGCATTTTAGGATGAAAAATTCCAGGCACAAAACTTACAGACAGAGGTTTTTCGCTGCCAACCCTCCAAATCGACAGGGGTTTATTTTAATTTCTCTGAAACAATATAAAAGCAAACATTCTAGGGAATGGGGCCTGTACTTCTGAGCGGTTACATCTGTATTAACAAAATCACAATTTTCTCATTTGCCAAAGATCAGCTGGGTGGAAATGGACCAAAGCCCCTTGCCAAGACGACGAGGCGGAGAATCACAGGAACACCGAGGTGGGGAAACACCTCTGAGATCACGGAACCCAAGCATCACCTGTGGTCACCCCTGGTGACGTCCCAGGGGTGACAGCCAGGTTTTCACGAGGCACTTTCACCTGGACGAAGCCAGCACGGATTCCCACCAGGAAGGGTCTGACGGACAACACAAAACACTTGTTCCCACGTCACAAATCCCTCCCGGAAATTCGGTGGAAGGTGTGTTCCACCTCGCACTACAGCCAGAGCTGGCATCTCACCCCAAACCAGGGATTGGGAGCATTAACCTGGATAAAAAAGGGAGCAGCACCAGCACAAATGAGCCCCAGCTCGGCGCCCTCAGGTTTTCCTTGAAACCCTGGCCACATTTCAGCAGGAGCCCTGCCCCTCTGCCCACTCCTCGTCCCCTCCCTGGCAGGATCCAGAGCCTGTTCCCATAGGAGCAGCACACGATGGCACTGGGACAGAAAGGAGCCCAGAGGGACAGAAAGGAGCCCAGAGGGACAGGAAGGAGCCCAGAGGGAGAAGAAATGAGCCCAGAGGGACAGAAAGGAGCCCTAAGGGACAGAAAGGAGCCCAGAGGGACAGAAAGGAGCCCTAAGGGACAGAAAGGAGCCCAGAGGGACAGAAATGAGCCCAGAGGGACAGAAAGGAGC